>JAQGEP010000026.1:0-304240 GCA_028476805.1 Acrocalymma vagum
CTAGCTAAGCGAACGTCCAGGAATCGATTAAAAGAATGTCCGAGATGTATATCCTACTCTTTCAACAATCCGAAAGTCTCTCTTCGCCCTTCGCCTACCCCATCTCCACAACCCTATGGCCGGAGCGGGTCGACCGTCCTCCCTGCTAGCGGAGGCGACGCTCAGTGTCGAGTCACTAAGATTACAGTTTAATTCTATTCGTAAGCATGCTTTATATCTCGACCGGTCCTTATTTGCGCTATCCTAACCTGCCGCTTTAAACAAGAACATGAGGCGCCTTGGCCATATGTTTGCCGACGGCAGATAACAAATGTAGGTGGATGGTTAATCAGTTGAGCTCTAACAGAATAGTGTACACGGGATAGCACTGTTTTACAGATACACAACTTCAACTATGTCGGGCGCCGATACGCTAGGCGACGAACAGGCGATCTCGTCTACGGCGCGAGCTGACCCGGAGCTAGATGGCAGCAGGCGGTCGCTATCGATAAGCGACCATGCTTCAACATCACCCAAGGGCTGGCCAATCCTGTACTCAGCCTTGCCTACAGACCAGCCAGAGTCGCCCTCCGCTGCCTTCAGCTCCACGATGCAACCGACCTTCTGCTTTACCTGCTTTCCGTCTGCCGATCAGAGACGCTGGCGGTCGCCGCGCATGACCGTGCACACCTAGACACCCTCACCAGCATGGCCGCCAGGAAGAAGGGCCCCGTTTTCCGCGTCACCGGCCTGCCGGCGTCGCAGTCTGACGATGAGCTGGCTATGGCGCTTAAGGCTGCCATCGACGACAACCTGGTGGAGGACGAACAATTGAAGCTGACTGTCAATACAGCTATTGTGCCCTCTTGCTACGACAATGAGGAAAGAGTCGCGCTGGTCGAGTTCCACGGTGGAGTGCCTGTATTCCTGTCCGAGCTGATGGCCAACCCGCTGGGTGACTGGCAGGTGGAGATGGGCGACACGGACATTAGTTTCGATCAACACTTCTTCGGGTTCACTCAGCTGTACACGCCAAAGCCAGACTCGCCGGTTACTGCTGAGTAGGTAGCATTTCTTCCCCAAGCAATATGTGTCTGACATACCCCGTAGTATAATCGCCATCACCGGCCTCGACGGACACGCATACGGCTCGTGGAGGGGAAAGGGAAACCTCGGACGCATATGGCTGCGCGACTTCCTATCCAAGGACCTACCATGCTGCCGCACGATGATCTACGGCTACAACTCGAAGCTGTCTACACATGGGGTCGACACAATCATGGATTACGGGCGGGAGCTGATAGAGGAGCTTAAGAAGATCCGGAACACAGAGGAGGTGAGCGTTATTGCGACGTGCTGTGACGAGAGCGCGGACACGAGGCTGACGGTCACAACGCACTAGCTAAGAAAGCGACCGCTATTCTTCATCGCGCACAGCTTTGGTGGTATTATCCTCGCTCACGTACGTTATCCACTGTGACGTAGATATATGCATAAGACTAATAGCACCATAGTGCCTAGTTAAGGCTGTTCAAACAAACGAAGACGACCATCCAACAATAGCATCTCTCCATAAAGCTACGTACGGCATGCTTCTATTTGGAATCCCACACAAGGGACTATTAGTGGATGATATCCAGAAGATGCTGGCTGGGCAGGACAATCACCCGCGGATTGCGCTGCTGGAGCAGATCAGAAGCAAGTCTGACCTACTTGCGTTTCAGCTGGCGGATTTCAAAAATCTTATCCGGGACCGGAAGATTGTAAGCTTCTATGAGACAGGCCAGACAAGGCAGCTTCAGTTTGTATGACTCTCTGACATAGGCAATGCCCTAAAAGGTCACTAATACATTTGTAATAGGACAACGAAAGCAAACGCTGGAAAAGGACGGGCAACTTCGTCACGGCAGTGGACACAGACTCAGCCCTTCTCCAGCTACCCGACTCTATGGAGGACAAGATCCCTCTAGATGCCGACCACTCGATGATTGTCAAGTTCGATGCCAAGAACAGCCGAGGGTACAGCAGTGCGCGAGAGAAGTTAGTACAGTTTGAGCGGGATGCTCCGGGCGTGGTCGCGGCTCGATTCTGTATGTAGCATTCTATTCAGTGATATACCGTGTCGAGATCAGGCCTTATCTGTCGTCCTTGTTTTTGCTCCTCGCTAACACCGACCGAGTGTAGTACGAGCGCAAGACAGACCCAAGCCGTCTTCGATGGTCCCCTTCCAGAGAGATAGCGCGTTCGTAGGCCGCAAGGACATTCTGGGGAAAATAAGAGAGAAATTTGAACAAGAAGCGCTACAGAACCACGCCCGAGTGGCCCTTGTTGGTCTCGGCGGGGTAGGGTGAGCATATCTATACACTTTCCGGAGCGGCTCACGCTTATGCTTTGGCTAGGAAGTCTCAGATTGCTATTGAGTACACGTACAGAGCGAGAGAGTCTACACCCCAGACCTGGGTGTTTTGGGTGCATGCGAGCAACGCCGCCCGATTCGAGCAAGCCTATAGAGACATCGCTGCCAAGGTCGAACTCCCCGGCCGCGATGATCCAAAGGCTGATATCCTCCGCCTGGTTTACAACTGGCTCTGCGACGAGAGGAACGGCAGGTGGCTTATAGTACTCGACAATGCTGACGACGACCGGGTTTTCTCATCCCCAAGCGTGGGCATGGATGGTGTCACACAGGCAGCTGAAGCAGCGCCATTAGGAAGTTTTCTTCCCCAGGCCCTCAATGGGTGGATACTGGTCACTTCACGAGATCTAATTGCAGCAGTGAACCTCGTGGGGACGAAGCACAATGTGATTCATGTGGAGCCGATGGCCGAGGAAGATGCACTGAAGCTACTGAAGTCTAGGGTCTCCGTTGGCGACTCATCCGAAGACGATGCAAGAGCCCTAATAAGGTCGCTGGAAGGCATTCCTCTCGCTGTAACTCATGCGGCTGCGTATATCGCAGTAAGAGAGCCAAGGATCACGGTGTCAGCCTACCTCGAGCTCTTCTGCGAGAGCGAGGAGAACCAAGCGTACCTCCTGAACGTGCAAGAAGCAAGAGACCTGCGGCGGGACGATAGCGTGCCAGACGCCGTGATCACGACCTGGCAGATATCGTTCGAGCAGATCCGGAAGACGAGGCCCGAAGCTGCAGAGCTGCTTTCGCTCATGGCCATGTTTGACAGACAGGGGATTCCGGAGTCTATTCTGTACAATGGCAGAGGCAGGCTGCAGTTTGAGGATTCAGTAGCGCCGTTGACGAGCTTCTCTTTGATCAAGGCCCAGGGTACCAAGCAGCCAGAGCAGCAGGTCGGGGAGCATCTGTTCGAGATGCACGACTTGGTGCATCTTGCTACGCGGAACTGGTTGAGAACGGAAGGTTCTCTAAAGGAGTGGGCGGAAAAGGCAACGGCGCGATTAAATGAGGTATTCCCGGATAACGAACACAAGAACAGAAACATATGGAGAGCCTACTTGCCTCATGCAAGCTATGTTCTCAAATCAAGTGTTGTGGAAGATTGCTGTGAAGAGAAGGAAGCATTAACATGGAAATTCGGGATGTGCCTTCACAGCGATGGAAGATATGACGAAGCAGAGAGCGCATTTACTCAAGTCCTTGAGACGAGACAGAAGATGCTAGGCACGGAACATCCAGACACGCTAGCCAGTATGGCTAAACTTGCATTAGCGCACGGGTACCAAGGACGATGGCAAAAAGCTGAAGAGTTGGGGATGCAATTTGTTAAGTTGAGTAAGATGGTATTAGGACCGGACCATCCTTCAGTACTGGAAGCCATGGGCCAGCTTGTCTTGTTGTACAACAGTCAAGGGCGATGGGTGGATGCGGAAGAGTTGGGAAGAGAAGTGGTGGAGAAAAATCAAAGGATATTAGGAGAGAAGCATCCGTCTACGCTCAGCAGTATAGCCAACCTCGCTTCAACATATAGGTCTCAAGGACGATGGAAAAAAGCGGAGACACTAGGGGTGAAAGTAATGAAGATCAGTTCGGAGGTGTTTGGGGAGCAGCATCCTGACACATTGAGAAGCATGAACGACCTCTCGTTAACATACCTGGAGCAAGGGAAGTGGAGAGAGGCCGAAAAGCTGGCGTTACCTGTAGTAAAGACGAGCGAGACGGTGTTAGGCGCGAACCATCCAGATACGCTAACCTCAATGAATAATTTAGCGATGGCGTACTCGTACCAACAGCGGTGGAAGGAGGCTGAAGAGTTAGAGATTCAAGTGATGGAGACCAGAAAGAGGGTGCTAGGGATTGAGCATCCAGATACGCTGACTATCATGGCCAACCTCGCATCAACGTATCGGCATGAAGGCCGATTCAAGGAAGCCGAAGAGCTGGGAGTGGGAGTAATAAAGGCTAGGAAAGTGGTAACAGGCGCGGAGCATCATCACACGCTAATCGCCATGAATAATCTTGCATTAACTTATTCAGTTCAAGGGAGATGGAAGGAAGCAGAAGAGCTGGAAGTGGAAGTATTGGAGACGAGAAAGAGGGTACTTGGGGAGGAGCATCCACAAACACTAACCAGCGTAAACAACCTGGCGTCGACGTACACCAGTCAAGGGCGATGGAAGGAAGCTGAAGAGCTGTTTGTGCAAGTAATGAAGACGAGTAAGAAGATACTAGGGGAGGAGCATGCAGACATGCTGACTAGCATGGCCAATCTGGCGTTGACGTACTCATATCAAGGGAGATGGAAGGAAGCAGAAGAGCTATTTGTGCAAGTGATAGAGACGAGAAAGAGGGTACTTGGGGAGGAGCATTCACACACACTAACCAGCATAAACAACCTGGCGTTGACGTATACGAATCAAGGGCGATGGAAGGAAGCTGAAGAGCTGTTTGTGCAAGTAATGAAGACGAGTAAGAAGACACTAGGGGAGGAGCATGCAGACATGCTGATCAGCATGACCAATCTGGCGTTGACGTACTCAAATCAAGGGCGGTGGAAGGAGGCTGAAGAGCTATTTGTGCAAGTGATGGATACAAGAAAGAGGATGCTTGGGGAAGAACATTCGTCCACGCTAATTAGCATGGCCAACCTGGCGTTGACGTATACGAATCAAGGGCGATGGAAGGAAGCCGAGAAGTTACAAGCTACACAACTTGAAATATGCTCGAGAGGGCTTGGGTCAGAGCATCCCGACACACTGACCAGCATGAACAATCTCGCACTCACGTTCAAATCCCAAGGCCACAACGACAAGGCTATTTCACTAATGAAAAAATGCTTCCAGCTTCGGAAAGAAGTCCTTGGCCCTCAACATCCGCAAACATCATCATCGCTTGAGACCCTGACTCAGTGGCAGTTGGGTGGTGATCGGACTTTGAAGAGGTTTTATTTTGCGGGTTACATACTCATTACTGTCCTAGTTGTAGCCTGGAAGTGGTTATGGGGTGAATAGAGCTATCAGAGGCCGCATAAAATCAGAATTTTCTTTGTCTAAAGCAGCAAACTAAAGCCAGCGCAAATACGGAACTAGTCAAGCTGAGTAAGCATGTTTATGAGTGATGTAGCAGTAGTAAATGTGATTTCGTAAGGAATATGGCCACCACAAGCAGGGAGGTTGGCCGACCCGCACCGGCCACAGCGTTGTAGATGTTTCGAAATGTAGAGCTGATAGGTAGGTAGAGGTACATGTGGCACAGCTCATGAAATCGCCACTTTGTAAGCCACACGTACCACCCCTGCAAGGAGCTAAGGCTTATTTGGGTCTTTCTAAGTGGCTGTGTGCTTAGAATAACTGAAGTGCAGGAACCGGAAACCAGTACCGGTCACCACTGTACCAGTCCAGTGCAGTCGAGTTGATGCCGGCCTTGGTGAAGATGGACTAGCATACTGACCACCCACACCATCCATCCCTTGCGGAAAGAGAAGCGAACCAAACTCGACAACCATACGTAAGTAGCACACCCACCAACTGTAACCAGACATCCCTGTCCAAAGGGGATTCTCGCCCCCCGTTTCAGATGCAGGGTGCCGACATGTTACTCGCGAGATATTATTGGGTGGGCTTTCGGTTTTTTTTTTTTACGCTGGAGAGAGGAGGCGTGTGAAACGAAACGAGAGGGATGGGTAGCCTGCAGCGTGATAGGGTAGGTGATGTTGATGGTGGTGTGGGTGGAGAGTCGGCGGAGGATCTTCTAGGCCTGTAATTCCGGAAGTGTAGAGGCTATGGGTGTGAGGATGGTAGAAATACTGGTTCGTGGCCCGCGCGATGTTACTGTGCGCGGTTGAGTGTGGGTGGAAGTTGGGGGAATGTGTTGGTTACGTGGACTGATTTCTTGGTAGGTTTCAGGAGTAGTTCTGACTTAGGTCTAGGAGGTAGATACTTCGAAATGGTAAAGATGAGCGTTCTGCATCCCATCCTACGTATAGGAAAAGTATAGACCATCGAATTATAGGATGCAGGCGCATTCACTACTGAGGGACAAAGACAATTTTTCTTTTGAAGTATGCAGCTGATATTTTGATATATCAAAGGGAGAGGGATTTTATATATACATCAACATCTTATCCGAAATGCCGACTATTGCGGTAACCACCGCACCCTGAAAAAGAACCAACGCCGGAAATGCAAATTGTTTCGTTACTCAAAAGGAATGTGAAAAAAGTATGAATGAGAACAGAAGTGAAGCTTACACCAAGCTTCTTGGCCACAGACGTTCGAATGCTAGAAGACGCACTGTATGTCTAGCATATTGGCCATCAAAAATGTACCCCGATTCAGTTATGGCGCAAATGTTTTAGTAGACAGCCCTTGGTCGTGCGATACGGCCGTTGTAGCTGCGCTTGGAGATGACACCGTTGACGCAGGCAGTACCAGCGGCTACATCCTGCCAGACAACCTGACCATTGTTGCAAAGGCCGAACTTGGACTCGCCTTGGCAGAGGATGGCACCATTCTCTGAGCAAGCTTCGCCAGCGCCACCACCACCGGTGGGAGGGTTGGATGGAGTGCCCGTGCCAACAGGGCCAGAGGGAGAGCCAGTCTGGGTCACCATGGTAGTGGGAGCAGGAGCAGTGGGGCCTGCAGGAGCACCTGAAGCACCTGGAGCGAAGACGCCACCAGGGTTGGAGGGCTCAGGAGCAGATTCAGCGGGAGCGGAGGGTACAGAGCCACCAGAGGGAGGAGATGGTACTGGCTCGCCAGCGCCAGAGGTCGGCTCTGGTGTAGTTGGTTCACCTGCACCTCCAGATGGTTGAGTAGCTCCACCAGACGGCTCAGGCTGGCCTGCGCCTCCAGAAGGCTGGGGGTCGGAGGATGGGGGAGAGCTACCAGTGGCACCGCACTCGCCAGTGGGAGCCTTAGCATCACCAGTGCCACCATCCTGAACCTCGTCTCCAGGGTTGGGGAATTTGGTTGCGAAGTTCTGGGCAGTAGTGCAACCCTGGCCCAAGTTGCCGACAAACATGTCAGGGAGCTCGTTGAACTTGGAGTCATCTTCAGCACCGCCGGTGACCTCAATAGGAGCACAGTTCCTGATATAGTTAGTCAAATATTCATCTACTTAATGGTGAGTGATAAACTTACATGTACATCTCAGGAGCACCAGACATTTTAGCGAACCAGGTCCAAGCAAAAGTGGCTTTGCCGTTGGGGATGCTAGCTGGGAGCTCGAAGTCGTAGGTGTTGGTGGTACCATCAACACCGGGGCAACCGCCCTCGATGCTCTTGACAACCTTGAAGACCGATTTTGCGGAAGGCTCAGTGTCCATGGTTACACTAAGCTGACAGGATCCACCACCGTGGACTGCGGTTCCCTTGAAGCTGACCTGCTGCTTCTCTCCCACCTTCATCGAGTTCATGGTAGAGACAGTGAATCCGTTCTGCGACTTGCAGGGGAACTGGGCTTGAGTGATAGGGCTGTTATCAAGCTTGTCAATGCTATAAGGAACGGGTTTTTCCATGGTGATATGAGCGTTTGCAGTAGCAAGAATGGCAGCTGCGGCCATGATAGAAGACTTGAAAGAAGACATTGTGAAAATGTGAAAACTGGGGTCGTACAACGACGCAACTGGGAAGGAGTGTGAGAAGAAAGTCAAAAAGCAACTAGCCCAGCTAGAAAAAAAAAGTTGCAAAAAGTTGCAAAGAGTGTAGAAGAGGCTCTGAAGAGAGTGTGATGGTGTGATGAGGACGGATTGGGCGCACCGGACGACAGATTATATACATGCACACAGGCAGTATGGCGATTGCCACTCCCGCTCCATATGGATTACCCCCTTGAAGATCCCATAATCTAAGACGAAGTTTCGAAGGCGGCAGTCCGAACACCAAACAATTGACAGAAGTCAACGTGGGTAAGCCCCACTGCGCTGAGCGTCTAGGCAGTGAAACGGGACCGCCGAGATCCTCCTAGCGCGTCAACCAAAGAAAGTACGCTTCGTTCGGAGCACCAACGTAGGCGCATTATGCAAGCCTCAGCGGGAGGGAGGGAGCCGGGGCCAGGAGAGGACGCCTGCCTTGTAGACGTCCTCAGTGAGGCACAGGATAGGGTTTCGTTTCGCAGGCCGAATCCGTAGGCCATTGGCTGAGCCACAAGTCGCTTACCGGACCGGAAAGATTTCTGCATCCCTGGATCCCGTCGTTGTTTGACGACGCGTCGCACATCGGGCCTGCGTATCCCTGCATAAGGCCACCGATTGGTGTTCATGTCACTCGCTGCTGTGTGCTGGTGTGCCTGTGTATCTATCTGCCATGATGGGCACTAAAACCATCGTCCAAAGCTTGACTCTCAGAAACAGACGCCTGGCTGTCACATTTGTTTGGCAACGCGGCCAGCGACTGGCTGCGGAAGGGCGCCTTTGCCCTGTCGATCGCTTTTTCCAGCGTGGTCGATTATGCGGTTGCTGCTGATCTCGGAGGGTTGCGTTTCAAGGCGCAGTAATCCACCCAGTGCCCTTCTAAGACGCAAAATCGCCGTGACCCCGTCCTGCCATTTTTGTACAAAACCGTTCAAGGGTTCCCCAAATGTTTCAACGGTGCTGTTGATCACTGTGCACACTGTGAAAATGTGCGCAAAACCTCCGCCATGATTGTGGGGAACTGCCAGCGCATGCGCTTTGGGATGACCAGAGCGAAAGGATTCGAATACGCATGACTTCTCCGACGCACTTTCAAAAGCGAATCCAGCCTCACACAGACTCCGAAATGACGTGCACTTGCGAGCAGCAAATGCAAATGGCCAACACCTTTATTGTCATGCACATCCCCAACAAAAACTTCAAACATCCTTCGGAATCCCTGTTCTTTATCTCATTTTTCTCTCTCTTTGAAGAAATGTGGAACCAACAGTCTGCAAATATCCTGCTTGTTACGGTTCCAGATAATCAAGCTCGAATACTTTCCCCGAAAACTAACGCTATTGCTTTAGTCAGGTCAAACGACGCTAGTGGCAACTAACGAAAGGGTCAACCATGTGAGGTCGAGGGCGAGTGCACTGTAACTCGCGGCAATAGTCGTATACAGTAATGTCAAAAGGAAAACCCAGCTGGTGTGGTTGTACAGCGCAGCCTGATGTGAAACAAATTGATAGGGCGAGTATTGAAAAAGGAAGCTACCCACGCGCACTGAAACCACGAATCCATCCAGAGACCTAGTAGAAGCTTCCAGATTCAACCGGCCAATCAAGGTATGCCCAACCCAGCTGCTGCCTCGTCATGTAGTTCAGGTTAAGCTGTTTGTGTAGTCCAACGATGCCGAAGGATTTTACGCCGATTCGGTGTTGCATGCAGCCTAGGTGTGTTCGTTGAGATTGAAAGGAGTGTTCGAGATGTCACCGATGGTCGAAACAAAGGTAATTCTATGTTCTGGCTATGTCTGATGTTTCGCAAATCCATCGAAGGCGGCAAGCAGTCCGTCATTACCCTGTTCTGGTGGGATGTCAATTTGAACCAACATCATCGATGTCACTGTTGTGTCCAACCTCTTTACCGCCCCAAGGGGGCCATTCGTCTGAGATGATTTGCTGGATTCGAGCATGGGTAAGACCTTCAATTCCGGAAACACCGTTTCCTCCACCCTTACATTGTGGAACTGCCAACAGATTGTGATTATCTGAGGTCTTTCAGGCAAACGTCCCGGTTCCGCTGGAGTCCGGGCAACCATTGCAATTCCAACGAGTATGGCAGTTCTCATCCATGGAGCTCGACGTGCGATGTAGACCCTCGATATTTTCCTCTCAGGTTACTAATGTCCCAAGGCAAGTGAACTGGGTTGTGTCTGATCCTTGACACAATTCGACCCGCGCACAGTACCATCATTCGAGATGTGCGTACGTCCCACGGTCCACATACACAAGTAGAATTTCGTCGCTCCAGGTCTTGTCGAGGACTCCAGCAACTGAAGCGATTTGATCGTGCGCGTAAGTCTACATCTCTCAACTCCCCATCTCTTTCTATGGTATCCCAAATGCCCGCTCGGGAAATCGTCGTATGTAGACTTTCATATCTTTCATTTGGGTACATTTAAATGAACTCTAGGGGTCCTCATTATGGGAATTTCAGTGAAATGGTTAATGCTAAATGATGTTAGAAGAAATGCTAGCCAACCAAAAGTGTAGGAGGAAAGCCTACTTAGCAGGAGCAACGATCGTCATGTTGTCGAGCCAATGAATGGGGCAGTACATTCCAGTCTGTATTCCAAAAGCACGACCACCAATCGTCGAAGTAGTGGAAAAATCAAAATCTCCAGGATGACCCAAGCAAGATGAATGCCGATTCCAGTGACAGGCAAGATATCTCGATCATCCCAGGTAAAGATGGTGATATATCCACAAATTGGACGAAATGATCGGTGCAATTTTGCTTTAACAAAGATCAATCGGCTAAAAACACTTCCGAGGTAGGTGTGTATAGGTGGGTATAGGTGTTATGAAAAGGGGTGCTCCTGCCTATTGAATGAGTGGAATTGAGGGATTGAAGAGACATACTTCTGTGAATTTAAGGCTACGATGAAAGCATCTTAAAACAGAACCGCAACACACCATGTCTGATTCCATAGGATTTCGAAGGTGGACATGACTCTCAGAATGCTCATCTATTATCTAAATGCCCATCTACTGTTTCCACCATTTGCGTATTGCGAGGCAAAATGAGGGCTTTTGTATGAAACTGCGCGACGGCTGTTTTTGAAGTGACCACTCTCAAACCCTCGTCGCATAGCTAACAATATCGAATTCTGTATGGCGCGGCTATCTGAAGCATGGTAGGATACTCGCCAGCGAATCGAATCGGTGGAGGCGAAAATAGAGGCGCTTGGGTAACCGCTGAGCGGCATAGTGGGATCCTCGTCCTATGTTCGTTCGCTACAAATACATCGTCCTATTGATGAAGGTGCACGAGGGGAAATAGGCGTAAGAGAATGTGAAGACAAGGAAACTAGAGGGGAATCAGCTTGCGTAAAGTTGAAATTTGGAATAAAAGCTGCGAAGGAAGGCACAAACAACGCCAAGCGTCCTTAGAAAGGGACCGACTGTGCGACTTCACCCTCCATCCTTCATTTCTTCTATCTACGCTCGACAGCTTTGAGATGGTGTCCGGGGACGATTTGCAGCTTCTCCATTTTCAGACATGTCTTCAGCGATGCCGCTCGATCCGACAGTTCCTGACGATTCGTCATCCCCCCGTTATGATTTGGAGCCGAGCCTAGTCACCGAAGAACACAATGCGCAACACCCAAGGTTCTGGCGTCGGCTGCAATACACATTGCCATAGTCATCGGCTTCAAGTTCTAGCTTTGAGTCAGCCTATGGGTAACGTGGTGTTGTTGAAAGTGCGTGTGTCGGATCATGTGGACTTAAGCTGAGACCTCAGGTGTCGAACCATCATCTCACAACAAAATAATGCCATTCGAAGAGCAAGAAGCTTCTAAGCTACTCGCCCATCTACCTACTGGCACAAAGATACCCATCGCCCACACCAAGTTGAAAGCTGCCTTTTTGTGGGGCTACCTAAAAAACACTATTCCAACTTCAGCGCTGCGTATCCGAACAAAATATCAAGCACTTTGCCGATAGCCGTCCCTCATTGTCATTTATATCCGAATTGTGGCGCAGGCATGCAACTGCTCAGCAGCAAGATAGCGCAAGAAGCCAATCACGCGCTTGGTGCCCACGTCGCCTTGCTGAAAGACAGAAGAACAAATGCACTCGTATGCGCTGAGAATGTGACCAGAAAAGTGTAAGCGGTTGCCTGACCGGTGACCTGCGACGACAACCGCGACCTCAACACTCAAAATCCCCAACACTCATCTCGCTTCCTTCATTTTCCACATCTATGCGACACCTTCATTGTTCGGTCAACTAATACGCATATCCGCAATATGGAAAACGAGATTACTTTGGAATCGGTAAGCACCTCTGATTCTTCTCGTCTTCCTCTTTCTTTTTCGGAAAGCACATCGACTCTGCAGAAGTATAGGCTAACTCCAAGAATTAGGCAAAAGGCGCATTGCAAGATCTGGTCGTCGTTGCCTCGCTGGTGCACCAACTAACTGACTCCTTCGGCTCTGCCGTCGATCTCTATCGAAGACTCAAGCGCAAGCGCAAGACCACAGAGTCTGAGGATGAAAGCGAGGAATACTATCGCCGGTTCCGCAGGCGAAGAGAGTCCGACTTGGACCACGGCTCCAGATGGCACCGGCGCGCGCATCGAAGCGTTAGTAGAAGCCGAAGAAACGAGGATGATAGCGACGAAGAAACCATTCTCAAGTCCTCGATAGTCGTACAAGCGGAGTATGATCGGGGATATGAGAGGTTTGGCGAGAAATTTGCAAGAGGAGATCGTAAGCAGCCGTGTTGGAAGCCTGAAGCATAACACCGACTAACATGACTCAGTGATAACTCAAGTGCAACTACAGTCCCAGATCATCCATGTTCAACAGACATTGCTGGATATATATCGAGACCTTACACTGAGCACTTATCTTTCTCCTTCGTCTCAGCAAACTCACATCATCCGACTTGTCCAGACGGTCCGTATCTCATGTTCAACTGCAACGGAATCACTAGTACTTCAGTCAAAGCGCATGCGTGCCCCAACTCCAGATGAACCAGAAGGATCCCCGCATATCCCCGGAGGATTCCCCCCATCACATGGACACATTCCTCACGTGCCCGTGCCCCTACCCGTGATTGGGAGAAGAAAATCAAAGCGTAGGCACCGCCTTCGAAGCAGCAGCAGCAGCAGCTCAAGTTCCAGCGACAGTGACAGTGACAAGAAGAAGACGACACCGGGATGCAAACCACCCCACAAACATCAACCGATCCCAAACAAACTATTTTGTGTCTATGCACGCGACCTTCAACTCGATCACGACCAACCTCTTTCCGACAATTACAAAGCCGGTGGAAACAACTGTTGTCCATTCTGCAAGACACATATCCCCATTCGTCACGGCAAAGCCTGGGAACTTATCAAACAGGACGAAAAGGTGAAGGGTATCGAACGAACATTCCAGGTAGGCAACCGCTTCATTGTCAAGTGCCATAGGGAAGGAGGAGGTTTTGCTTGCGCATTGTGTGTCAAATACAGAGATGCAGATACAGTGAGTGGTGAAGTGAGGGGATTGATAGAGCATATGTGGAATGATCATACATGTATGGAGATTGATGGAGACGATGATATTGAGCAGATGGTCAAGACCTGGACTTGAGACAAGGCTTATAGAGGTTCCATTTGAAATTCACATAGATGTATTAGCTCCATCAACATTAATTTAATCGCTCGTAATAGACGACACAAGGCTCAATGAATATAAAATCAGGAGAGACATGTCTCAATCCCAACATCGCTAAACTAACTTCAAAACAAACAGGTCCCGACTATTTCATCAACACCTCCTTCAACACAAGTAATGCCCCCTAGTCTACTTTGTTCACGTTCTTCCCCTTCTTCCAACTCGGACCCTGAGCAGAACGATAACACTTTGTCGTCATCCTCCCAAAATACCACCAATGAGACTCCCGATCAACCGGCGACCCCAACCACCCATAATTACCCTTCAGATTCTTCGGGCCCTCAAGCATTATGACATCTTTTTCAGTAGGAATAACGCCATTCGGCGTCCTGATATAAAACTCTGGTGAAATATGCTCAAAGGACGTTTTCAACGGCGGGTAGTGTGGCATGGCATCGTTGTAATGCGTGATGCGGTAATTGTCTCCCTGGTCGTTGATGAACTGAGCGAGATCTTCGTTTGTGCTTCGCGGGGCTCCGAACGAGTACATTTCGACTCTGAAGCCGCGCTCGCGGAGTTCGGCGGCGGCGAGGGTCGCGACGGCGCCGCCGGTGGAGTGGCCCGTTGTCACGATTTGGTAGTCTGGGTGCATGTCTGCGACGGCCCCGAGGATTTCTTCTACTTGGCCGAGTTCGCGCGAGTCGAACCACGTGAAGTAGTAGCCCGTGTGCGCGTAGCAGTAGAAGCAGAGGTCGAGGGATTCTTTTCTGATCCTGTGGTGTTCTTTCCAGTCTTGCTTGATAACGGGGCCGCGGAAGGTGAGGATGATGTATTTGCTGGTGTGATCAAGGGCGAGGTAGCCTGTTGCTTGGAACCCGTAATCCGTGCTGGGAGTTGTTAATAATTTAGTTTTTGATGAGATTATAGGGGTTATATAGGAATGAGTATGAAAATTAAAATATATAAGACAACGATGAAACGTTTACTTACAGATGCCACTTTGATATGATAGTTGTATTTTGGCCCTCCACCAGCGGGCAATTTCCTGAATCGCACGCGACTGGATCTCCCGCCAGGCCTATAACGTTGTTAGGACAGTATGCTGCTTCAGCATACTGACTCATCAATTTGAACGTATTGAACAGCTCTGAGGGGATCCCGTGGCGTTCTATTCCAAAATCTTAGCATTGATTCACCCATCCGAAGCTGTTCCATCAGACAGCAGATAAACGTACCTCTCCAGCGCGTAGGCGGGGGGAGCCCAGGCTCAATCTCAAGTTGCATGCTGCACATAGCGAAGCATAGTACAGCAATAATATGGGTTAGAAGAACTTTCATTGTAGCGTTCTAGCGATGTGTGATCTTTAAAGTTAAGCATAGACGTGTAACTTTTGAAGGCAGTTTTGGAAAGCAAGAAGTCTGACTTTGGAAGATTGCATAACAAAACCGCACTATACAGAACGTACATGAGATTTTATAGGACCTTACAGTACGCAACAGGCAACGATAATTCGTAAAAAATAAAAACTAGATCGGTGGGTGTGAACCATACATTCAAATGTACTCAATCAAAAAAAGCGCTCAACAGGTAGGATGCTGACCCAGCGTACCAACCACTCTTAAAAAACAGTAACCTCAATCATCACATGTCAAATCGTATCTTAGGCTACAACTTGATGCATCTGATGAAATTGAACGGAGTAAATACATTTCTCCAAAGGGTGGTGATGATTGCCAAACGCAGCTGTACCAACATCACAAGTCAACCTTGGTACGGCTGCAGCTTACTGGGCCCAAACAAACACCTACCGCACTGTGACTCACTGGAAGAGATCTGCGGCGACATGTAAAGACTTTGCAAAGCACACATGCGGACACATCACGATCGCACAAAACACAATAGATTTTTTGAACTTTTCTTCATTATCATGAATCAGCTACTGATTGATGTATCAGTGCGCCACCCAAAAGGTAAATCTACCTAGAGTACATCCGGGGAATCCATTCAGTCATGAACCTCCACCTTTGTAAGACGCCAGCCATGTTCGAAGCAATCCGTCATGCAAGAAGTGAAGTAGAGAAAGAGGAAAAGAAACGGCCATTACACATGAAAGGGATATCAAAGCGCCAAACAACTTTTCGAAATCGAGCAAGATGAGTGATGCGCTTAGTCAACCTCTTCCATAGCGCTCTCACCAGCGGGGGCAGCAGCCTCCTCCGTCTTGGCCTCTTGCTCGGTCTCAACCTCCTCGTCAACGTTAAGGCCGAGAGAGACGAGCTTGTGAATGCGCTCGGCGTACTGGACGGGCTCATCGATGGTGAAACCAGAAACGAGGAGAGAGGTCTCGAAGAGAAGAAGGGTGATGGACTTGACAGTGCGGTCGTCCTCACCATCAGTCTCGACCTTGCGCTTGAGCTCTTTAATGATGGGAGACTTGGGCGAGATCTCGAAGGTCTTCTTGGAAGACATGTAAGAGCTCATGGAGGTGTCACGGAGAGCCTGGGCCTTCATGATACGCTCCATGTTAGCGGACCAACCGAACTGGCCAGTACGGATGGCGCAAGGAGAGGCGTTGAGCTTGTGGGAGACAACAACCTTCTCGACACGCTCGCCAAGAACGTTCTTAAGGGTCTTAGCAAGGGACTCGTACTCCTTCTCTTCAGCCTCGCGCGCCTTCTTCTCCTCGTCAGTCTCCTCAAGTTCGAAATCCTTGGTAATGTCGACGAGCTTCTTGCCATCGAACTCCTTGAGTTGAGTCATGGCGTACTCATCAATGGGGTCAACAAGGAAGAGAACCTCGAAGCCCTTCTCCTTGAGGGTGTCAAGGAAGGGAGACTTCTGCACAGCCTTAAGGGACTCGCCAGTGATGTAGTACATCTGCTTCTGGTGCTCAGGCATGCGGGTGATGTAGTCGGTGAGAGAGGTGGTCTCCTCACCAGATTTGGTGGAGCTGAATCGGAGAAGCTTGGCAAGAGCCTGGCGGTTCTGGGAGTCCTCATGGATACCAAGCTTGATATTCTTGCTGAAGGCAGAGTAAAACTTTTCGAACTGCTCGCGGTCCTCGGCAATTTCATTGAAGAGCTCAAGGGTCTTCTTAACGATGTTCTTACGGATGACCTTCATGATCTTGTTCTGCTGAAGGGTCTCACGAGACAGGTTGAGAGGAAGGTCCTCAGAGTCGACGACACCCTTGATGAAGCTAAGCCACTCAGGGATGAGGTCAGTGGCATCATCCGTGATGAAGACACGGCGGACGTAAAGCTTGATGTTGTTCTTAGTCTTCTTGGTCTCGAAGAGGTCGAAGGGAGCGCGCTTGGGGACGAAGAGGATGGCGCGGAACTCGAGCTGACCCTCGACAGAGAAGTGCTTGACAGCAAGATGGTCTTCCCAGTCGTTGGAGAGGGATTTGTAGAAGGAGGCGTACTCCTCCTGGGTGATGTCCTGGGGGTTGCGAGTCCAGATGGGCTTGGTCTTGTTGAGCTCCTCCTCCTCGATCTTGGACTCCGTGATCTTCTTAGTCTTCTTCTTCTTCTTCTCTTCCTCCTCGTCGTCAACCTCCTCCACCTTAGGCTTCTTCTCGTCGCCCTCCTCGGTGGTCTCCTCAGCAGCGTCCTCATCCTCGACCTCCTTCTCGGTCTCCTTAAGGACGTGCAGGTAGATGGGGTAGGAGATGAACTCGGAGTGCTTCTTGACAACCTCCTTGATCTTGCTCTCGTTCAAGTAGTCGGTCTGTTCATCCTTGAGGTGGAGGATGATCTTAGTACCACGACCAAGCTGCTCGCCCTCGGTGTCCTCGGTGATCTTGAAGGTACCGCCAGCACTTGACTCCCAGATGTACTGCTCGTCATCGTTGTGCTTTGAAATGACAGTAACGCGGTCAGCGACGAGGTAGGCGGAGTAGAAACCGACACCGAACTGTCCAATCATGGAGATATCGGCACCAGCGGTAAGAGCCTCCATAAACTGCTTGGTACCTGAGCGGGCAATCGTACCCAAGTTGTTGATGAGGTCGGCCTTGGTCATGCCAATACCGGTATCGCGGAGAGTAAGGGTCTTAGCCTCCTTGTTGGGGATGATGTCGATGCGGAGATCCTTGCCGCTGTCAAGCTTGCTAGGGTCTGAGAGAGCCTCATAGCGGATCTTGTCGAGGGCATCAGAGGCGTTGGAGATGAGTTCTCGCAGAAAGATCTCCTTGTTTGAGTAGACGGTGTTGATGATCAGGCCAAGCAACTGCGAGATCTCGGCCTGGAATTCGAATGTCTCGGAAGCCATGGTTGTGTGCAATATGAGGGGTATGTAGAGTGGGATGAATGACTGCGAGGAGTGTCAGCGAGTTGAACGTGGTGGGGTGGTGGGCGAGAGCGCAAGGGCTTTTTTTTGTGGGGTTGTTTGCCTCACAGGCGAGGGGAGGCTAGAGGCAGTAGGAAGACTTACGAATTAAGAGAAAATGGGAGTGGCTTGTTGGTGATGAGTCTCGTTGGGAGTGTGAGAGCTCAAAGACGATATCGTCCAGTAGTGAAGTGGGAGAGAGAGCAATTCGTTTGGAGAATGGGAGTGAGAAGGCAGAAATTGTAGTGTCTATATAGCTGGTGGTGGAGCTCGAGAATCTTCTAGACAAGTCCGGCAGAAGCACGGCGAATGAGGCTGACGGCCAATCAGCAGGCAGGGATCGTGTTCACCGCCCCCAAAAGCCCTTCCGCTCAAAGGGCGCCCACTTGCGCAGTGCCGCTCCGCCCTCAGTCGCCTAGCAACAACTCAACCTTGCCAAACCAACCCCCAGTCTGTGGAGGGCGAGGCGACACCGCGGGCATACTCACGGGCAGGAGACAGAGGGAGGGAGAGTTTGCCATCGTGTGCAAAGTTTTTTTCTTTCTCTTTGTCCGCCGTTGCCGTCTTCTCCCGTGCAGTTCTGTGGTGTCTCTTCAGACCCTGCCAAGTCCGGCGAGGTCCTGCTCGTCCATTCAAGCTGGAGCTGCACAGTCGGTTCTTTCCTTTGCAGTTTGCAGCCTGGGAGGATTGCACTTTGCTCTTTCCCAACTTGCAGCCTTCAGAATTCAGCCTCCAGCCTCCCAGCCTCGTCAGCTCCTCTCAGCCCGCGCAACCCAAGGCTCACGGCTGCCTTGTCTCTTGCGTTGCTGTGCACCTCAATCAATCTAGAAACTCAACGAAACACCCACCTCCTGCAGCCTCTCCTGCTCCATCTCGTTCTTTGCCCCAATTGCACCCTGCATGCATCCCACCAATTACTGCCGCTGTGGGCGGAGCACACGCCGCGTTCGCGCCGTAGAACACCATGGACTCTTCTGACCTCTTCTATCGTCGCGTCCGCTCCCACGCGCCGTCACTATTCTTCCTGATCCCTCCAGAGCTTCGTCTGCTCATCTACGAGCTCATCTTCACCTCACCGCCGCCATCCGCTGAGCCCGCGCCCCTTCCCAGCTCATCGGCTTCCCTCATACCGCTTCTCACATGTCGCAGATTCTACGAAGAAGCCCGCCGCTTAGCATTTGCCTGCACCACCCATAACCTCAATTGGGCCCGCGCATCCAGCTGTACACGCCGGCTATGGATGCTGGAACCTGAACACCGTGCAAACATTCGCCATGTCGCTCTTCTCATCACCTCCGGCCATTTCTATGACACCCTCCAGCCCTTGCGCTACCACATTGACCACGTCCAGGCGCCCTTCCTGACCCTCAGGTCACTCACTCTAGTACTTGATGTACCGGATACATTACTACCAGTCGACCGACAGAAGCGATTGCGAGAGCAGGATATGCTCTTTGCCGCCATATACTATCTGAAGAACGTGGAGAGGGTGGTTGTTCTCAATGTCTTACACAGAGAGTACATCAAGAACCAACCCGGTGCACACGGCGAATGGACGTGCCTGAACGTGGACAAACCATTACCTACCTCTGCCAATGATCCCTTTGTCGAGGCTTCTCTGATTGACGACATTCGGTGGCGCTTCGAGTTGACAAACTTCTTCGACTACTCCTGGAAGCCGTGGCTCGCATAGTACTCATCATTGCTGTACCATATCTGTAAGATTGACATAGTCATTCAAGCTTGGAATAGAATCCCAAAAGCCGCATCAATGTATAATTTTTAGTCTCCAATGAAGCTGTGCTTACCTACGCCAGATTAGATTTATTTTCAATGTTGCAGTGTAATTTCTAACCGGGTGACCTCATCTTTGGAACTCAACCAAGTCAAGAAGGATATCAAACAGTCAAATCTGCCGGAGACTTTATGTTTATCCCCCAGATCCCAACGAGGGCACCATTTGGTCTTTGCATACGCGATGCGGCGAGACGACCCCGCCGCACGCACCCAGATGAACCGGCGGGAACTTCCCTAATGATTTTCGACTGACACATGTCAAACCTTGCAATCAGTGTATCACGTGCTCTTTAGCGAGTCAGTTCAACAAATAAGCAAAGCGCTGCTGATTTTGGAACTATATACAAGAATCCATCTACTCATGAATCAAAAAGACATATGATGACCAGCCATTTTGTATGGGATACGTCGAACCGCCAAGTTGTTGCACCATGCACCCAATTGTCCATATTTGTACTACTTCCCTCTAGATGAATGTCCTCAAGAACTCTCCAAGCGCCATGATAGCCATAGCCTGCCCATACGGCATGCTCGTCAACGCAATGTCTTTGTAGTGCTGGAGCGTGTGGCCCATAGCAGTGCCAAAAGAAACATCCAACAACTCGCCCTCAGGATTGATCTTGCCGAGAACCGCCTTGATAGCCTTTACAGCAGACTCGACGTACTCGGGCCCAACCAAATACCTCTTGCGCACTGCCTTAAGCATTCCGTACGCAAAGCCAGCAGTGGCAGATGCTTCTTCGTAGCTGCCCTCGGAGGCAGGAATGTCGAGCAGTGTGCGCCACATGCCGTTCTCCGCCTGCAGCTTAACGAGGGCCTTGCACTGGGATTCGAGGATGCCGAGAAGGAATTGGCGGAGGGGGTCCCCTTCCTTGAGGTCGAGTAGCTCGACAAAGTCTGGGATAGCAATGGTGAGCCAGCTGTTTCCGCGCGCCCATCTCGCCTTTGCGAAGTTGTGTCCATCGAGGCCGTCGCCCTTGTCTTCCCACTTCCAGCCGTGGTAGAAGAGGCCGGTGGATGTGTCGAACAGGTATTGGCAATGCAGCATAAATTGGCGCTTTGCCTCGTCGACGTACTCGGGGCGGTTGAGCGTCAGGCCGATTTTAGCGAGAGGAAGTGCAGACATCATGAGGGTGTCGTCCCAGAGCTCGTCCTTGTTGAATGAGTTGTAGGTTTCGTGCTGGAAACCGCCGTACTTTGTGCGTGGGAGGCCATGCATGACCCACTCGGCCCAGGTGTCTAGCCAGGGCACGTAAGTCTTGTTGCCGGTGTCCTCATAAAGGTATGCGAGGGTTAGGAAGGGGCTCATGGTGTTGATATTCTTGGTTGTGCCTTTGCCCAACTGCTTCTCGAACCAGCCGAGCATGATGTCTTTTGTGGCCTGGGCGCCGGTGAGGGTGTAGTAGTGCCAGAGGCCGTAGAGACCGATGCCGTGTGTCCACTCCCAGCCGTCCCAGCCTTTGGTGTCAATGATGCGGCCATCGTCGAGCTTTAGTAGGAATTCGCCCGTTGTGTCGTGGATGTTGATGAGGTTGTGGGTGAGGAGCTGGATCTTGTCGTGGATTTCGCCATGGCTGATGCCGTGCGACTTGATGGTCGACATTGTGAGTTTATTTGAGTCTTCTGCTCTCCTCAATCTTTTCAAATTCGTGCTTAGCTATGAACACGAGAAGCTTGAATTCATACAATCTTCTGGCTTCGCAGCTGGAACAAGATGTATGGAGAAAACAAGAAGAGTCGAGGGGAGAGAAAGTAAAAGTGAGGGGAAAAAGCAGCTCGAAGGAAATTTAGGTATTAAAACTACGCCCAATTCCGATCGTTCCTAACTGTACCGACAATCGTGCTACTTACCCCGACACCCCGACCGCGATATTGGTTCCACGTGGAGAAGACAGGCTCTTTTCCAAAGCCAAAAGGACCCGCTGCCAAATTATTTTAGCTCTATTGGGCTGTTGTGACCGTGTTTCGTCGTGTAATGCACCGATGGCTCGTTGCTCGCTGTCCCGATGATGGCGCTACGTAATTTCGCCGCCGAATTGCTAGCGCGGGGCCCGGAGGGGTGGAGGGGTGGAGGGGTGCTGGGAGATGGTGTATATGCTGTCCGTGATCTGGGGCTTTGGGACGAATGGAAGGATAAGGGGAAAATTCTGCCAGCTTTTGTGATTGGCTTGAATTTACATGGTATTTCTACAAAAAGCCTACACTTTCTTCACTTTCTTTGCAGGGTGCTTCGGAAGCATCAGTCCCTTCGGTGTCTTTTGTGCCGAGCGCTCTCTCCACGACGCTTAGGCCCACTAGGGCACAACACATTCTCCGCCTCCACACCACCATTGGTATGTGTGGGGACGATAAACCGGGGCCGACCATTCACGAAGGGTCTTCGTCATGCGGTCATGGTCGATGCGCACACTGAGGTACTGAAAATGGTGATAATAGCAGGCAGGCTGATTACACTCCAGGAAAGAATCTACCTGCCTGGAGATTTCGATAACGAAACACGCTCTTCCTGAAACTGACCAGAAATTCTCTTGATCCTGTTGAAGTCCTGGAATATACTGTTAAACAATTGACATTGCCCAGTCAGACCTCCAGCAACGACTCCATGGAGCTCCACCACAGCACTCGATGAATTGGGCCCGTTCTTGGGCTGTTCTAAAGCGAGTCATACCCTCTATCAAGGCACTTAAAATAAACGACCGCTCTTGCGACATTACCAGACTGAGGTTTCATGGGTTTCTTTTCTTGTGTAAGCAACATTTCACCAATGTAACATATCTGAAAGCACCTTGAACCAAGAAGTGAGTTGAAACGCAATTTCCATCTAATTGGCTTGGGAAATATATCCACCTAGCAGTGAATTACTCGAACACACATCGGGCGTATCATGCCCCCATATTGGCCACTCCGTAAAAAGCTTTTGAAAACGAGATTCTTTGTCGCCTACATCTCCTCGAGCGCGAAATACGACGATACCTTACCTCTTTACCGAAGGAATGTCAAGACGTAGGAGAGGAACACACATCGATATTCCACCTGGTTCACGTGAGGCACGCTCCGACACGAACAGTTACACATCACAACAACCAAGAACAGCCAACACCTCTCATCAAAACGCCTGCTACCTTGGCTAGATAAAATCACTCGATCTCGAAGGTCCTCCACTACGGATGTTCAGTATCCGAATCTCGAATCTCCGCACTTGTCGTATGCGGGGGCTGAGCATGAGGAATATTGGTACTTGGGAATTCAGGGAAAATAATATATGCTTGAAGCAATTTTATATTTGACCCTACTAAAAAAATAACCCGTTCGATCAACCTTTTATAACTCCAAGATGACGCCACAGAAAAGCTGGATATCGAAGCTTGTACACCATGACCAGAATCTAGAAAGGTAGAAGTGCAACCATCTGGTAGAACTCAACATAGTTCATCTCTGAGGTTTACAATTTCGCTTTTCCGTTCCCCTTGCCATTTCCTTGTGGCTGCCCATTGGGTGCCTGTCCATTTGGGGGTTGTCCATTTGGGGGTTGTCCATTTAGGGGTTGTCCATTTGGGGGTTGTCCATTGGAAGGTTGACCATTAGGTGGTTGTCCATTGGGAGGTTGTCCATTAGGTGTCTGTCCATTCCCTTTTCCGTTTCCTTTTCCTTTCCCTTTACCATTTCCCTTGCCTTGTGGCTGTCCATTTGGTGGCTGTCCGTTGGGTGGTTGCCCATTGGGAGGTTGATTGGGAGGTTGTCCATTAGGTGGTTGTCCATTTCCTGGACCATTTGGCGAACCATTAGGTTGCCCGTTTCCTGGTCCATTATTACCTGGACGATTTCCCTGGGTTTGAGGCTCGGGCGCTGCGACTCTCGTCAAACAAAAAATATATTCACATCAACCTAGATACTTACACCGTGCAACGACGACAGGCTTCACATCGGCGACATTGACACCACGCTTATCAGGTGTGAATAGAGTGACCACATCGTCCGCCTCCTCCTCGCTCTCCCGGGACACAAGTCTGCGCTTGTCGGGCGTGAATAGAGTAACAACATCATCGGCAGCTTCTTTGTTCTCCCGTGGTAGAAGAGCTGGGATCTTGTCAGTTCACTATTGTAGAGAAGGAGAACAAGATGTACTAACAAGCTTCCTCGAATGGTACCGGCGACGCAGCGACAAGTGCGGCAATCGACGCCAAGGCCAAAGATTGATGGAATTTCATGACTGGCTGATCGATGCAATTTGCGTAATACTTTCAAACAAGAACAGATTATATGAGATAGTAAAAATGGACAGGTTGCAGCACAGCTGAAGAATTGTAATCTCTCACACTGTACGAACATCACTCCCAAAACAGCAAACAGGCCTCTTTATACCCCCTCGACATCCATTTCCTCCTTCCCGCCTCCTAAGAACCATCATAAAACTCTCGTCACACAGTGTATCGCACCCTCCAGCCAAGCGCAAAGGTGTCACCGAACGAACAAACCCCAAGCGCGCCACACAAGAGAACAAGAAAGTAGAGAAACAGTATCCGCAGCCAAAGGGTCTCAGCCAAAACTCACAACAACGTTTGGAACCTCCGAAACATTCGGAACACTTCGTTTGCCTGATGAGCGATCTGGGCGGGGAGTGTTTGGTGTTGCATACATGCACTGTTTGGGGCTTGGCGAAAGCTTCGCCGGTTAGTGGGGGCGAATGAAACGTGGAGGTGTTGGGAAAACGTGGAGATGTGAGGGGCCATCGGGTAGGTGATCAGAAATGATTACCTTTTTTTTTGTGGATAGATTTACTCGTTTGAAAGTTGAAAGAACAACGTCTAGGCTATCCGTCTTCGCTGGGTGTTTGAACAGAAATTCGAGGGATAAAAGATATTGCGATGAAGAGTAATTGTCCGATACTTGTTAGAAGAAAAGACGTTGATGAGCGGAGTTAATTACAAAAGGATAGGTGTCGAAATCCACAGGTGGTAATTTCCCCATGATGAACCCTGAAGCCATTATCAAGGCATAAAGCGGCGGCTTCACGGCAAGACTATGTCTTTGACCTTACGTCCAACCTCCTTTGTAGGGTATCTTTTGATTGCGGATCGTGATAATACTCTGTGAGATTATTCTCTAGTGTCTCTGTCATTATTGTTTCTACTGCGGCTGCTATCGAAGCTATTGAAATCCGCGTTCTCCATTGACGTCTTTGCTGAGCCTCAGGGTTTCCTGTTTGGTATTGCCATATCTGTTGTTGTCACCGTTGCCATTCACATATATTCAATATTAGGTTGCCGCTTTTTTGCCCTAATCTTAACTCTTCCAATACCCGGTCGGCTACTTTGAAAGAGGAAAAGATGAAGCTCTGATAGCATTGGCGCTGACGTTGACTCCCTACATCTGCTCGACTCCCCTCTCAACCTCCCTATCGGCAATGCTAGAGTCTCCCACAACCAAAATAAAGCAACCGGGTCAATTCAGGGCGGCCCGAATGATACACAGTGTATGGTGAATAAGACGAGAACACGTCTTGTGCAATGGTAGTCAATTGCGACGCTCCTGACGAGTACACTCTTGGCCCGGGGCTTCCTGTTGATGTAGTGATGAAGTTGATGGTGTCGTCATATGGTACGAGAGCTGTATGATGACGATCGGCAAGAAGAGGAATTGCTCCCTTGGAATCCGGAGAAAGGTGATATTCAGCGCACTTGCTGGGATCATAGCACTGTTTCTGCCTGCACAGCCTCCTTTACAACGAAGATTAGACCAACAAGGTGTATTTCGGCCTTTCCCCAGGCCCACAAGCCCGCTGCTCATGAGTACCGAAGAGAGGGCCATACAGTCTTGGCTCGCAACCTTTACTCAACTTTCTCAAGATGCGAAGAGCTGCAACGACATGCTCAGCCCTAAAACGCGCAACCATCCCAAATGCAGCGACGATCCATGGCCGTGAATAGCACACCCTAGAAGAAGCTTGGCGAAAGCTTCGCCCTTTAGCGAGGCGAATAAAACCTGGAGAAGCATGGAGGATGAAACATAGATCGCATTCCAAGCATTGGGAGAATGATGCTACAAGTACATTATCGATTCCAGTCTTGGGGGGCGACGCGTCGGCCTGAGAGCTGGAAATCCTGTGCATCCTCTCTCAAGGAAAAAAAAGGATCATGTCGTCGCATGGGAATGGATGGCATCGTCAAGGCGCATTTGCGCTTGGTCAGCGGATCCCAGCACGATGACAGTATGGCAGCGCCCTTTTCCCCCTTTCGCCTCGCCCACGCTTCCCGCAATTACAGTTCTAATGCGACTGCCTACCAAACCCTACCCTCGTTGGGTCTGTCAATGAGCAGACGACGGGCTGTCACGGGCAAGTGAAGGCGCAAACATTGTACGCAGGTCCAGTTTTTAGCTGTTTCCAACGCCGCACGGGCAGGCGCGGGACCAGCTCCGCCTCACATGTGCGCATTTCGGCCCGTCGACCATGAAACTTGGTGGAAAACCATAGCAACACCATTAATGTTTAGAAGATTGACTGGTCCGGGATCCGCGGATTTTTGTCGTTGCCCTAATCCGGAAACGCTTGCGGAACACCCTCCTCAGAGCCTTCACCCCAATACGAGGTATCATTTTGCATGGTTGTTTGAGGAGGCCCACTCGCCCACTGTGCCCTCAAAGTCACCAACAGCGCCGAAGAAAAGCAACCTTGGTTGACCGCAATGTGGAGAATGCTTTTGCCCTACCAAGCTTTCCCCGGCCTTGTTGCTGTGGGCTCGGAGATGCCAACAAAGTATCCTGTTACGGCCTTAGGAAAAGGATCGACAAGCACACATCATTCGGTATCCATCCTGGCCATGCTCATAGGCTGGCTGAGCTGGCGCTCGCGTGCAACTGCGAAGCTGCTGCAGAGAGTTGGGAAAAGGGAAGCAGGATGCCCAATGCTTACACAACGGTGGTGACAGGGCCAGACGCACCAGTCCACATACGTCAGCCGGATGGGGTGGCGGAGCAGCTCCAAACACTTGCGCGAGGACCTGGCTTAGGGATGAGAGAGACGGGCATGGTCTCATCAGGGCTACGGCCGACGTTTGCGATAATTCCCGCACCCTGGTCTGGGCCAGAGAGGGGGTATAGAAGACGTACTTAGTACCCTTAGAGCGCGCCTCTACCTTTTGCAGCGACAGCGCTAGCACCAGCCCGCCCACAAGCCTTCCAGATCGTTTTTAATTGCTTGTCGTCGAGGGAGACCGCGGATCCCATTGGAGGAATCCTTCCAGTCAGGGCACATGCGTGGTACCATTTATACGAGCGTCGCTAACCATGGTCTAGATTCAAGGTCTGCCAATACTCACTCCGACACCCAACAACAAAAGGAGCCCACTCCACCATCACTCAGCTCGACGAGATTGACTCCCACCACTTCCACTGCTCTGTCCGCTTCGTTCCATACATCTATAAAATAATAAAACACCAAAAAAATTTCATCAAACATACACCATGCGATACACGGCCACCACATTCGTTCTCAGCCTCCCGGCTCTTCTTGTTCCCCAGATCTCGGCATCTCCGGTGGACCCCCTCAAAGACATTCGATGCCACTGCCTGACCTTTGTGCCTCTCACGGGTCCAATTCCATGCACTGTCCCTGGATCTCAGGATCTCTCCTGGCAAGAAGCCTACAAGCTCGCGGAAGAGAAGGAACTGAAACTTGCATTCGCCGACGATGTCACCATTTCCAATGTCCTGTTGATCGATAGCCCGTTACCGGCCAGCGTGCTTCTAACCATTGCCAATGGAGACGCAACGGCGATGGAGTCTGAGGCTATGAATGAGGAGTCATCAACCATAGTCTGCGGTTTCGGTGACGAGGTGCGGAGGGATTGGATGCGGGGCATGGAAGACGAGAGACTTCAACCGGAGGACCAGCCTTGCTATGTCGGCGTTGTGCTTGCGTCGCTCTTGCTGCTGATTATCGCCTACAGTGTTGGAGAGTACGTGTGGACCAGGTGTGTAGCGCTTGCTATAGCCCCAGGGCTTCTCCTTTACGAATTCGCTGCTGACCTTGACTATAGACGCTACTTCCGTGAAGGCCAGATCAGGCTTGATGGCGACGAAAAGTCTCTGACCATCGATTCCGTTGAGCCGGAGACCATGAACCCCCAGGCTCATATGCCCAACGACTTCTCATGAACGCAATCCCCATCATCTGTCCAATCGCATCATTTCCAACACTAATCGCACCACCTTGGGACTATTCAGCCACATCTTCCTACTCATCCCTATGACAGCCACACGCACTGAGCTCCCGAGGCCGTTCCAGCCTCTACTTTATCTCCAATACAACGTCCATCGGCTTTTGAATAGGCTTTTAGGCCCAATTCACATGCGGCAGCTGAGCGGCACTCTAATCACCCTGCTCGCCAATAGACGCGCCGGTTCTGTTTCATGATTTGCGTTGCTCAGCTCAGCTCTACTCAGCTAATCAATTGCGTGCCAGCCAAGGCATCGCGAAAGCGCCCCTCCCACCCATCTTGTGTTTAATGTGCCCACAACAATTTGTTCATCCATCGCATACCCGATCTAAATCAACAAACCCATTTCATTCAAATCAAACGCACTCACGGAGAAGCAAGGAGCCCTTGAGTTAGCTGGATAAAATCGCCCCTCCTCCGATTGCGGGGCCTCTCCATTCAGCCATGGTTCATCCAAGACTACAAGACAGGGAGTGTGTCCGTACCACCAACATCGACACCACCATCACCAATACGCCTATTCAGTTCAACCGCCCCAGTACCTCAAAGCCGACATAAGGGAATGCAAAATTGCAGGAGAAAGGAGCACATCGGGAAAAGGGGGTTGTAGGTAAGAGGGGTAAAGGCCCGGGAACAGGCCTTTGGACCAGGGTACCGGGAATGCTTACCACGCACCCACCCCAACTCTATGGTCCCTTTTGATTAATGATAGTGTTTATATTGTTGAAGTAGCGCCGCTTCGGCGAAAACTATTCACAATATGAATAAAAAGTGTTATAAGTTTCAACGAAAAAACCGAGAATCTTGGGTTTTCGGAGTTGCTCGATCGGTGCTTTGCGTGGTTTGTTTCGTGCTGTGATATGAACGATGTGTCGCTGAAGATTGTCCAATGTGCGGAGAGCGGAAAGAGGGTCCAGTTCTAGACTGTGGGGGATGGGTTTACGTTTTGCTGTGAGGGAGAGTTCGGGGACGGGGTACTTCGGTCTGTGGTTCTCATGTTGTCTTTCTCTGCTGAAGGAATTTCCATGCCGCATAAACTGGAATAAGTGATTTTTGCTAGGCTCAATTGGGAAGAAATGTCCCAAAACGTCTAGTTGATGGGATAATGGCTCTTCTTCATTGAGTCTGGCGGTCATCAGGCTGGTCCAGTTTATGCGGCAGTACCTTCTTTCAAGCTGCACTTCTAACTGACCAAAGACACGGGAGTTCTTTCGATCGCTTCCCCATTGACCCTGTCACAACCAGCGTGTGGGAGTTTCCCCACCAAAAGCCCAGGTCAGCAGCCGATTAGTTTTACATGCTCACAACATCACAGCGGACTTGAAGAAAAGAATTTTGGTTGAAAATTTATTGTTCGAAACTACCGAAAAGGGGGAGTCATTGGATACCATTCTGTTGATGCGTAAAATGTGGGCTTTTGTGTGGTCAATCTGGTTGAGCGCCTTCTGACCGAAAAGGAAATGAAAGAAATGTTTGGTAACTGAACACAGTCCGAAATAGAATATATGAGAGAATACAAAGGAGAATTTAAAAGAAGAATCGAAAAGATAGTTAAAAAGAAAAAAAGAAAAAAAAATTAAACAAAAGAATCGAAAAGAGAATTCATAAGAGAATTGAAAAGACCTAACTAAAGGAGAATTAAAAAGAGAATCGAAAGGAGAATCGAAATGAGAATCAAAAGGAGAATTCATAGGAGAATTGAAAAGAGTGACCAAAGAAGAACAGAAAACAGAAAACAGAAAACAAAAGAGAATTGAAAAGAGAATTGAAAAGAGAATTGAAAAGAGAATTGAAAAGGGAATCCAAAAAGCCTCCAAAAACCCAACAACGTATCTGGAAAACCAAAGAGCCTCCAACGCCCAACAACGCATCTGAAAAACCAAAAAGCCTCCAACGCCCAACGACGCATCTAGAAAACTCAAAAAGCCTCCAACACCCAACGACGCATCTGAAAAACTCAAAAAGAATAATTCCAGATACCTCCCATGAAGAAAGACCAAAGGAAATATACCGGATGTCTCCCACGAGGAAGGATCAGAGGAGCCATACCAGATACCTCCCACAAAGAACGACCAGAAGAATAATATCAGATACCTCCCATAAAGAAAGATGCCTTGACTCCATAACGCCGAAGCAAACACCAAAGGAAACCACCCATACAGAACCGAAATCATTGAAGCATAAGAAACCCAGTCCTCCTCGATGGCATCGTTCTAGCCAAAAGTTCATTCTTGCCAATGCCAATATCCTCCTCATTCTTTGCTCCAATCTCCCCTAATCGAGCACTATCACATCCCGTCCCACCGGAGCCTTCCCCTTGTCCACAGCGTTGCCTCTAACAGGAGCCTTCCCCTTGTCAACACCGTTGCCCCTGATAGGAGCCCTTCCCTTGTCCACACCATTGTTCCTAACAGGAGCCTTCCCCTTGTCCACACTTTTGCCCCTAACAGGAGCCTTCCCTTTCTTTGTACTCCTCGGCTTACTCACGGCACAAGGATTTAGCAACATGCGCCATTCCCTAGCACGGCGCTTTGCATCAGACTGGCCTAATAATTCCCGGAAGGCAGCCTGTATTCTAGCACCTTCTGCCAATGCCTTTTGCACCTCAGCTTCATGTGCCGCCGCAGCTTTTGCATTAGCCTTGCGATGACGCTCCTCCCTCTCTTTCCTAATATCCTCTTGAAGCCTGGTCAGCCTCCCGCGAACAATATCGATATTATCCATCGTTGAGCCGAAAAGGGTCATGAACTCGTTGTGCTGTATTTGCATGCCCTTCAGGAAAGGGCTCGCATCTTGATTGTCGAGCATGCGGTCGTGTTCGGAGGCAGTGCTATAACCGCGTGTGGTTATAGTTTCCATACTTCATGAGCAGGAGGACGGAGGGGGGTTATCATGGTTCGGTATGGGTTCGGTTTTCGGGTTGGGAGGTGTGTGTGGTTGTTGTTGAAAAGGCTGTATTCGAAGCAGCGCTTCAATAGTGCTTGCACATGGAAGAAGAAACCATGAAAGAGGAGAAGTTGAAGGAGATTTTTTTTTCCAAGTCCTCCAACTCAGATGCCCACTTGCGTAGTTATACCCATAGCCAGCCATCACTCACCCGCATCAGGACCAGGCCAGGCCAGGCCCAAAAAAGAACAAACCTGATTCCTAACCTCCCCATCCCCCCTCCAACCCCACCAAAATCAATCTGTACAACTGGTGGCTTTTTCATGTCTGCGCCTTGTGACCCGCAGAGTGCAACCACCATCGACGCGAATCGGGACAGGGTTTACTAATCAGGTGGAGGACACTTGCATGACGGCAGGAGGCGCGCATGCAGGAAAGAAGAAAATAATGAAGGACTCGATCAGACCAGCCTGGAACCTGCTGGATCATCTTCATGTAAAAGAAACAAGACACGAAGCTTTGTGTTGTACGAAATGCGTTATCGTTTATTTGCACACAACTGGTTTTGCGGTCTGCTTGGTACCACGTTCAGCTGCAGTACAACACTTTTGAGTAGTCGACTTGACATCACATTCACCGTCTTGATTCTGTTGAGACCAATTTGCAATGCACCATTCAACAGGTACCCTGTAATGAAGACACGTGCTTGCCTGGTCAGTCGACCTACCCACAAAGCAACATCTGAAGCAAATATGTAGGCGATGAAATCTAGCAAGGCTTCAGTGAGCTATGGACCAATTGATTTCGCATATTATCTGGCGGCCTAGTATCAGACACAACCCATACAGGGGCGGGACGGAGATGGACGGTCAAGCAGGCCAGGCTTCAATTTAGTGTCGATCCTGCTCACCTGGTACGAAGAATTAAGTTTTGATAACGTACATGGGAGTTTACTTTTACTCACATCTGAGTCACCCTGCCCACAGGCAAACAAACGTGTCGGCGACCAGACCCAGCAAAGCGCTTAGTGAACCATGAATCCATCGATCCGCACATACAGGACGGAGCGGGAACGTGCATGACGGGGAGCGGAAGAAAGAAGGACAGACTGTAGCAGACCAGATCGGACTGAAGGTATGATCCTCAAAGAGAGAACTCGAGTCGAGGGCAGCATGCTTCTCAAGGTGACGAAAGATTACAACTCCAATGTCGTACAGAATGATATGTCGGTTTCACCCACCACCTTTGATTCCAGCCCGGCGGCACTTACCGAACACAACGTTCAATATCCATGTTTCAAGAATTCCTATCTGCACTCCATTCACCTCGCCCCCCACACCCCACTCCCCCAGCAGAGAACCGTCCGCTCAAGCAAATACGTCAGTAAGCAGGCCCCGCAAAAGGCTTCCCGGAACGATCGGTCCGCAGGTGATCTAGCCGGCTACCTATAGCGATCGAACAAAGTTCACACTTACTGGACGGAGCGGGAATGTGCATGGCGGGAAGAAGCAAGAAAACAAAAAGAACGGAGCCGAGTCGAGTCGAGTCCGATCAGAATCGGACCGACGCCATGCATTCAAAAAGAAAAGAGGCAAACTCGACAGTCGTACCACTTACGAGATGAGGCGTCGTCTTTTGCTTTTTTTGCTCTGACGTACAGAGCTGAATCCCAGACTTGGCATCACATCTCATAACATTGAAGGACCAAAAGTGAGGGTGTGCTATGAGAAGGACAAGGCAAGCAATCTGACTCGCCGAGTGTTCAGTGGAATGGAATGGCGAGTGGAATAGTTGTGGTTGGAGACTAGAACCTAAAGATGGTCCTTCATGATGATGATGATTATGATGATGCTTTTCCACCCCCACTCACCACCCACACAAACATCTCTCCAATCCAAGCAAGACGAGAACCACAACGACACCAACCACGGATCCGTCCATTGCACGGTAACATGCATGCGGTAACCAAAAGGACTCGACTCGACTCGATAAATCACATGCTCACCTCCATGTTATTTTTATCTTCTCTATCGTACGTAACGCGAACTAAGGAGATGATCGGGACGGTCTTGGGTGACGTTAACGGTGGTGCCCCGTGAACTTACCACTTACCTCAACTCGGCCGTACTACATTACATTACATTCCACCTACCTGCGTATAGCCGTAGTTCAGCAGTAAGCTAGGAAAAGCAACACATACCCCGCCTCCCCTTGACAAATCACACACGTCCTTGTCTAACTCGAACATTTCACGCGAAAAGTGACTAGAAAGCGGCATCGGTCTTCATCACTCGGCCGTACTACCTACCTTCTGTGTACTCCCGCTCAGCGCCGCAGTAACAAGCAAACAATGCTCCGGTCCACTCCACTACAGAATAATCATGCGCGTCTTTCGAAACTCACCCTGCAGAGATATCTGCTCCAGCATGCGGTAACCAAGCATGCTGTAATCAAGCAAACAATATCCTACTCCACTCGTAGGGATATCTGAATGAAGTATGCAGTAGCGAAGCAAACAATATCATGCTCCACTCCACTGCAGAAAATGCCTTGCACCCCCGAGATATGCAGTAGTAAGGAAGCAAACAATGCCTTACTCCTCCACTGCAGAATAAACCATGCATATCTTTTGAGACTCAGCCCGATTGATATTTGCTCAAGCATGCAGTAACAAGCAAACAATATCATACTCCACTTTACTGCAGAAAAGCCATGCATGTCTCTTGAAATTCACTCCCGAGATATTTACTCGAGCATCCAGTAACGGAGCAAACAATATCATACTCCACTTCACTGCAGGAAAACCCACGCATGACTCTTGAAACTCACCCCCGAGATATCTGTCCAAGCATGCAGTAACTAAGCGAACAATGTCCTACTCCAACCCACTGTAGAAACCCATGTATCTGCTCAAGCATGCAGTAACGAAGCAAACAATATACTACTTCGCTCCACTACAGAATAACCATGCGTGTCTTTTGAAACTCACCCCGCATGATATCTGCACGACATATACAATAAGGAAGCAAACAATATGCAGCTCCATCTCAATGCAGAAAAATCCATGTATCAGCTCAAGCAAACAATATCCTACTCCACTGCAGAAAAAAAACTATACACGTCTTTTCAACATTCACACCGCAGATCTATCTGCACGAAACATGCAATAAGGAAGCAAACAATATACAGCTCCGCCTCACTGCAGAAAAACCCATGTATCAGTTCAAGCATGCAGTAACGAAGCAAACAATATGCTGCTCCGCCTCAATGTAGACAAAACCATGCATCTGCTCAAGCATGCAGTAGCTCAAGCAAACAATATCCTACTCCACTGCAGGAACAACCATGCACATCTTTTGAAATTCACACCGCAGATCCATCTGCTTGAAACATGCAATAAGGAAGCAAACAATATCCTACCCCACCTCAATGCAGTAACTCCATGCATATCTTTTGGCGCGGAGATATGTGCTTAAGCATGCAGTAGTCAAGCAAACAATATTCTACTCTACTCTACTGCAGCAAAAACTATGCATATCTTTTGACGCGGAGATATGTGTTCAAGCATGCAAGAAAGCAAACAATTCTCCACTCTACTGCAGAAAAAACCTTGCATATCTTTTGAAGCCCGTTCCGCAGGGAAGCTTGCCTGAAAAATGCAGTAAATAAGCAAGCAAACAATATTCTATTCCACCTCACTGCAGAAAAAAAGCTATGTACATCTTCTGAAACTCGCCCTGCAGATCTCTCTGCCTGAAATATGCAGTAAAACAAACAATATCCAACTCCACCTCACTGCAGAAAACACCGTGCATATCTTTTGAAGTCCACTCAGCTGGGAAATGTGCTTGAAATCTGCGGTAACCAAGCAAGCAAACAATATTCTTCTCCACTCCATTGCAGAAATAAAGCCATGTACGTCTTTTGAAACTCGCCCTGCAGATCTCTGCCTGAAAAATATAGTAAAACAAACAATACACAACTCCACCTCACTGCAGAAAACACCGTGCACATCGTTTGGAATCCCACCTGCAGAGATGTTTGCTCAAGCATGCAGTAACCAAGCATGCAGAAATCAAGCAAACAATAATCTACTTCTCTCTACTGCAGAAAATTGCATGCATACCTTTTGAAACTCTTTGCTTAAGCATGGAGTAACTAAGCAAACAGCATTTTACTCCACGCTACTGGCAAAAAACCCATGCACAACTTTTGAAAGTTACGCCGTAGAGATGTTTGCTCAAGCACATAGTAATGGAGCAAATAATACCCGACCCCACTCTACTCCACTACAGAATAACCCTACATATCTCTTGAAACTCAATATTCTGCTCCACCTCACTGCAGAAAAGAAACCATGCACGTCTTTTGAAACTCACCCGGCAGAGCCATCTGCCTGGAATATGCAATAAGGAAGCAAACAATATCCTGCTGCACCTCACTGCAGAAAAAAGAACGATGCATATCCATTGAAATGCAACCCCCGCTCAGATAACCCTGCCCAAGTATTGTCCTACATGACTAGAGAGAGAGAGAGAGAGAGAGAGAGCAAACAATACTCCCCTCCACTGCAAAAGAAACCATGCATATCTTTTGAAACCTGCCTCGCAGATCTGAATTATGCAGTAACGAAGCAAGCATCTATTGAAACGCAACCCCCGCCGAGATAACCCTGCTCAAGCGTTGTTGTACATGACTAGAGAGAGAGAGAGCAAACAAAACTGCAAGTCTTGTGAAACTCAGCCCGATTGATATTTGTTCAAGCATGCAGCAACAATATCATACTCCACTTCACTGCAGAAAAGCCATGCGTGACTCTTGAAACTAAGCAAACAATGTCCTGCTCCACCTCACTGCAGACAAAAGGCCCATGCATATCTTTCGAAACCCACACCGCAGATCCATCTGCTCAAGGGTGCAGTAATCAAGCAAACAATATCCTACTCCACTCGCAGGGATATCTGCTTGAAATATGCAGTAACCAAGCAAGCAAACAAACCCCCACTCCACTTCACTGCAGAAAACGGAAAACCATGCATATCCATTGAAACACAACCCCCGCCGAGATAACCAACCCTGCTCAAGTGTTGTCCTACCCGAGTGAAAAGACAGAGAGAGAGAGAGGGCGCCGGTCTGGCCTCGTCTCGGTGACCGTGACCGTGGCCATGGCCGTGACCGGCGTGAACTTAAACCGTTACACTCGGCCGTACCACCTATCGACCTGCCACCTCCTACCTGCGTATGCCCGTCCCAGCACTGCAGTGTCCAGGCAAAGCAACAAAACTTTCGTCATCCACCACCTCCAGGCAACCGTGGTTCGATTCCTCGCTTTGAATCCAGCCCAAAGTCCAATCCAGGCTTCTACTGGCCCCTCCTCTCCTCCGACCCCTCTATTCCCCGTTCCGTCTGTCCCCTCTGTTCCTTCTGTCCCCTCCATCTCCTCCACCTCCTCCATCTCCTCCATCTCCTCTGTCTCCTCTGTCTCCTCTGTCTCCTCTGTCTCCTCTGTCTCCTCCATCTCCTCTGTCCCCTCCATCTTCTCTATCTCCTCTGTCTTCTCTATCTCCTCTGTCTCCTCTATCTCCTCTGTCTCCTCTATCTCCTCTGTCTCCTCTATCTCCTCTGTCTCCTCTATCTCCTCTGTCTCCTCTATCTCCTCTGTCCCCTCTTGCCCCTCTGTTCCCTATTTTCCCTCCATCTTCTCTATCTCCTCTCTTCCTCTGTCTCCTCTGCCTCCTCTGTTTCTTGTATTCCCTCTGTCCTTTTGTCTCCTGACTCCTCTGTTTTCTGTGGCTCCTCTATCTCCTATGTCGGCCCCCTCTGTCCCCTCTGTGCCTTCTGTGCCTTCTGCCTCCTCTTTCTCCTGTCTCCTCTGTCCCATGACATCCTCTCTCTACACGTTCTCAACCCTCCGCAAAAACAAACTCATCCCAAAAAAGAAACCCACGTGCCCTGTCCATTCTCCCTCCTACCATCCACACTTCTTCCCACTCTTTCCATCTCACTTCACCCTTCAAAGCACCATCACAACCCCAAATCCACATCAATCCATTCAATCATTCATTCAATCATTCATTCAATCATTCAGATTTATTTTGACTTTATTTTATTTCGATTGCCATTCCCCTTCCCTGTCCCATCCCTCCAATCCTTCCCAGACATCTGGTCCAGAAAGAAAGGAAAGGGAGGGCGGAAAAGAAGGGAGAGCTCTATTCTTTCATTATATAGTTGTAGTTGGTGTGGTGTAGTAATAGCGATGACGAGACAATGCTGTGTGTGTGTGTATATATACAGAAAAGAAAAAGTCCCCCTTTCCTGAGATGCTCCCGTTGAAAGAACAAGTAAGTTCTAATTCTGCTTTCTCCTTTCCCTACTAGCTCGATCGACCTTGCGTAAGGTGGTGGACGAGTTGTGACGTCTTACTCAAACCCTCATCCTCCAGTCGATGACGACAAGGGAAAATCTTCATCTCTTTCCCGTTGTGGCATACAGAGAACATTCCCTTCTGTTCCTTCTCCCCCCATCTTCCTCCGGGAAAGCAATGCAGGCCAACGTCTAACAGATCGAAAAATAAACAAGATAAAAAAGACTCAAGACAAATCGCTAATGGGTATATAAAAGGAAAACGCTCTTTCATGCGATCGATGATGCAGAAATTCCCAACAAAAGACCCTTGTTGTTTTCCGAGACGAGGAAACGGAAGGTCGTTGAGCCTTTGCGAAAACGCTGTCTTTCCCCCTTTCAAAACAAACAGTAATGCGTGCGTGCAGACATGTGTGTGCGTGCGTGTGTTCATGTACAGAGAACTTCCCCTTTCTCGTGCACTGTATCTACTGGGCGCTCTTCGGATATTCCATTTGCTTCTCGTTCTCGAATATTCTGAGGGTTGTCAGTAACAATGTCCTTCCCCTAATGAGGTTGTGCTGTGGTTGGAATGAGCTCACATGAATGTCTCGAATCGTACACCCCTCTTTTGTGTCCTCTTCACTCGGTCTCCCACTTCTACTCCATTATACAGCATCGGCTCGAAGCTGACTTCTTTCCACCTCCGTATTAATCGTCTCCAGTAGCAGGCTTCCGCTGCTTGTGTCAAATAGCGCTCTCTAAACACTTGTACACTGTTGTCGGCAATGCGTTTTGCCTTTTCAGGATGTGCCAATAGGTCCTCCATGACCTCGTCTAGGTCAGAGAAATCGCGTTCGACTTCGACAAAGTTTTGATTGGTTCCGCTGTTGCGGAAAAGATAGTGGTAATGTTGTATCCACTGTAGTTTGTGGGAGACAATAACCGAGCGGCAAAGTTGGCGGTATTTGAGAGAGCCAGAATAGCTTCGACCTGGGTGGATTTGTGAGTTTTCTCTTCTGCTTGCGGTTCATCGATATCCATAAACTTACCCTCAGCATGTGCAATGAACATGTAATTGCATTGATCAACAGGACCCAAAAACTGCTGTTTAAACTCAGGCTCATTCCATCGAACCTGGCCAACATCGCTCCATGGCTTCCCATGGGCCGCATCGAGCAATGCTCTTCTTAGTTTTGGTGAAAAGTTGATCTTTCCTCTCCAGACCAGCTTTTCTTGTTTTCGGTCCCAGGGCTCAATGCTTTCTCGTTGAATAGCTTCGGCAGCTACTTCATCCAATGTACCGATTTGTGGCACATCCCAACTCCAGAAACCGAAGTCGGGGATGAGCCAGAGGCTATGGTCCTGGGCGCGACGGGCAAGTGCCCAGATGGGTTTGGTAGGTTGGGCAGGAAGGTCTTCGACAGAGAAGACAAATTCAATGTTTGGAAGTGGGGAGCCGCCTGGGGCGGAGACAATGGCGCGGTGGAGTGCGCTCAGGGTAGCGAGGGCCTTTTGGCGGTTGACGTTATCAACAAGGAAGGTTTCTAGGACGTAGAGCTGTGGAGAGATGGAGTGTTAGCAATAGGGGCCTAAGGCGAAACGAAACGAAACATTGCGCGGATTGGATGGAACTTTATTATGTACAGGTGTACCAAAGCAGTAAGTGGGAAGGTGGAACGTACCTGGCGGTCATAGATCATGGCTCGGACCATGCCTTTTGTCAATTCGAAGCTCAAAAGCTCTTGTTCGGTGACCTTTCCATATCTCGCCCTCGTCTTTCGAGCTCGTTCAATGTCTTCATACTGGCCGGGGAAAGCGGCCTCGCATTGGCTCTCGTCCAATCCGAAGTTGTTGGCATCTCTCCGGTAGTTGAAGACCCACTGCTCATCAGCCTCCCATTCAGTGTTGTTTGTCAGGACAACCTGATTAGCAGCGCAATCGAGGCAGGTATCGCAGGCAAAGTTCGTGCTAAACTCGCAGAGACAGCGACCGGCGGGCAGGACTTCCTTGACGAGGGGAGGTAGGCTTGGGTTCTCGGTTCGGGTGCCGTAGAGAATGGAGCATACGAGGAGGAAAATGAGGGCGCAGGAGGAGACGAAGAAGTAGCTGACGACATCAGTCACGCCGCAGCGCCGCCGGAGAATCATGGTGTTGTCGAGTGTAGGTGTGTCCCCCTTCCCCCCTTGTCTCATGAACCAAACGCAACCAGACGGGGGTTCCAGGCGATGGGACCCAGCAACGGTGAATCCAACACGCGCTCCGGGAAAAAGGCAAAGGAGGGGATCGCGAGCGCGTGTGCTCTAAATGTATTACAGCGAGTGGGATAACGGGAGCGACATGGATGGCGATGAGGACGGGGCTGGACGAGGAGAAGGCCGTGGCAGAAAAGACGGGAGAGGACGCGCGGGCGCTGGGGAGGATGGCGAGAAGCGGCCGAGCGTCGTCGGGAAAGTGAGAGAGAGCGGGCGCGCAATCACGCAAAAGGAAAAGGGAGGGGTGATTGAGGAGATCAGAGCAGCGAAGTAGGAGTGGAAGTGCAGACAACGGAGGGCAGTATCATGATTAAGCAGAAAAGATGGTGCAGAGGGCCATGGTGCGCTGCTGGGGCGGAGCGAGTGGGAAAAGGAGGAGGATGGAGGATGGCGTTTGGCGTTTGGCGTTTGGCCCCTCGAGCGAACGAGCACCGGCAGGCGCTAGTCGCGTCCTGGGCCAGCGGCTGACGACAACTCTGTCGATACACCTAGAAATCCACCTTTTCCACTTTTTTAGACAGTACCAAATACCTCGAGCTGTTCTCTAGTAGACTGCATTACAACCCATTGCCCATTACCTTTTCTCTGTCGCGCACTGCATGGCCAATTGGCACTACCTACATCTGCAGAGGGCCGGCGTTGGCTGTCCATTACCGGCCGGCTTCTAGGCTGGCTGGGCGCTCTGGCGTGATGGTCTGTCTGTCTGTCTCCCAGCAACACCACCAGAGAACCATTTGTATAGCATAACATAACATACAAGCACACTTTTCTTCTTCTTCTACATAGAGCGAGCGCAGTAGCTACATCCTACAGCATGTGCATACCAGATTTAGAACTCGCCAGCCCCAGGTTGCAGCCCAGATGCAGGCCCTTTTAGGTCCCCGACGGCCCACGCCCAGCTCCAAATCTCCCCGAGTTTCCCGCACTTGGGAGCCTCGTCCGGCCCTTGTAACCGTTGAATGGCGTTCTTCTTGTTCTTCTACTTCTCCTTCTTCCAAGACAGAGAAAGCATCCAGACGCGGCAAAGAAATGGAAAGAACGGCATCTTTGTTTGCCTCTTGCATCCCATCCATCTCTTTTCCTTGTGCTGTGTCTATCCGACCCTTTTGTCTGTCGTCTTTGTCCGCTAGATACTTCCCCCCCCCCCCCCCGAACAGAATTATTGGAGCATTCCTTTCCAGCCAGACACCGCGGCTCATCATCTCTTTTTCGAACTGCAACCGCAAGCGCACCGCCCACTGCCCACCCACACCCACATCTTCCTCCCCGCCGATCTCCCTCTCGCCCACTGCACCATCGCCACAGCTTCGCCTCGAGGTTTTTTTTTTTTTCTTCTCGCTCATCAAAACTTCAAACACACCTCGCAATGCAACGCAGCAGCTTCACTTAATCTCTTACCTGCCCAAGCCACAACCCCCCATTCATTCTTTCACCCAACTCCCCCACCAAGATCGTGCATGAAACATTGCTTAGACCAACCACACTTACAAGCACCCCCGACAACGGAAACGGATCCCCATAGAAACCCAGTCCAAAGTTCACTAGCCGCCCATCATACCGCACATCCCCACCATGCATTACGCGTGTACTTAGAGCCCGCAGAAAGCAAGCAGAGTTTTTTGTCAACCTCCATCTTTGATCTGCATCGACCCGGTCAAAATCTCCGTTCCACTAACAACTCTCGTCTCAAAGCGTCAACCAAATCCAGATGAAATTTCCGACGCTTTGATTTGACGGGTACATCATCGTCATCGGTTTTATTCAAGACCTCTTCTCTACATCACTGTGGTTATTGGGGCAAAACAAAGGCACTTTTGTAGGAGAGCACGAAATATGACAAGCAGTCTTCTTATATTCTCTTTCCATTCTTTTCCATTTCAGAGCAGCCAGCCAGTCAGCTTGATAGTCAGCCATCCACTTATTTCTATCAAGTGGGTAAATGCCGACAATGATGCAAATTTCCCATGCTATGCTAATCGCAGGAACAAAAAAAGATACCAAAAATGCTGTATGAGACAAAAGAAATTGTGTAACAGTACTCCATGCCCCGCCTGTAAAGAAAAAAGGTGTAGTATATGTGGTATATAACTCACAAGGGAGACAATAGAAATGAAAAAGAAGAAAGGAACAAAAATAGCGAAAACTTTACAAAATCATAATCAGTAACCCTCCCACTATTCGGCTCTGGTTAGGTTACAGGGAAAATATGTGTCTTGTCTTGAAAAAAATCGACAGTCAAAAATTAACTACAACTTTGTACTGATAAGCAAAGGGCATCTGGCTATGTACATAAAGCCGTCAAGGAATAGCGAAAGATATCTTCAAGAAAGGTAGAAATCGAAATATATCGTAATAAAGGACGAGGTTTGGCGCTCTTTGGTTGACGCTACAACCACGGGCCTAAACCCTATCGTTACAGTGAGACCAGCGACCAACAAGTCCTTTCTTCAGGCCTTGCTCCCCTCTCATCAATCTGGATGGGAGCTAGCATGAAGATTGAACATGTGAAAATGCCAACTTTCCAAAGTCGGCGGCGCTGTTCTGCACCCATGTGTCTGAGCTGTCTTGAAAGTTTGTTTACACAGATAACACATGTATGTGTTTCTGGTCTGGCGTAGGCGGCATCTGGAAAGCAAATCCGGTAGCCTTTCCTTTGTGAGCCGCCAATCCGAGACCCATCTCGCGCATACGCTCAGCACCCCGGCCGGGAGGCGGGCGTTTTTCCTTGGTATTTTTGCGGTGTTGCTTCTTGTACAGCTGCTCGCGACGTCGCTGTCTCTTCTTCTCTAGACCCAGTTTGATGTCGATAGCACGGCGCACAGGTAGTTCACTGGCGGTGTCTTCATCCTCAAAGTACTCGGGTGGACCAGCAATCACGGGTGTCCGTGGTAGTGAAGAAGACGTCGTAGGTGCCGGGCGTTCTCCAATCCCTGCAAAGCGAATCGACAAACCAGTCCGCTGTTGGGGCGAGAGAATGTTTGCAGAGCCTCGGCGCGTTGGTGGGGGTGACCTGAGCCGTACGGGCGCAGGTGCAGGAGAACGGAGGCGTCTAGGAGAGTTGCCAAACAATTTGCGTGGAGGTGGAGAACGATGCACAGTGCGTTTTGTGGGTGGAGGGGATCGCATCCGTTTCGGAGAAGGAGCTGGAGAACGCTTCGTGGTGCCACGACGTCCTCGAGGCTCGCCATCGAAGAGATCCATAGTCCCATGCATCATAACCCCCTGATCACTCTCTTCTGAAGCACGCTGGTCGGGCTCGTCGTCCTCATCTTCTTCGTCCATTTCGGGGTCTGACTGGGGGAAGGTTGGGTCGATATCCTGCGGAGTGGCCTTGTGCTTGGCAGCTCGTCGGCGTTCCAGACAAGACATATAAGCATCCTCAAGAGGGCGATCCTCGTCTAAAGTTCCACAAACAAAGTCGGTGCTGTCGGGAAGCTCAGGGCTTGGAACGCGGATGTTAACAGGTCGCGACTTCTTCCGTTTAACAAGGGGCCGCTTAGGCATCTTGAAACCATTCCCGCTGCCATCAGATTCCATAGAAGATTCGGAAGCACTACGGCGAGTTCTCGGCCTAATATGTTCGAGATGGTCCACGGACGTAGCTGCAGTTGAGGCTCCAGGTGCCCACCAATTGTAGTCGGAGCCAGCATCGCTCTCATCATCTGATACTGCGAAACCTTGCTCGTCGTCTGTTCGGAAACCCTCATCAGTGGAATCGCTGTAAGCATCACTATCGTTGTCGTCGTCTCCGTCTAGCAAATCATCGTCGTCATCGTCGTCTAGCTCCACATCGTCTTCCTCTTCATCCTCATCAAGAAATTCATCTTCGTCGTCCACTGCTTCCTCTTCAGCTTCTTCGGCGAGCTGACGAAGGTTGTTCTCGATGTGAAGAGTATCCTTGACGGTGAGTCGATTGCGATGGCAGGTTGATTCTTGAGTCCACTCGTCCACCTCCTCTTCAGAGCTTGCGAATTCGTGGAAACGGAATGCTTCGCTTCGAGCTAGGTCTGAGTTGACACTGAGGCGGCGAGTTCGGTCAACAGCAGGCGCCTTGCGGACACTGACAGGAGAGGAATTGCGGACCGTTGAATCAGAATCGCGATGAGCCTTGGGTGTTTGTTTTGGGGAAGCGCGTGACCTATGTGGTGCGGGTGCTGGACTGCCAGCGCGCAACGTGGGAGGTTTGTTGCCCTTAGATAGACCGTCCGTAGAGACCTTGTTCGGGCAAGCAAACTTGATCGTGCAAACCCGCTTGGGTGGCTCCGCAGTTTCCTTCGACGGTGGAGGTGTAGACTTTGGTGGCTGAGGAGCAGGCTTCTTCTCGTCCTTTCGGCCACAGGCAAATGTGATGCATCGCTTGCGACCCAGAGTTGCTTCCACGCCGGTTTCTCCAGCCGTAGGAGCAGCTGGGGTCTTCTGGAGAGGGCCGATATGCTCGTCTTCACCGGAGAAGATGGAAAGTGGTTGCTTGAACACATCTTTCTCAAAGGCTGGAACCACGCTGCGGAAGGTAGCCGGAGGAAGAGGAGGGCTGGGTGTACTTGTCCGTGTACCGGGGCTGGTGAAGCCGCCATCGCTGGTGAGTTCGGCTGTAGAAGCACTGTTGTTGCTCCATGTTGAAACACACGACATACCACGGCTCAGGTTCTTTTCTTCGGGGAGCTCTTCGATTGGGGAGGTAGCATTTGAGTGCAGAGCAGAGGTGAGGAGTGATTCCTTCTGCTGGCAGCGTGGAATGTACTTGGAGAAGGAAGCTTTGAAGGAGTCGTGGAGTTTCAGAATGGAGGGGCGCGGGGTCCGCTCTAAGTCTGGGGGCTCGTCAACGTCTGCCAACAACTCGTCTTCAAGGGACACAGCCAGTGTCCTGTTTGTTGCTGTGTTCTGCATGGTCCGGTTTTCTGGCGTGCTCTGCCGGCCAATATACTCAGGATCGTTTTGTGCCATGATAGGTGTGGTGCGTCTGAAGAGGGCCGAGATGGAAAGCGCAAATGGAGAGTGAGCTCTGCTATTCCCAGGCACAGAGTTCAAACAAGATACGAATATAAAGGGTAGACTTAGATAAAGCGCCTGGCGCTAGAGGTTGTTTCTTCGTTCTCTTCGAGGCGCGGACGTGGATCGGAAAATGGGAGTTGTGGATTAGCGGAGGAGAATCGGGCTTTCGTAGATTGATTTCGGTTTCGTCCGGAACAATTGGGCGCAGATTTCGGATAGCAGGAGATAAGAGGTATCGGCGTGTGTTGTTAAGGTAATGTTGTGGTGATTATTGACTGCTTGCAGATGGTGGTTGTGTATGTTGTGAGTGGGGCCCCGAAGGACAGAAGGTTATAATCTGGAAAGGAACATGGTGAAAGCCTTCTCAAATGGGATGTGAAGGGTTAGGTCTAGGGGGGACGTCAGAGCTGTCATGAATTGAGCGTCGTGTTAGAGCAGAGAAGGGATTACCTAGTGGGGGGTTTAGAGGATTTGCAGCGCCTGTGGCGAGGGCTGCGACGATGGAAGGTTGTGAAGCGAGGCGGGTCGGCTGGGGGGATGCTGGCACGTTTGATTTGGCCGGGTTGCGGACAAGTCGCAATCCGCGAGTGGCAGTCACTCGCTGAGTAAAACAGTCGGGCAGCCTACCGTTGCCGAGAAAGGCGGTGCGAAGGGCTACGGGCTTCGACGTGCTGTTCTACGTGGCTCTGCGCCAGGGTCTGACAAAGAGACTGAGGGAGCGGAGAAGCAGGTGGAAGAGATGGAGGAGATGGCGGAAGAAAAGAGAATTTTAGAGCGGGACAGGCTGGCCGGGGCGTTTGGGGAAGGGCTGTTGTATAGACAGCAGCGGCTGGCTGTTGGCGTACCAAAGCAGTGCAGAGCAGAGCAAAGCAGAGCAGAGCACAAAACAATATTCGGGGCCAAGGTCGGTAATTAAGCAGCGGTAGCGGTAACCAGCGGTGGGAGAGGAATGGCGGCCAATGTAGGGCGTCGTGTTAGGGATTTAGCGAAATATGAGGTGCAGCAGTGCAGCGGTGCGGCAGCGATGTGCGGTTGCAATCCACAGGCACGGCTGGAGAGCGCGATTAAAAGACGCTGCAGAGACGCACGGGGGGGAGATGGTAATAGTTAGAGTTTGCAATGGGCTGCTATTGAATGGATTGGCGCGCATGGACAGGCGCTGACATTTTCATTGTCAGGTTATCAAAGCATCAAAGAACATCAAAGCATTCAGCGCGGGCTTTGATTTTGTCAGCCAGAGCCAAATTTTGCTTGCACAAGCGCTCAACGTTGGGAAGTAGCCAGACCACCAGTGTACCATTCATTCACCCACTCACTCAACCACCCATCCACCCATCCACCCATCTAGCAACAGAGGCGCAAAGGGAATGGAGAGCCGAGAAAAACCTGTTTCGCGCGCCTAGCCCTTTACCACAGTACGTCGACGATCCATCCAAGACGCAATGCAACAGCCAAGGACTCCCTTTTAGTGTTATGCAACACCCGCCCGTCCCAGTCCGTCCCAATCCAGCATCGCGCCTGCCCTTTCCTTCTCTGGCCTTTCTCTGCCCCTTCCCTGCCAGAGTCTTGGCAGCCCGGAGGACCCTGAACTTCAGAACGTGCTGAGCACTTAAACAGTCCGAGTTTCGCTTTGTCGTGTCCAATCAGCGCCCGCCCATTCGTCTGTTTCCTCCAACCGCTGCAGCACTCACCTTTTTTGCTGCATCTGCTTGCATCTGCAAATCAACTCGAGCACATGCAGCACCACACCACCGCCGCCGCCGCTCACAGAGTGCGGTCCCCTCGACAGTTCCCTACTTTCCCATTGCTGCAATTTCTGCTCAGCTCCGTTACCAGGTGACCAAGTGATACATGCCCCCCTCTTCTTCTCCTCCATGTCCTCTTTGATACTCTGCCCATCTTGCCGTCCCTCAGCCCTTGTATGATCGCACTCAATGCTGGCTAGCTAAACATCCTCACTCACCGCTCTTCTGACCATGCACGCCTCCACTTTCTCCTCCTCCTTTCCACTCCAGTCCCGCCGCCAGTGCCAGTCCCGCATCAACCTTCTCAAACCTGTCATCTGACAGCTTACGAGGCGGCGCTATTCTGGGGCACAATCAGAGCTTCCCGTTTCACTGCACTCTCGCTCCCCACTTGCTCTGCACTTGCATGCCCTATCATGCATTCTCTCGCGTGCCCTGCAAGCATGCCCGCCTCTGCTCTCCTGGTTTTCGTTCGCTCGCCGTGCTCATCCTTGCCTCTTCAATACTCGACAAGCGCCCCAACCGGCTCGTCGCTGTAGGCCGCCGCTCTCGCGCATGCGGGGAAGCCCTTCTTCTCTAATCACACCATTCACTGACCCAGTTCCAAAGGCTTGTTTTGACTTTGCTTTTGCCCGGGCGCCATACACGCCTATGTGTCTACTCTATTAGTCGCAGTTGCCGGCGGGCATGAAAGTCTGCTGGCAGCAAAAAGAACATTCCATGACTTATCATTAGTCCCAGATGTCAAATTGTATCCGCGAGTAGTGTCGTACCCTTGGCTCTTGTCCCATGTCGCCGGAACAACATCCAGCCAGCAACAAAGCAGAGCCGGTATTCCGTACATGATGCAAACAATCTCGAGGCAAGGCAGGCTGCTTCTTAACCATCCACTTGCATGCTTCTCTGGATTTTGGGTTTCAAGCCATTGACTCCAGTGACGTCGTTTTGATGGGCTCCTTCAGGTTTTCAGAATTTTTGACGCCTCGAGGCTCGTGCGAGCGGAAATACGGCTACGGCATTCCCGGTAACACCCGCCACGATGATGCAAGGCCTGACTCTTGCGACCACATCCCTCAAGGACATTCGGTTTCGTTGGCAACAGCAAAGGTGGATAGAGCACGACGTGTAACCGCTAAGAGGACATGTCTCTGTGCCCATCATTCCCCGTTGCTGTTTTCAGACTCACACATGCATCTCCACATTCCTCGGCCATTACCATTCCCATAGTGGAAATCATCTATTTTCCTCTTAGCCCTCTCGTAAGCTCCAACCTCGCCGCAGTCTGTCCCTCGGGCCCCGATCCATCAGGCAACCCGTAGGGCTAGACATGCGCTCCGGGGTTGGTTATCTTGTGTACTATCCTGCTTCCACAGCCACGGCTTGTCTTCGGCTTCACTCGTCACCGCTAAGAGCACATCGTCATCATGCACCCAGGTCACTAAAAGTACTGTAGCAAATGTGATGGCGCTTCTTCAGCACGCATCTCATGCCCGCACCTCTATGCCCACGCCTCCATCCTATTATCCAGAAACTCTAAACCCTCATCACTCAATATCCAATTCATATCCACCGACCGAAGTCGGTTCCCAGTTACACAGCCAAGCATAGCACCTTCCATGCCTCTTAATTGCTGCACCACCGTTATGTATGTGTACACTGCAAGCACGCCCTCACGCCTTACACAAGCCCTTGTGCCTCCAGGGCTTCCCTCCAAAAGCGTACTCTCCGCCCATACACCATACAAGGGGTGTATGTGTCCAAGAAAAAACCAAGACTTGCTTGTATTGCTGCTCCTGCTCTCTGCACGACGTGCTCCACCTCCCCATCAATATTGTACAAAGGCGCCAAGCCACGACCAAGACTCTCGGCACCTTGGGCGCGCCTTTTTTGCGTTCCGGTAGATCATCCGCGCGTCGTTTGTCGGCTTGCTTGCCTGCTTGCTGGCAGATGGGCCAAGAAAGGGTGGTTTATTCTGCTTTTCAATTTCGGGGGTTGTTAGAGGTAGGTGTATCTACCGAAGAGTGATCGATTGATTGATTGCTGGTTGCGGGGAAGGTTGTGCATGCAGTGGAAGTCTCTTGTCTAGGTAGTCTAGTCTCACCTTGCTTAATCGTGATGCTAATGGGTGGTGGTGAGTCTCGCTAGTCTACATTGAAGAAATATCTAATATCGCGATGGGGAGCGAAAAGTAAGTAACATAATAGTCAAGACATTCCTAATAGTGCTGTGCGTCTGCCACCCGCCCTTGGCAATAGCGATCCAAGAAGCCAGCAATTGCCCTGTGTTGAGGGAGACAAGGCGTACGTACAGCGCCGCGCACCCTGCTTGCGTATGGACCTCTTCGAGGGGATGAAGATCAGTGGGTTGGCGATGCGCTGGCTGGCTTCGTTTGAAGCTAAGGAGTACATATGTGATGTGCAGGGACGAGTCACAGCTCACGAAACAGCACGGCACGGGCGCGTGGGTGGAAATTCGCAGCGGGAAGTGTTCAGATGGATGGATGTTAGACTTTGGCCAAGGCAGGGAGGAAACAAAGGGGGAGGGGATACCGTCCGGTGTGCGGTCCTGTAGTGCGCTTGGTTACATTGGGAGCTATTCAACTAGCTTCAGTCTGGTACCAAGACTTGCACTGCACACATGAGCGGCACGCGGAGCGACAGCGGGTTTCACGTCTCTTTGTAGCATGTTGAGGGATGGTGGTTGCCCTCCAGAAACGCTGGGGGGCGCACATTGACGCTTCTAGCTTGTGGTCGAGCGGGTTGCTAGGGAGTCTCGGGGCCCCAGAACGTAAACCTTATGGCTCTGTTGACCGGTCGGTGGTCGTGGTAGTGTTTCTAGCTTTGCATTCTTTGGCCCGTTGCTTGTTGGCTAGAGGGTAGGTTGTGTCTCCGAGCGTTCTGGCCTAAACGTGGTACCTCGAGCTTGTGCATACATCTGCTTTTTCTCTCACATCAGGAGTCGGCCATGCCATGGTGGAAAGGTGCACAAAGAGGTCTACCATGGCAGAAATGGCTGGGTCGACCTCGGTATCAGTGAGAAATACCACATAAGAAATTTTAGAGACCGCGAAAAAGACGCATCTGATAGGCTGCAAAATTTGTTAGGCGCTAGATTTGGTGTGTCCTTCCGAGGCATGCACTGGCGGCCAGTCAACTACCTTTGGAAGTCACCGTTACTTTATAAAATTGAAAGGGAAAAAATCGCGTTTTCTTTTTTTCAGCGGCTCGAGACCGGCCGCTGCCACCCGCGGCGGCATAGTTTTTCAAGTCGCTCAACTCGATTCTATTATCAAATATTCCCCACAGTTGACTCCAATTGTCTGACAGGTATCATTCCCAGATCTGTTGAACGCCAGTCTTGATGCAAGCTAAACTTCTTTGCCAGCACTCCGAATACCGCTGTCTGCTGCTCATCGTCGTGCTATCTCCTTGGTTACGCGCACATAATGCACCATGTCTCCATGGATTGAACAGTATCCACTGGGACTCCATGCCATGGTCCCCGGAGAATTCTATGCCGTCCCCTAAGCCCCAGGAGGCCCACTAACCGCTCCTATTGTCATAAACCTGTGCATCGTAGCCAGAGGCATAATCGGTTGAGGAACGGGCTGCTGTGCACTGAGCGGGCCAGATCTCGCCCCAGCACTCGGCTTCGGCCCGTCGGTATCCTCCATCTGTTCGTCTTCGGCCTGGATGGCGAAGCCGCCAGTTGACTTCCCTGCTTTGGCAAGCTCCTTGTAGGCCTCTTCTTGATACTCTGCATATTCTTGTATGGAGACTTCGGCCGCTATGTTCCACGTATGTACAAGCTGGTCTTCATCTAGCGCGCCCTTTTCACGCACATTCCTCATTCCAGCATCGTCGTCCATATCCTCGTCGCCCACAATATCGATGCTGTCGTTGTCGTGAATCTCCCTCTCGCCTTCCCGCACCTCAGCAGCTTTTTTAGGCTCGATGCCCCATTCTGGAGGCACATGCGCGAACTGCGCTGCTTTGGCTAATCGCTCTTCTGTCCATTTCTCTTCTCTGGGTTCGATTTTCTTCCGGAGTAGAACGTTGGCTAGGTTGACTAGATTCTCTTGCTCAACCGGGAACGGTGCCATGGGGAATGGGTGCAAGGAGCGGATTTTAGGTGCTGCTGGAGACATGGCATCTACTCCCGTGATTTCGTTGGCGACGCGGCCATTGATATTGTTGTGTAACGTGGCGAGATGATTTGTGAGTGCGCTTGTGATGCGTTGTACGAATGACCTGAGATGTAGGTTCGTCATGATACTCTATATTTAGGGTACAAGTAGAACCAAGTGTAGGCAAGAGATACGATGGATGATAGACTGATCGAGGGCGTGGCCTTTTGTTGGAAGAGAAAACAGCTGACGGATCGCATTGGAGAGAACCAAATACACAGGCAGTAAGAGAAATGAAAATAATCACAAGGGACAAAGGCGAAGTTATTGAGTTCATACACCCAAAAAAAAAAAAAGAAAGACAAAAATCAGAAAGTCATAGCAGCTCTTACCAGTCTGGAGGGCCATCTTGGCTTTTCATCATCTCTCGCTTCACGTTGTCCAATACTGCAATCAAAGGAAGTAGGCCGCGACGCAAGCCTTCCAGGACTTTGATGTCGTCCGCATCCGGCTTCCCCACAAAGTTCTGATTCATCTTAGCTTAGTTACAGCTGGTGTCCTTCATATGATTGATTCCTGCGGTGGGGGAGCCTGAGAGTCGAATCGAGATGTTGGTGTTGAGTGTCAAGCGCGATGTGGTTGTGAGAGCTCAAAGATCATTGGCTTGGGTCAGACTCACTCCGAAAATGACCATTGTCTTGGCGCCATACGGAGCAGGACAACGGGTCCAAGCCAGGTCGTATTGTACTCACTTCCTTTTACATAATCGCAATCCTTTACGAGCCTGAATCAGATATTTTGTTTCTTTCTGGTTGAGTTCGCTAGATCTATTGTTTTATTGGGCTTTTCCTTCGTCTTTGTTTTATGGAATTGATCTCATATTACAGTAAGTATTCCAGAAGGGGAATACCAAATGTCGACATTCGAGTGATCTAAAATGAAGGATTACTGTAGGTACTCTACCCGCGAAAACATCTATGCCATTGTATGCATACTGTTCCGCAATTTCGCAGCTACTTCGATGTTTTGGCATCGAGAGAACCTCACGTCTGATGGAGGGCCTCATAAGGACAGCGGGAGTTATTGGGAGTAATGCAGCTGGTCGCAAGCGACGTTTTGAAGTTGGCAATGCTTTCTAAATTTTTCACTTCCATATTTGATCTTGCGTTGAACCTTGAATATGATGTGAGGAGTAAATTATTCCTAATCTCCGTGATGAGCTTGGCGGTGATTTGGCTCAAAAATTGAACAATAGTTACTTTATTAACATGTCGCATGACGGAAAAGGCAGCCAACTGTCGATTTGATTGACCGCTTCATGTGACTGGTAACGTTACTACTGTCCCGACAGGAGCCACTTGAGCTGACTCACCCATCGGTTTGGTCCCAATCAGAGGTCCTCAACAAACTCGACTTTTCTCCGACCTCTCACTTAAAAACCTTCACCTTCTCTTCGAATTTCTCCCAACCGACAGCAACCTCACCATCCCACTTCACCCCTCAAACTCTACATAAGATCCAGCCACCATGAGTACTCCCCTTAACTCCGCCGTGTTCTCAAGGGAACCATCCACAGACCTGGACGATGGCTACTTTATTGGTCAAACTGAAGGTGAAACTCGCCACGTCAAGGAGCATCCTTTCATGAACACTATCCGCGGCGGCATCTCCAAGTACAGACTCAAATCACCATCTCACTTTGCCGTCTCCGTTGAAGTGCGCCAGGAATCATACCGGGCCGGACCTTCCCCGGATTCTTCGAAGAGTGTCACAATCAAGGTTATATTCGAAACCTGGGGAAAAGAACTCACTCAGATCTGCAAACCCAGGCTTCGCAAGGGAAAACCTACAAATTCTGTACAGGTCGGTCATGGCCACCGCTTTGTCTCACTCAATAGTTTCCTGGATAAGCACTTCTATATTCCCACCCTCGACGACGAGGCTACGCTAGACTGGTGGAGTGCCAATGGAAAAACATTCCACTGGTCGAAGCTTCCGAATGAGCTGAAAGAGAATGTCATTCAGTTCTGCTTGTTTCCACGTGGCTTCGGAGGCTACCTCAACGACCTCCAAACAAATAGCAGATATACCAAAAAGCCTAAAATCTACGAAATCACAGACATGCTAGGGAAATCCAAAGCGCTCTTGAGGGTCTCGCAGCAAGTCCGCGCGATCACAATTCGACTATGCAACAAATGGCTTTTCGTCATTGCACCTTCGTATCATGACTTCGAAACCTCGTTGAAGCGACTAGGCAGGTGCTACCAGATGACGGAACCCAACAGTATACCGGTTGACAAGGGATCCATGGGACTTGCGAAGCAGTACCAAAACTTCCCCAAGTTTCATCCTCAGCTCGGCCGATATGCAACTTTTCGTCATGGAATTCGAAATATTATCCTACAAATGAATTTCCCATCATCCTTGCAATTTTTCAAGGTAACTGCTCATGGCTTCGAGCGATATTGGTGCCCTCGGTACACTACATATACAATCTTCGAGCAGCTGCCCAATCTCAAAGGCCTTCTGATCAAGCTTCCCTCTCAACCAAAACGCTGGAAGGATTCTCCGTTCCGAAAAGGGCCACTCCTCTTCCACCATGACAATCCCTGCCCTCGTGCTCTCCACCGACTTATTTATGAACGCATAGCTGAAGTAATGGTTCCGTTCCAAGGCGACCTTATCGTCCAAAACTTCATGGATTTACAAGAAGAACGTCGTTATCTGACTCTTTGTGGGGTTGAGGATGGCGATCTGGAATCCGCCCAGGAAGAGAACAACGATCAAACCACTGAAGATGCTGAGAGTGTCGGGCTAGACGAGGACGCTACTATCTGGTCCGAAGACCAATCCCAAGATGCTATCACAAGCGACTCAAACCCCACCGAGAACGGCTTTTTCCCTCCTCCATGCCGGTGCAAGGTGCAATGCATCCGCGCCTTCCGAGTCTAAAGTTAGCTTGACTGGATGATACGAAACCCTCAACTGTCACATAGAAGATATCCAGAGGTTTAGGAGGATAGAATGTGTATCTAGGTATATTCCAAGCTTTCTGCTTCAGGTTTCTACTAAGATGGTGGAATACTCGGGTCAACAAATGGCCTGTATTTGGCATTCTTCCATTGCAAACATTAATGAGCATTTGAATATACACGGAGTCCGCCGTGTCTTGCTTTAACACAGTAGTAGTATCATAATTGTCCCAGAATGCTCAATAGAATGATTTTCCTCTTCATTGCTCATCTCTAGTTCCTCATGAGTCATACTGAATACCATTTCACGAAATCAACAGCACAGTACTTTAGATGTTCTGTTGACCTCGTCCGTACCAGTTCAAGTTCATTATGAAGGGTGCAGCTTTTGACAAGTTGACGAGGACATCCCGGCGTATCCCTTAAGAATAGCTGTGATAGCTGCCTTTGTCTGTGAAGCCGTCGGACGGGGCGCGTGGCCGGGAAGACCTCCGAAAATCATATTTTGATAACTTTTCGCAAAAAAATATGCGTACCCTCTCGTTAGCATCCAAAAAACCAAGTGCTTACTTGCTAAAGCGTCGCATGGTAGGCATGTGTTTCGAAGACATCATCTCTTATTCTCTTTCGAAAATCAAAATAGTCGGAGAGAGACCGTACCTCGCCCCAACTTGCCAGCTCTGTAAAGGTGCAACCAAGGGAGAAATCATCGGAGGATCTATACTTCATGGGCACAGTACATGACAGTGTGGCCGCAGAATGCCTACATGTCGGGATGCAGTGTTACTTTTTCTAACCCCGCCTTTGTATTTTTACTGTACAAGGAAGGTTTCGGTCCGTCTATCGATCTCTGTGTCCTCTGCCCACTTCCATAGTTGCTTTTTCCTAACCAGCCGAGCCAGCCTTGTCCTCTTACTACATAAGGAAGGTTACGGTCTTTCCATCGATCTCTGTGTCCTCTACCCACTTGTATGGTTGCTTTTTCCTGCCCACTTGTCGAGACGCCTTCTTGTCGAGATGCCCCCGTATCTGTTACTCCTTGAAACCCGATGAAAATCCGCTTAATTATATCAAGAGATCCAGGTCAATAATTGTTCATTCTGTACACAGCTTCATCCAAAGAGATCATATTTTCGTAGATAGGGTCGTACCGCTGTCCCGGGCTGGTTTTCGTAATATAAGCAGAGCAGCGTAAGCGCTTTCTTGAAATGAGATACATCATGATAAAGTCTGATATGCGCGGTACTAGATGTCTACACTCCCATTGCTGTTCAGAAATTTTCTGCAATACTTGTATCGGACTATAAATCGTGCAAAAGTGGTTTCACTAATTACTGAGAGCAAGTCGGTGACAATACTGATATGCATGTCCCCAAATGCGATTGAGCTTCTGTATCCTTTGTTATGAAGGTCTCTTGAAAGTTTTTACAGTGAAATCAAGGCATTTTGGTCGTCTGTGATCTTCTTAGGTTCCATGTATACCCGCTTTGAGGTTGAACAGTCTAGCCTAACTGATAGTACATCCCTTGACAACATTCTTTAAAAAAGATCATCGCTGTTTTCTGATTTCGCTAAACCTTCCGCGGCTTCCCGAATTGATACTGCGTTCTGAGTGTTTCGAGGCCCCATAACCCCTACACAATCGCGTGTGGGCTTAAAGCGTCAACAAATCCAGCTGCGGCTTCGTATTTGCGGCCAAGCCCCATGTTTGCTACCGCCTGAAGCCCAGAGAAGTAGCCTAATCGGGTGTATGTTATCTGGGGCTCATAGCAATCCCAAATTAATTGCAAATTTCTTGCGGCAGCTTTGTAATTGCTTTGTGCGTTGAACATTCGGACAAGACCAAACATGAAGGTCAACTTTTCTGAGACACCGGAAAAGACATTGGTAGGTGTACATAAGAATGGCTGAGATATGCATTCAGCCGTATTATTCGTCATTGGTGAGGAACTGGAAGTATTCCAAAAGTATATGAGATGTTTCTTTGGAAGAATCCTTCGTGATATAGGCGCTGTAGTGTCCTTCGCCCAAACCTCTCGAAATTGCAGGGCATAGTGCTTCAAAGACGCGCTCCACTTCTTGATACTCCCCTAGAACTTTGTAGGTCCTTGCAAGCGCTACAAGAAGTATGAACTGGGGGTTTTTGTCATTGCTGCTATGACATATTCTACCAGTTCGTATGACAACTTGTACCTTACTAAGCGGAGGTTAGATCGAAGGCACTCTGATGGTATCCGATAGTCAGTTATGTAGGAAGAGGTGCGCCAGGTATCTGGACCAGCGAGCAGAATGTTGTAGAGAACACCATCGAAGTTGGGCGCGGCTGGGTGTTGTGCATATCTTCCCTCATACTTGTCCTTTATGCATTCAATGATGCTTTCAACGGCAGGTAGGTGCCCTTTTGGGAAGTTACCAGCTTAATTCGCTTCCATATTGGAGGTTACGAAGCATGGAATGTGTGATGTTGAGCTAGGCTGAGCGAGGGTTGAGTGAAGGGATCCAGGGCCGCTTATGGACAATTCAGCCTTCTCAAACCCGCAGACGCAACTGCCCTCCCGGCCAATCACTTTTTTGCGGCTTGTGTATGCACAAAATGCTATCGTCCTCAAAGTCATTGTTGCGTACGTCTCCCGAAGCATGGTGGATAAGTTTTAGAGCTATTAGTTTCGGATATTCTTGATCCAGGTCTTTGCAATATCTAATTAGAGGCTGCCAAAGTTATCTACTATATGAACTATCCTACAACAGAACATTAAATCCACCCATTATTAAATTTTGAAATCATTCTGACCAATGGGAGCGATGAAGAGAAGGACGCGCCTATTTACATATTCTTTTAACCTTTGATAAGTGGGTGTTGGAGAAGTTTCATTCCGAAACCTCTTCTGAAGGGTCTGACGCGTAGGGGGAAAGTATGGGAAACGCAACCAGCCCCACTTCAAACAATATTGTTGGCTTGAACACATTTCTCCAAGAGAGAATAATGTGGAATACCTGGTTTTGTCACTTTCTATTTCTAAAGAAACAAATAGTAACAACAGCTTATGAGACGATTTTGGTCATTTCGAGCACTCATAATTATTTACAGACTTGCTGCATAAGAGCCAGCGTCTTTGATCTCGTAAATATTTCAATTCGCCGACTCTTGCGCAGTGGAAGTCCCCATAAATAAGCCATCAGGCATTCACCCCCTACCAAGGATGTTGGCTTCAACCAGCTAAAGGACAAAAGAAGGTATCTACGGTATATCTGACTTCGAGGATTTGAGATTGGGAAAAGCTTTACATCTTTTAAGAGATGTTTGGTGGCTTTAAATAAACTATTTCCCGACACTACGGCAAGTGCATTTGGCTGATTTAATCCATGAGCCAACCGTCGTTCGGGTCCGGTTTCTCATAAGTCCTATCAAGTTTCAGCCGTAAGTGACAAAATTCTGCGCAACTTTCCAATGGTTCTCGGTTTAAATAGAAATAACACTCTCCTATGGCTGTTGCAGTGTCTAAGGCGGTCATTCGATCTCCCGGTTGCGAAGCCATCATCTTCTCAACGACGTCATAAAAGAGCTTTGAAACTTCTGAACCTCCCCGGATTCTCGATTCATCAAGCTCATCGAACCAAAAAAAGAGCTGTTCCTGTGTTGCGTGATAGGCATGAGTGACTGCACCCTCTGTCTCGATTTTTCTGAATTCATAGTAGTCGGAAATAGAACGGCCACCAAGCCAGGTGATGATCTCAGTAAAGACACAGCCCAACGAAAATACATCTGACGATCTGTTCCGTTGTTCCCCTTTGATCACCTCAGGTGCGCAGTACATCACTGTGTGGCCATATGACGGGCCAGTAGTTGCACTGTTACTCTCATCGAGGAAGACATGGCTGGAGCCAAAGTCAGCAAAGATGACATTGCCGTTCTTGACGAGGATGTTGCGTGTTTTGATATCCTTGTGTCGAATATTCTTGGAGTGAATAAAAGCCAGTGTATTTGCAAGACATCGCATCCATTTCCACGCAAACTCCTTCACCTCCTTCCTGGACAGACTGTTGTTTGCAAGGAAAGCTTCTAGATCACAGTCGGCAAGTGGTTCCATCACGATCGAAAACCGAGACTTATCCTCGTATGTGAAGTAGATCCAAATAATATGTGGATGCAAGAGTCGTCGAACAACGGAAATTTCGTTTTGTATCACTCTACGGACCTGGGTCTGATTGTAGCGAGGGAGCGGGATTGATTTGCAGGCGTAGAGCTTGTTGCCAGCCTTTATGCTTTCAACAATGGAGTAAGCTCCCATTCCAACAGCCTCGGGGCTACGTTCCGTTATTAGAGGTGGGTTTGATGACACAAGGTCTCGGGTGAAATGTGTAAGGCCCATTTCTACCAATTGGTTATGTAGCCCCTGTAGTTCGTAGACCAAAAGATCTATGTCCTGTAAACCAATAAAAATTACTTTGCTCAGTTCTGGTCCTCGATCCGGATGTTCTTTGTGCTGATAAGAGATCCTGTCCAGAGAGAGAATCATGCGGTCACTTAAGTCGATGTCATTGTAGTTACCAAGGGTAATAGCATTCCAGGCTTCTTTGAAACTCCCTTCAGCAGCTAAATATCGTGCCCGTGCTCTTGAACCGCGGTGGTGAACCCCCGTCGACTTTGTAGTATTCGTAACAGCCCGGATGATTTGTTCCAACCTGTTCTCGTATTCTGATACCATAGGTATCCTAGCCAAAATAAACAGGTCAACAATAGTGTTAACGTGTATATGTTTCCACGCTGTGGAATTCCTGTGCTGTGGGTCTGGCATAGCTCGTGCAAAGTTTTGCAATCTTTCTAAGCTCAAATCTGACCCTTCGGTAGCTTTAAGCTTCCCGTACGCTTCCTTGAAGGACGGATGGCGCCTGCCTAGTCGATAGAGTTTTCCGAGACAGCATTCTTCGAGAATAACCAAGGCTGCTTTGTAATTTCCCCATTCCATAAGAGCCTTACCGTAGTACAGAAGGTAATCAAGGGTTTCCAAGTCCCATAGACCGTTTACAACCGCGCTTGTAGCAATTGCTCGGACAAATTGTGGTTCTGCCCGCAATCTGTCATCCATTCCAGTTAAAGTCACAGCCTTATGAATAGAGTAGACGCCCGATTGTAGATCTTTTCCGAAAACTTCGGGATAGAATTCCGCAAGGAAATCAAGATGTTCTGCCGCGACTTTGTAATTTCTTTCGTTGTTGGCAAGTTGATTGAGCCCGAGGATAAGCTCAATCTTCCGCGTATTATCCTCTGAAAAGATGGCAACGGCAGGAGCTAACAGAAAAGCTCTACCTATGGATTCTGCAATCTCAGGGTCCCTTTCAATTATTATAAGAACACGAAAGTATTCCAAGAGAACCATCTGCTTGTGTTTGTCGATATCTTCAACGAAGTATGCGTTGAAGTTGGCGCCGGAAGAGACAGTTGAAGAGCCTTGGGGGCATAGTAGTTTGTAAAGATATCCGGCATCTCTGTAAAATCCTAAGACCAAATCCACTCTTGCTAATGCTCGCACCAATTCGAATGTTTTCATCCTCCTTTCCCAGAATTGAGGCTCTACTTCAGAAGAGATGACTTCCGAGAGCACAGAAAACAAAAAGTCTTGCATTTTGTAGACCTCTGACAGGGAGTCCCCTGACCAATGCTGATTCTGTACCAAATTTTGCGTCATTAACTCTACGGTACCGAGTAGATAATCACAGAAATCAAGGAGTTCACCGGTCGGATCGTCTTGCGTTAGAGCTTCGTGCAATGCTTGCAATTCAGCATCGGATACTGTGAACGTAGTCCCAGGTTTTCGGACCTTGGCTTCCCTCGGCTTCGTTGTGTCCTTTGAAAATGGATAAGACCTCCCCGTTATGAGTCGCATCGTTCTACTGATGGTTGAGACATTATCATTCCTTCTCGATGAGGGGATTGGTGGTGTCGTCGACTCCATACTCCTTCTGGTTCAAGAAAATATATCAAAACCTTGTTCAACAGAGTGTTTTAGAGCGAATGGTGAAGCAAGTTCTTTTTACATTCATTCAATTTGATGTTGGAGAAGGATTGATCTGTGGACCAGGCTGAGGGAGCCTTGAGTGAAGGGCTGCGCTAAGCGCTGAAAGAGGTTTAGTCTGCAACGTACACTTCAGCTGGCAAGCAACCTCCCCGGCCGTAGAAAAGTCGGGAAATACGTCCTAGTAGTCAAGGCCACCAAAGCCCTCTTACGGTCCTAAAATTACCTATACTACGAAGTTCAGAAGCCAGCCAATTTACGCGTATTCTCTTTTCTGTTAATGCCACCAAAACAATCTGGCTGTAGTTAATCTCGAGGCTTGTTTGCCAAGGTTTCCTCGCCGCGAGAAGCAACCCACTCGCTCATGAAGCAGCTCTGACATTCGAAATACGATGGGAACGCCTTCTAGCCTTTTGCGAGACATATCTCCGCCGCCGCTCTCAAAGCGAAGAAAGACCTACGGTCCTGGTATAGACGACCCCTCATGGGATCATGTTGTGCCTTCACTGGCCGCAGTAGAAGCAGGAAAGGCAAAGATCGATGACCACCTTGCGTACTTCAAGAAGCATCTTAGCAAAGCTTCAAGAGATACAGAAGGTGTTGTACGACGAATTCCCATCAATCGATTCACGAGTCTATTTCAGGAGAACGAACACGCACACGGCAATCATTTTGTGATCCACCAGCACAATCATCCTAAGGCTGGAGTGCATTGTATAATCCCCAATCCATAAATCAGCGTGATTACACACTCATAAACCATCTAGATGACCTCCGCCTCCAATTCTCGCAGTCAAGTTCCATTTCTTTCGCCGTGCCGAAAGGATTACCAGGCAATCCTAACTCCAAAAGCATAGGAAGAATGGCGATAGAGACTAGGGTACATAACCTCTGGAACCACCTCATTGAATCTGCATCACCCAAGACTGGTTCTCTGCTGATCTGGGATACTGGAACCTACACAGTTCTCCCGAGGGCCATTGCGATGAAGAACACGAGTTCTCTACAAACCACAGACGACGAGTCCGAAGAATCAGATGCAGAATCGATTGCAATAGAAGCGCAAACTGCACAAGATACAGCAGAACATGAAAATGAGAAGCTCATAGAAGCTTTCCAAACACGATACATTCGACTCCGCCTCCACGGCACACGTCTGCCCAAAAATTACACAGTAATTTTACGTCTCCCATCTGCCAACAACATTTCCAAACGCCCCATCATCCGTCGAAAAAGTCGAACTGCTTCGAAATACCAAGCTCAAACCCAAGCATATTTCACAGACTCCGACCCGGATGCCGACAATCCGGACAGTGATACCCCAGACCAGCAGCCACAGGACCAAGCAGAAGACAACCTCGACACTGACTCGGACGAAGACCTACAGACACGGCTCAACAACGCATATCCAGGATCTACCAATAGCATCGGCTCTGTGCACCAAAGGCGTTGGTTCATGCAGCTTGATCGAGCGAACAGCGGGTTCGTGCTGCAAAAAGAGGGGCTTGAGAAAGGAACGTGGATAAGAGGGGACGAAGGGGCAGGCTTCGAGCCATTTTTTGTGAAAGGACGTGAATTCGAGAGGAGCATTGTTACTGGAAGGTTAGCCAGGGAGGTCGAGAGTGACGAGGGGGTTGAGGGGTTTAGAGGGAGAGCTGGTTGGGTTGGAGTTGAGCATTGAGAATAGGACTTTTGTGATTCAGAAAGCTAGCCTAGGATTTTTGGTAGAGTAAGGTATATGAAGCAACCAAAAGAGGAAAATCATGAGGGACACATACGGTTCGCGCATAAGATGGCTCTCACTACAACAGAAGTGTCACCCCCGAAAAGGACTGTGAAGCACTAACCAAACGTCTCACCCAGAAAGCAAAAACAAAAAAAAAGCGAATTTACACTGACTCAACACGCATAACAGACACATCAGCAATTCTAGGTTTCTTAGCAACATCAGCACATAAAATATCATCATCGCCAACATTACGCTTCCCTGGAGTAGGGGCTGTCATCGGTGCAGTATGGCAACGAACAGGAGCAACAGGCGACGAATCATCAACAACAAACGGACGCTTATACAACTGCACTCTAGGCGGAGGCGTAGGTAGAACATAAGAAGACATATGCAACTGCTGGACAAGGCTTTGAGGAGACGTAGCACTAGCTTTGCTTGACCGCAGAGCTTTTCTCCTAGCAGCTGCACGCTCACTGGGAGACACAGCATCATACTGGCGTCTCTCCAGTGCCCTAACGAATCCGTTCGAAGGCCTGGGCAGCTCGTGAGTGGATCGGCGCGAAAAGGAATTATTGGGAATTTGGGGATAGGTGCTTAACATCCCGGTGGAGAATCGTGGGTATGAGTGTAAGTGTGAGTGGGTCTGTTGGGGCTGGTTGGGCGCCTTGCGAGTGTAGGGTTGGGTGATTGGTGGGATGGCGGTTCTAGTGAAAGACTCATTGTTTGAAAGAGGAGGAAGGTTGACTAGGGATTGTGAGACAGAATCCACTTTGCTTGATTGCTTTTGAGTTTTTTCTCGTTCGTTCGCTCAGACAGTAGTTGATGAGCAGGCAGGGAAGGAAGGATTTCAAAGCTCACCTAATGAACTTTTCGAACCAGAGATACCGGAAAACATATCTCGAGACCTAGGCTGTTGTTCAATACGTTTAAGAAACATATTCGGAGGATAGTCATTCGCTTTCTTCTTGCAGTCCTTGTCCTTGGTTTTCTGATCTTTGTTGTTCCTACTATGGCCATCACCGCCATCTCTAGACTTGTCAATTGCTTCTAGCAGCAAAGACAGCCCCCCGTGATTATTAGGACGCCTGTAAATGCCCTCGGACTCATGGTTGTACCTGTGCTGTGTCTTGTTACTCTCCATAAACGGATCACCTGATACTTTCCCGTTCCTCACACACTCGCTTGCAGCTGGCGCGAAACCCACATTCCATTTCTCGCTGCGCGGCATGAGAAACTCATCATCAAACAACAGCGTTGCCGGGTACTCCTGGTGGTTCCATTTTCCATACTCAGTGCTAGTAAGTGCTCTGTACTGGGGCTTTTGCGTAAAACGAGAGAAATAGGAGGAGGATGACAATGGCGATGATGACGAGAATGAAGATGAGGATGAGGAGACCGGTATCTTGGTTCTAGCAAGCGGTGCAGCATTAATAGAAACATGAGTGGGTTCTGTTGATGACGATGACGAGGTGGGTTCCCTAGGTGCATGTTGTGCTAGTGGTACCCTGGCGGCAAATCCAACACCAGCTGCTACGAGCGGTGGAGACTCAAGGCGATACACAATGGGGATATTCCCTGCCTCAGCCACACTATCGTCGGAAGAAGCCAACCACCCAGAATCTTCAGAGCCTTCAGATGCGGTGACAGTCTCTTCGTCTTCATTTCCAATGCCATGTTGAGTATCCGCCTGCGCACCGCGCACCAGCGCCTGCACCTGCCGATACAAATGCGCATCAAACGAATACCGCGCTGCTAAGAACAGCTGTAAGATGCCCCTATCAATCCGGTCCACACGGTCCGCGTACAGGCCCCGTGAGTCAGATCCGCCCTGGTGCGTAAGATAGGAAATTGCTGAGCGCAAACGACGGTTGTTGGCTTCGACATCCGTGCGCTTTTTGGTGACAAGTGCTGCCTGTGAGTCGTCGGATGAAGAGTATGCTGTCGAGGTCGGGACGCTGTGGCTTGGGCGTACGTTGTTGTAATGCCTTGATGCCATATTTGAATTTCAATCCGTCGTGTCGATTCCAATTTCCTGCTGCTGGCTGGCTCGTAAGCGATTTCAAAGCAACCTGGCAACCGTTATTGAGATAAGCATATTCAATTGCAAGAAACCAACCAGGCACAGTGCCCTCAAGTCAACGGGCTGCAAACAATCTCTCAAAACCCAGTGCCGTCTGGTTGAGTTAAAAATCCCACCAGGGCATCGCGCTCATTGTATGAAACGCCCATGAAAAACCATCTGCACAGACATTTTCCGCAGACACAGCGAGGCATTGGACTATTAAGCAAGTGTTTGAACTATTTTCTTGATTTCAAAAACATTACGAAGGGATTTTGGTATTTACATGTCGTCTCCCGGACAATGCGTTGCGCCTGAAATAGCAAAGAATGCTTGGTGGTAGCTTTGCACCACTCAAGAATGCACCGAACCCCAGAAACTTGGATATACACGAATTCGCACTAAGTTGATTATGTTGACATATTCGAAAAATTGTATGCCTTTGGCCTATCTCTTGGGTGACGGTGTTCGCCCTCCCTTCTCGTCTTGATGTGTATATAAGAAATCGTCTACAGGTCCATGCGCGAACTCGCTCTGATATGGTTGTTGTAGTGGTTGCTGATATTGTTGTTGATGGTAAATGTGGTCCTCATCAGAGAGAAACGGTTTGCTGACGTCTGTTTGACTATCTAGCTCTGAGCGTTTTAAATGGTCACCAGGCATCTCATAGATAACCATATTGCTGGCATCAGCCTCAACTGGTTTTTGCTGGTCCCCACCAGCGTAAAGCTCGGCCTTTGGATCATAGTCGCCTTGCATTTCGTGTTTGAGGCCGTCTCCGTCTGCCATTTCGTGCTTGATTCCGTCGCCCGATATCTCGTGATGCATGGTGTTTTGGACATCTGTGTCTTCGAGTTCGGCAGTCTTCTTGACTGGGCTCCTCTTCCTGCGACGCCACATGACGAAGATGATCGCACCAGCAATGGCGAAGAGAATGGCCACACCTACCGCAATACCTGCGATAGCCCCTGTGGACAAGCCGCCACCACCACCGCCGCCGCCAGAGCCACTGCCGTTTCCGCCACCTCCACTCGTACCGCCAGTACCTGTTCCTGGAGTGGTTGCTGTCAGGGGCGGTAGCACCGCAACAATGTTCTGGGCGGTTGAAGTCCCCGGATATAGCGCCTGGGAGAGGTTGAAAGTGTTGCGTTCGTAGTCTGCTGAAAGATGTGCGCTTTGTAGGAAGGTGCGTCCGAGTACGTATTGAGTATCATTAGCGGCGCGCTTCAAGGGGAAATAAAGCGACGAGCTGCCATTGCCAAGCATGTCAGATGTGGCGGTGTGGTAGAAGTTCCAATACGGCATCTTGATGACGACTGAGCCACCTGAGCTTTCCGGACCAACTCGGAAGCTGACTGTAGGGTTGCTGTCGAGAAGTTTCTCGTGCTGGGTCTCACTGAGAAAATAGAGTTCACTTGTATCGTTCCAGATCAATCCGAATGCCTCTTCGAACTTCTCACATACGCTTTGAGGCAGCCAAATGTCTGCTACCATGGTGTTGATGTATGCAATAATTGGGGTACTAAGCAGTCTGGTGTCGGGTTTATCGGTCGAGATACTCTGGATTGCGACCTGGAAATCTAGAGAAATATCGGCTCCGAAAGGGAAAGTGAGACTGTTGGGTTCGAAACGTGTGGAATCAAAGCCGCCTAGCACTAGACTGCCAAATTCTTTAGGTGCCCTGTTGAAAGCGCCCGCAGTGTAGGACCATGACAGGCTAGGGATAGGATCTGTTGACTTGTTTCGTAGATTTTGCATAAGAGATGGGATGGGGTTGTTGTAGTTGGTAAAATTGATGGGTCGCGGATTGAGGGCCAAACTACCGATCCAGAAGTCTTTGGTGATGATACCAGCAATGCTCTGGTTGTCGAGTGAGGGCATGTTATCACCTGACCACCCCAGAGTCAGTGCATCGTAACCGTAAAGGCCGTCACCATCTAGGCCAATACGCTTTGTGATGAACGTGTTGAGCTCGTACTGTCCAAACTCTTCCCACGTTGTCGAGTCCACTCTCTTGTACAGCTCGCCATGGCTGTCTTCGCAGTTTGTGGAGGAGCCGGAGCCGCAAGCTTCTGGGAGGACGAGCAAAGTGGAGGACTGGTCTGAGGACGGAAGAACGCGGATTTGCTGTCGGGGCGTGCCGACTTCGATGCGGAAGGTTGACCAAGGACCGTCTTTACCGTCCCTGTGGCATTGTTAGCGATGCTGTGATGTGGGTTGAGTTTGGAGGATAACGCAGGGGGGAGGGGAGGCATACCAAAACTGACTGGGTGGAATGCTCAGGGCCTTTCCAATGGTTGTTTGGGCCACTAGCACACGTGCGCATAGCGACGCCAAAAGGAGCCGAGATGTAGAGGCCGCCATGCCTGGAGATGTGAATGTTAGGAGCGAATGTACATGACCTCTGCGGCTCTCAAGCTGCCATTACGGGAAGCCGACGATGGGCTCGCGATGGGGAGGGGAGGTAGCAAGACTCAAGAGGCGGACGGGAAACGGGAGTGAGATGGGAAAAAAGGGTGGAACGAGAGCATATACACGCAGATCCGCAATGTTCCCAATGTAGCGCTGCTGCGCTGTACGTTGATTGAAACGACCGGGATGGCATTCCGGGGCGTTGGTGCATGGGCGGCTGATTGGCTGGTTCTGTATTTGGCAATGGATGGAGACTGGGAAGGCACTGCCAAAGACTGGGAAGGCGCTCCCAGCGTGTGTTTGTTTGGCTGGGCGTGCCTGCTCTAGCTTAAGCTGCCCCTGCCGCCATGCCCGCTCATGCCCGCTCTTGCCCTCCTCTGGCTGGCTCCTGCTTCATCGCTCGTTGGTTCTTGCCCGCTCTGGCTGCCACTAGCTCCCTCTAGCTCCCTCTGCCCACTGTCTAACACCGTCTAAGCCCTTTTGCCCACATCGCGCTGGCTTCAGCGGCTTCAGCGCCCTCAGTCCAGTGGCCTCACGAACATGTCAGACTCAAAATCTTACCCGACCGTAACCTCGAGCGTCGAGAAGCGTTGCCATGAACGGGAGTAATCTTGCAGCTTTTCTCCTTCGCCATTAGAATCACGCCTTTGGGTCTCACCTGCCCACCAATTGCTTACCACCACCACGCCCACCACACTCAAGCTCCCATCACTTCTCCTCTTCTCCCCACTTTCATTCTGGCTTCCAAGACTGTCCTCTGCAGCGCCCACATGCCTCGTTCTGGCAAGCCAAAACGGAAGGATTCGAGCCGCTCATATGCACTAGCAACTCCCCAGGCCCATCAACGATCAGGCCCACCACCCTGAGAGAGGCAGGCTGGAAGGCTGAGCAGCCTGAGCCCTCCTGCGCCCGTGGGCCAAGCCCTTTAACCGTTTCGGACCCCATTGTCGTTGCGCCAGCCCACTACCCACCACTGGGAGATTGGCGAGGACATGAGGCGTAAGAAGCCCAGAGTTAGACCTAAGCCAGCTTCACGGCAGGCGAATCGGCACGCCTCTGCCAGCCCGTCTCAAATTTCCTATCTCCAAACTTAGACGCGAAATACATGCGCGTGTAGCTACCGTTCATTAGACTCTACTAGTTGTAGCGTCCTGCGCATACAGCCTCATCGACTTCGCCTAAGTGCGCCTTCACCTTCTCCTTCTGTGCGAAGCCGTTGCGACACGAATCAATCGCACGTGTTCATCAGAAGACCCATCGCTCGGCCATACCCATTACCATCCATCCCATCGCCATGGCTATGATCCCTATCAATCGATCCCCTCCCCTTGGCACGGCTGAAGGTCTTGTGCTCGGTGAATACGAGCGATCGGCCACTCCCCTCCATGTTCGTGGGACTATTCTTACCGGGGCTATCGAGGCCGCAAGACCGTGTTAGGTCACGGCGCGTTGAAGCCTATTTGCTTCTGCCAGCCCTTTTTGTTCCTTCATGATCCTTCGCTCTCCTTGTCCTCTTCCAGCTGCATTACACTCGCTTGCCCATTTTCGTATGAAATGCTCCCTTACGGACTGTTGACGGTTATATGGCTGGCGTCCGCCGCCGCCGCGCGCCCTCGTAGGTTTCGGCCGTCTTTGCACCCGTCTTTAGCTCCAGCTAACTTTAGGCCATCAACAGAGCAGCCTGCTCTAGCAAACGCAACTCAAACAAGCGCTCCGCCGACTACTATTTCGTTACCTCCTGGTGATATTCAAGGGCCTAGTTCTAGCACTGGAGGATTCGAGCCCTGCACAGACGAACTACAAACTTGCCCTTTTATCATACCTGAACTTACCACCGCAACTGGATTCGAAGACCCAGACGAGATCAAGCATACGAAACCACCCGTTATCCTCCCTACATCAAAGCCTCCAGCCGTGACCGTGAAAACCACCCCAACTGTCCTGAGTGTACAAACCAATTACGCGCCAACCGCGATACCAGGAGGACCTGGCAACTATGACACTCCAAGTCCACCTGGACAGACGGTAGGACCTGGTCATGGTAATACACCTAACAGCCCCAATCTTCAGCAACCGTCAAACAATGATCTTCTCGACGACATCATTTCACGCGTCACCAACCCACAACAGCCGACCGGGCCCGAGCCCGTGGAACCGGCTCCTCAAGTGACTGGCCCTGGTGGCACTATAATCAATGGCCTACCGATTACTATCGGGCCTGCGAGCTTAATACTCACACCTGGTCTCTCAACTACTGTTGGAACGGACACTGATGCGATTTTCATCGGTATGAGAACTGATGGCACAGGTCAAACCATAATTGTTCTGAGCTCCAGTGGCACCGCTGTCACCGCGACTATCACAAACGCGCCGAGGACTGTGACATTGCCGAAATCCGGATTTGAAGCAAGCTTGACCCAAGCAGCGCGACCAGGTGATATTGTACGGACAAGCTCTGGAGGCGCAGCTGCAGCAACTTCAAGCAAAGGAGTTGCTCCAGGAAGAGATGAAATGGGGTGGTGGTCGGGGCTTGCGCTGGGCATCTTAGGTTTTGGCATCGTTCTATGACGAGGGAATACAAATACCAAAGAATGCAGCAGCAAAACTGGCCTGGAGTGGAAGAGCATTTTTGGCACCATCAGCAAGGGAAAACATTAACGACATTTCTCAACGAACAACGACAAAAAGGAGGACACAGTTTAAGTGGTGTTTTAATTGTGACAGCATCTCGAACACGACATTCTGCATCATAACAGGGACCAGAGTGCTGGCCTTACCAGTCCACATCCTATTTCACCGAACCTAGGAAACTTTGTATACAATATTTAATGCTTGGATGTAATTTTCACGACACTATAGGAGGAATATTTGAGACTTATTCAGGTCAAAGGCGAACGGCAAGTGAAATCAAAAAGGAGGCTATCTAGATCAGGGCGAATAACGGGGGAAAGGGGCATCATTGGGATCTGGAAAACAATGCATTTGAAGCTTGAGGGTAGATTGGGGAGTGGGAAGCGCTCGTAAGGGATGCTGCGAAGTATCAGCTTCTCTGGACGGAATAGTATCGTCTTTATAGGCAGGACAATTATGCTACTAAACTTTATTGACACGATTTTGGTATCATTTCATGGGTTGGTTGACGATATAATCGGTAGAGATATGGGTGGTTTAGTGGTAGATCAATGTGTTATCGTTGATTTGTAACAAAAGGGCTCGAATGCTTATGTATTTCTTCATTCATGCAATGGCCGTTATTCTAAAAGAGAAGAGTTCGCATGTGCATAGAGACTCGATTGTAGTGATCTGGACCAGGGACGAATGTTAATAAGCCAATATGAACTTTACGTAGATCGATTTCCTTATCCCGTTGGTATGGTTGCGGTAGAGGAGTCATAGTGATTGAAATATAAAGGGGGTGTACCGTTAGAGTCAGTTGAATTCTTCTTTTCCTAATTGGTTATTCATTGTTGTACATATAAGTGGATATGCAACTCTACAAAGGCGACGTCTTGGTTAATTGAGAATGGGAATTGGAATATACGTAATCGTGTCTCCTTCCTTTGCGTTTTCACTGCGTACACCGAGTCGATATTTAACCCTCCTGCTCCGCTGATGTTTTTGAAGAAAATGTTCTCCTCTGACTGTACGTTGAAAGTACTAATACAGTGTTTGAATATCGTTCCCCGATTTATTCCATTAGGGTCTGAGTTACTCTCAAGGATGTAAGGCTATCGTTATTTTCTTTTCGTCCAGTCAAGCCCAGCCTTCTCACATAGTCGCACACTTAAGCCTCTCTGCAGATTTTTTATCTCTGCCACGTTACACACTTACAAATAGCCACCTCCAACCCCTCATGCCTCTTCTCCACCCTCACCCCATCCCTCTTCCTCCTCCCACACCCAATACTCAGTCTCCTACAAAACACCAATCCGGGCCTCTCCCGCATTCCTCCAGCACAAAATTCTTCGCCTGGCATGGCGCCGTCGACACCATATTTCCCCTCCAGGGAAACACGAGGCACTGCAAGCGCGTCGATGAGTACTTTCGGTAGTTTTTGGCGCCGGAGGTGGATCATTGTACCACCACCACAGCTGCAAATTCTTCAGCTGAAGGATACACTCCTTCCCCCATTCATAACAACCTGCAGCCTCAACTCCGCAACAACATAACTACCCAACTCCACCACCGGAATCGCCGCAAGTATACGATCAAAGAACCCCGGATGCATCTGTTGACTCGAGCCCACCGAAAACCACCCAGGACGCTCTTCTGTTCCAAATGGCAGTACTTTACGGATCAGATGCGTTGAAGTCACTGGAGCGTCTTCTTCCAGACTTTTTGGCAACATGGGGGAGCGCGAGAGCGTGTGGTCCAGTTCGTTTCCAAGAGCCAGACTCAAGTGGCTACGGTATCGTGGAGGCTTAGGTATGTGTGTGACATTGCTACAGAGCAGATTGGGAGGAAGGGGGGGACTACATTGTTGTTCAGGAATGTTGCAGGGACGGTAAAGGGGGGGGGGGGATTGTCGTGTCTAGGAGGATGGAGACAGCGATATCGGAACAGGCGAATACTGAGAATGCTTAGTCTTTGTGTATCGGGGCTGAGTGGGCGCGGATTGGAGAATACGGGAGGAGAAGACGCAGTGACCAAAAATTCTTCTAACGGGTCGCGTTTGATGAATGTATCTTTCAAATACTTGTTCTGATTCCCATGTGGCTCATGCTTTAACAAGCACAGCACGAATCACAGAGGAATCAGTACAAGTACTCGAAAGATACGATCGCCAAATGCGACCCTTTTGAAGAGTCTTTTATCATTGAATCTATATAGAATCTCCTGCCTCCTTTATGAACCTCAAAGAATTCAACTGCTTCCAATGTCTCTCGCTGAACCCTCATTCCTGAAGCCTCACAGCATCCAAGCTATATCAACGCAGCCCGCAAAAACCCCGAATTCGCCTTTCAAGCTCCATCAATCTCAGCCACAAACGCAACTACATACAAATGAACGTTGAATGAGCTCTTGAGATGTTACATCTTTGGACAATGTAAGCAGTGTAGTGAAGGTTCTCTGGACTCGGGGTTGCAAGAGATACTTATAGTCGTTGGTCTGCCCGCCCAGAGCAAGGAGGCAATAATACACGACCAAGGATCTCTCTCCATCTCCGCCCTCGCATGTTTCCAGAAAGCCTAAACAATGGGTACAATGCATTTGTTTCCTTTCTCGTCCATTGTGTTACCCTCTTTCCTGCCTGCATGCATGCCTATCAATTCCAGTCAGGAAACACAATAACTGATCGGTCAATGGGTAAACTCAACCTAACTTTGGGGTCGGAACGTTCCTAAACCGCCCACTTAGCCCACACCCGTCAAAAATCGTACATGATGCTGCATCACGGGATTGACTCCGTCCCCGGACCCTTTAAAGTATGTAGGTCCATTGCCTGGGGAAACCTAGTCAATTGACCACGGGTGAAAGCTCCGCGGCGGCGCAACAATCCACGTTAAGGTATTGGATTTGTTTTCCTCCCCTTCCGAGCTCCTACAGAAGCACTGACTACCTACCAACCTCAAATCCAACCCTTTTCACTCTATTATTCTGCCTTGACAGCCGATTGAAGCACAACATAAAAGCAAGGGCGAAGCAAATCTTACCCACCAGTCAAGAAGGCTTGTCGGCCCCGCCGCTCCCACTGTCGCCCGTCACGCTTGCTTCCCAAGCAAGCCCAGACCAGCCCAGCCGGTCTTGCCCTCTCGCCTTCTTTTCAAAAGGCTTACCTGGCATACCAGGCCGGTAGTTTGCTCTGATCAACTTGACTTCAGTTATGTGTTGCGCTATTATCAAGCATTTTTTCAACTGCAAAGAATATGAGCATTGCCTAGATCTCCTAGTGTGTGTAGTACGGTATGAGCCCAGTCTAACCGGTCGGGAGAATGTGTGGTCATACAGGCGAGCGAGTCTGCAGCTCGCAGCAGATATATATGGTGCGGAGATTTGTTGTATCATTTTTCCGTGCTGTGTTCGTGCGCGGGCGCGTGTGTTTGTGAGACGTGTGTGAGTGCAACTGCATGCATTAGATGCAGGGTTTAAGGGGGAGATGAGATGGTTTCTTGTTCTCTCACGGGTGAGAGACGGGTGTTTGGGTCTGCCATATGCGTACATCGAGAAAAGAGACGCCGTGATTGAATTTTACTATGCTAGTCTTGATATTTGGATGCGGATCGGCTGGACCCATTCTCATCATGAATAGAGTTTCAAACGGCGGTAAACGTCGAGATCTTGATTCATATCAAGTTCATTGGAAGGACCGGATGCAGCTAGAGCAAGCGATCAATCATAGCCTTTGAGGCTTCCCAAATCATGGCTGAGGTCTGGGGAAGTGGTGTGATTTTGCCCTGCCTGTTCTTCTCTCGAAGCTCATGAAACGAGGGACTTTTTGTCCTTGGCGTTAGAGTATTAGCATGGTCCCAGGACTACGGACATGGCAATATAGACATGCAGATTGGACAAAAAATGGCAGAGGTCACCCGCACACGCAGCTTCTTCCTACCACTACGCGAAGGGGTTGAGGCGCTGCTTGGGATTATGATTGGATTTCGTAGGGACAGGCAGGGTTGCTTGGGACAAGTGGGCTCCTGTTCGCTGGAAGAATATCGGGTGCAAGAGAGAGACATGCGCGGCGAGGGAGTGGAGGGGAATAGCAGATCGCTATCGGAGCATTCTCATGCAAACAACGAGCTAGCCGCGGGTCGATTGACGAATGCACTTCCTTTTCCTTTGTGACCAGCGAGCCAGGTAAGAGCCCAGCTGACCCACTGAAAGGTTCGAATGGGCAAGAGCCTAGTCGAATATTTGCCTTATCGGAGCTGGGCTGCGGGTATTGCGACAGGTGACGAGGAGGTTGGTCAAGGGCTCAAACCGTTCTCTATTTTCTTTTTTTCTCTCATTTTCTTTGGTGGACGCGTAGTGCTGTTCCTTGCTTCAAGCGGATACAAGTCCGAGGGTTTGGCCGCGACCCATTCGGCTTACACACACACAAGCAGCCAGGGTGGAGAGCGCTGGATGTGCGACCTGCCGTTCTAGTGAGGGATGGGATGGAATAGAAACAGCGCGCGAAGGAATGAGGAGGCAGATTGGCACTGAAAGAGAACGGTGAGGGAAGAGTAGGAGTGAGAATCAGAGTCAGAGTCTTGGTGTTGATGCAGGTGTTGTATTGTGTTGTGTTGTGTTGTGCTGGAGGGGTTGCAGTACAAGACAGGCAGGCACAGGGCGGGATGCGGAAGGTAGGCGCGGGGGAGGACTGCGGGATTCGGCAAGTGGTGGGCGGGACTGGGGACGCCAGCAGCAGAGACAGCTTGAGCGCTAGTATTTAGCATTAGGACTGTACAAGTCAGTAGATGCTGAAGCTTCTTGAAAGACGAGATGCATCAAGGAGGTGCGGGCTCGGAATTCCCCAGCGGCAGGGCGAAAGCATCTGCTCCAACTTCCAGCTGCTCCAGACTAGCACCCGAGGATCAGCGCCGCCCGCAAACGGCAGCGCAAGCGGACGAACAATGCACGGTGATGATGGTGTCTCGCTTGGTGAAGAGTGGCCACTTCCAGAAGGCTTCTACGCTGCGATCCTGGTTGACGCGATGCGACGATTCGACGATTCGACGAGCTTGGTGGCGAACAAGAGCCCACGGGGAGGGGAAGCTCCTCGCATGGGGCGGATCGTCATCATGGGGCAGAGGGAGCAGCGGTTAGCTCAGATGGGGGGTTACGAGGACATGGTCACCGAGGGAGGCAAAAGAGCGGCGCACAAGCAAAGGATAAGCAGTGATGCGGTGATGCAGTGTTGCAGTGGTGCAGTGATGCAGCTGGCCGGCGGCCGTTTCAGAAGGGCCGGGCAGAGCAGCAGGGCCAGGCAGGGTTCGCGGTCTGTGGTGTGTACGAGGTGTGTTATGTCGATGTGTGCATGCGGGCCAAGCGCGAGAATTGTGCACAAGGGAAGACGGGCGGAGGGCGAGAGCGAGGGGACAGCGAGAAGAAGCATACTGTAGAGGGGGTGAAGAAGGTGAAGGACTGAGTATGCGACTTTGCTGTACAGTGCAAGCAGATTATTAGACAAGACGTGCAAATGGAATTATCACAGCTACATAGCTGCTGGCAACAGACATATCCACATACATAAAAAAAATATACGCAGTCGCCAGTTGTGTGTGGGCTTTTGCGGCGCTCTCGCATCCATGCACCAGCAGCAACTCCTCCACCACCGACCCCAAGCCCCAGGCCAAACGCCATGATGACAGACAGCAAAGAGCTACAGCGCTGTAGCTCCGCGCCAGTCACTGCTGCGACATTCGTGCGCCGTGCATCGTGCGCTGGAGCAAATATGCAGGCGGGCGATGGCTGCTGCGCGGGACGGCCGCAAAGAGTTCCCCCCATCTCGCCGCCAATGGCAACGGCTTCTAGAAGGGGGTGGAGCAGTTGTGGTCCTGGTGGAGCTGCAGCACGACTTGCCCGAGTGGATGCGCCTTGCTGTTTTGGCGGTAGGCGTGCAGCTTGCAGATGTAGCCAGTCCTCGCCAGTCCTCGCCAGTCGAGTCCCCAGCGGGCCTCAGCAGCAGCCCTCACCAGCCCTCACCAGCCCTCACAAGCCCTCACCAACCCTTAACAGCCCTTCTTTCGCGTTCTCTCTGCCTACTGGCTGCTAGTCCATCTGGTCCATGGGCCTCCAAGTGCCCTCGTCTTGTGCTGTGCTGTGCTTTGCTTTGGGTTGCTGCTTCGCCCGTTCGCTCCCTCTCTCCCACCCACACACACCCACACTAACCTAACTAACCGCCCCATCCACCTAACCTCCACCACCTCACATCTACTGTTACTCAACCACCACCTCCACCTCCCCTTGGTCCCCGACCACGACGCACCCGCCCGCTACCTCCCGCCTTCCCTCCCCTTCTCCTCGCCCGCGCGCCCCGATGCTGCCATCCGCGCAGCCAATTCTGCGAGTGCGCTGCTTGCGACCCTGACGCTTGAATCCCATCGGCCCCCCTGCGTCCTCGGAAGCCTCCCTCGTGAGAGGTGAGAAGTGAGAAGTGAAAAGTGACAAGGCCAGACAACGTCGCTCCGGCTCGAGTCCTGCCCGCAAGCAGCTGCAGCGCGCCGCTCTCTTGTGCCGGTCCACCGTCGCACCTTTTTCTGCTCTTGCTTCTGCTTCTGAGCCACACCGCGCCTACTACCGCTCGCGTTGCTCTTGCCCGTTTCCAACTGCTCCTTCCTACCTCATATCCACTCGTCTTCTCCCCGTCACCCGTCATCCCGTCGCGTCCCCCATTTCGCCTGTCCCCCGACTGCCGGCCCAAAACTGCCACACTCTCTTCCAATTCTGCGCCAGATCTAGACATCACCATTCCCCTAGGGTGCCCTGCGCTCCAACTCTACGTCGTCGTTTCAGCTTAGATCTCAGATCAACGGGCACGCCCTCGTGCACGACGTTCACGCTTCTGTGCATCCCCACGGCCTCCACCGTCTTGCCTGCCCTACCAATCTTCCGCAGCCATTTGGCTATTTCTCGGCGATTCTAGTCTTCGTCTTTGGCTTCTGCTTCCTTACTGGCGGCACTGTCCATCCGCCCCCATCTTCTCGTCGATTGCGCATTCCGCCCAGCTCTTCAGCTTCCCTAGCTTTTACTCCTCCTCTCCCTCTCCGCAACGGCCCATTGCGCTCATAGCATCCTCGCCCTCCTCCGCCTCTCCCATTTTGCGACAATCATAAGCTTTCCTCCCGACGCTGCGGGAGGCGCCACGAAAGCCGGAGGCCAGCCTTGTCTGGTCGCCGCTGCTCAAGGTGGACAAGATGGATAATGGCGCGTGCAACGTCATATACGTTGATCGCCGCGCAAACGACGAACACGTTCGACGGGAAACCCTATCTGACTCGCTCGCTGCAAGGACCAGTACAGGAAATGTGTCTCATGGCTACTTTGAATTCGGCAAAGTACCGCCTGTGGAGGTGCATTCAAATGTAGAAGCAATTCTTTCCGTATTTACTGAAGGTAAGGTCACCCGCGCGTGTCTCTTCTCAGGGCACATCAACCAGGCCTCATAATATCATCTGCTAATTCTCCGCCCCACTAGTTCACATTTGTGGCTCAGGAAGCTCGTGCCTCTCCAAGATATCGCAACTTCTTCAGTCAAATCAAGGCCATGTGCCTACGATTGTACTAATAGACATCCCATACGATGAAGAGCGGCGGTTGAAACGGTTGTCTCGCGAACCACGTACACCCTCACCAACTTTTGCGCGGATAATGAGAGTCGACACCGGAGAACTTGAAGACTTATACGGCACACATTTACTTACTCACGTGGCCTCGGAGATATCGTCGAAAAATTTCCCCAAACTTGTCGTACCCATCGTAATACTAAGTGGCCTCGACCGGGATCTGAGTGCCAACAACAGCAGTACCGCCGCCTCTTCGTCGCCGAGCGTGAACGGATCAAACCCACTAACTGACACGGTTCGCCTGGTTCGCTATTTGGACGCCGGCGCCATCGACGTGCTCTCGAGCCCTCTGCCAAAAGACAGTGTGCCCAGCATCGCAATTCATGCCTATCGGGCACAAAGGGAAGTTGCGCGAGAGGAAGCCACCTTCCTCATCACCAAGAAAAACCGAAAGTTATCATGGGTTGGTATAGAAGACGTCAAACCTTACGCTTACCTGCGCGAGGCCATGGTGTCTAGCTTGATGAATGGCATTTGCAACCCGGAAATGGTCGGGGACTCATTACGGCCAACGTATGTTTAATTATTTTCATTCTCCCTCTCTCCCCTACGCGCTTTGAGAATTGTGCAAGCTCACAAGAATTTTAGGGATTTTTATGTCAAGCCAGAGCGCACAGCAGCAATTTCGGAAGCTATTGGAACTTGGGCCTTTTCGGCGCATGACTTCACAGACGATGAGCTTCTTTTTGGTGCTCTGTTGATGTTGAAGCATGCACTTCAAATGCCGGAGCTTGAACAATGGAAAATGACTGAAGGTACACCCAAATCCAGTGTCTCTCCCCAAAGAATGTAAATTTGTGCTGATACTCTTTGCTTTAGATGAATTAATCGTCTTCCTTCTGGCAAGTCGAACAGCCTACAATGACTTCGTTCTATATCACAACTTCCGCCACGTAGTCGACGTTCTACAAGCTCTTTTCCATTTCCTCGTCCAAATCGGGACGTTACCTCCGTACCCAGGGTCTGAATCAGAAACTCCATGTACCTCGCCCGTTGCGCAACTGCTCCAACCGTTTGATGCTCTCACCCTATTGATTTCGGCCATTGGACACGACGTAGGCCATCCAGGTGTTAATAATGCCTTCCTGGTTGCACTCAATGCTCCCTTGGCTCAACTCTACAACGACCGCTCTGTTCTCGAGTCATTCCATTGCGCCGCATACTCACAAATATTACGCCGCTATTGGCCCAAAGCCTTCTCTAATTCCGCAATGAGAAAATTAATGATCAACAGCATTTTGGCAACTGACATGGGCTTGCATTTCAAATACATGAGCGATTTGGGTAATCTACAAGAAAAAATAGCGCATGACAAAGGTGTTACCGATGGGTGGAGCGTCAAAATCCGCGAGGAGTATAAAGATCTGGCGTGCGGCCTTCTCATCAAATGTGCGGATATAAGCAATGTGGTGAGTTTCTAATTGTTTTTTTATTTGTACGCTCTGAATATGCTTGCCTAACACAATATTCAAGGCGCGAAAATTCAACACAGCCGCGCAATGGGCCAATATTCTTACGGACGAATTCAGCAACCAGGGTGTTATGGAGGAAGAGTTGTCGATTCCATCGTGCCTCTTTGGCGGCCCGCCAGTTCGCGACGATTTGATCAAACTTGGCGAATCCCAGATTGGATTTATGAACATCTTCGCGCGGCCTTTATTCGAAGCTGTCGCTGACATACTCCCTGCCATGCGTTTCGCTGTCGATGAGATCCTTACGAACAAATCTGTCTGGGATCAGAAGATTGCAGATGAACGCTCAAAGAAACGAAAGACCCCTAATCTGTCTCTCGGGCTCTTGACTCCTTCTTTTGCTGTTGATCCCACTCCAAGCCCATTCTCAGGAGGACCCGCAAAGCCTACCGCCGAAATACAACCTCTAGTAACCCAACCGCCAACCAGTCGCACAATGCAAAGCCCCACGGCAGTACCGTCTTTGGATGATGGCGCTGGACGTAGAGGCTCTGGCGGCTCCTTCAACATAGCATTATCGAGCTCACGGCGCTCCTCTCTGGGTATGGAGAAAGGATCACGGCGTTCGTCTGGCGCCGGTTTACCCGGAGCACGCGCACTTGGATCACGGGAAAACCAGAGCTCGTCCAGAAGAGGCAGTGGAGATGCCAGTCTGACGGCCATCCTGGTCACGCAAACCCCAAATGCGTCTGAAGTACCTTCCAAGGAACCTACACCAGTTCTTGAGGAACGCACAAAATCCCCGAACAGTCGAAAAGATACAATGATCAAGCCATCACCAAAGACGGAATCGACAGACGCCAGACCTCTGACGGCGCCGTCTCAAGCGAAACACAGTCAGGGTAAGGAACTAAGTGCGCATAAGCCCCCATTACCACGACCTCTAAGCGTAGGTCCTGACTTTGAATCAGCAACCCACCCTTTCCCTATACGGCACGCGTCTCCCCAGAGCCACTCTGAAATCGATTTGTCTCACTCTGCGAATGGAAATCTCGATGGCTCGAAGCTGCAGCAGTGGGAGTCGAGCAAGATTAGCGGCGACAGCACCGTTTCCCGATCTGATGCGTCACGTGACTCGACCCGAAGAAGTGAGTGGTGGCGACAGATGAGCTCCCGTCGGCGTACGCGAGATATGAGGAATGGCGACGCTGATACTCGAGGTCAGCACAAACAGGCGAATCTTGATTCAACGATATCCAACTCGACTTCGGAAACGATATCGCCAATGTTTCCCAGCCCGGGCAGGAACAGCCGGACAGGAAAGATTAAGAGCTTCTTCAAACGAAAACCCAAGAACCACGATGAGCAGGAAAAGCAATTGTCCAGCTTTGGGAGTTCCTCTCAATTCCAGACACCTCCTACAAGCGATCCTGGACGGTCGGTCAACAGCGATGACTGAATGCCTCCCATTTCGAAAATTCATCTCCTTCCAACTCTACTTTGTCATAATGAGCGCCATTACATCTGGGCGGCGTTTCCCCTTAGTTTTGGTGCAGCTTACGCAAAAGCACTCTTCGGTCTTCAGAACAGTCTTTGGCATATGCCATGTAGACTGACTCACACTGCTCTCTCACAAATTTTCCTAAGATAACGGAACCTCTAACGCATGACATTACGGGTGCAACGAAAAAGCTCCAATCACTGTACTTTTTATCGAGTCACATTCTTGCAGCAAACCTTCGGGTATGTTTTTTCTCATCATCTCGGCGGATATTTACCATGGGCTTCTTCTGACCGCTCTCGTTCGTGCCGAACTGTTCTCGCTCGCGTCACTAAATTTCAGCGCACCCGAATTTCCTGGTTCAAGGCCCATATACAGCATGCATCGGTGCCGGCTTGCCTTGTCTGGACGCTTCATATATTGTACAGCTTCCATAAATGTGGGCCCGCTCGCATCCGTTCGGTTATCAAAATATCGCGCATCGAGCATACGAGTTATTTCACCTCTTGTTTCTTTGTTTTACTTGGTTGCCTTCTTACCACACCTTGTGGGGAATGTATTGAGGCATTTTGACGCGCGTGTAATGCATTCTAGGGCGATATGCGCTTCTTTATTTTCTGATTGTTCTTTTCTGGCGCGGAGCTTACTCGTATAAAAGAGGCGCGAGGCAGCATTATCTGAGGCTTTTGCTTAAAGTATTCGGGAGGGACGGATCTAGGTTAGCGGTTTGCCCGCTCTGCCTTTTGGTGTTTTTGCTCTTTTTTTCCTGTCTCCATTTCTTTTTCCTCTGGTATATGGTTGCGAGATGGAGCTGATGGAGTACCGGCAAAGCTGGAGTTTGGTCGGGCCTTGATGAACCTTGGGTGGAGGCGGAGGGGAATGTGGATGGAAGGACGGACGGATTGGATTAGATGAACTGGGGGTATTGAATAGGTGAGGCAGTGGAGGAGCGGTCGCGCCAGTCGGGCTGTATGTGAAAGTGTGTGTGTGCCAGTGTGCGTACGTACGGCTACGAGCTTCTAAAGTAATGAATATATTCTCCGAAAATATAAGTCACTCAACTTGATGGCTTCCTTTTTTTCTTTGGTGATGGAGATATATGCTGTGGAAGTTACGCTCAATGCTTATAGCATAGATAGATGTGCTATTGTAATACGCTTATTCCCTATAGGCTATATATCTTTCCAGTTCTCCCTCTCAGTAGTCTCCATCTAATCATTTCCAATTTTCCCATTCTTCTTTTTGGGGGTGTGTTTGGGGTATTGCAAGCCTTTTTGTTTTTCCTCTCTTCCCTCTTTCTCCTCTGTTTCACTTCCCCTCACCCACTTCTCGCCGCCACTTTATTTTATTTATATTTATATTTACATTTTGTTATGGAACTTTTTTTATCTTTTTTTCGTGCTTTCGTTTGTAGTAAGTAGCCATGTATGGATATGAATGAGTGAATGGATGGTTTTGTTGAGGGCCACGCGTACTCGATTCAAAGGATGTAATATAAATGTCATATTCCTCACCCAAAAAAAAATCTATTATTAATTAGTCTTACTTGTGCTATTGACATTTCATTCTTTCCATCTTTGTCCTTGAATCTCCACGGAAGATATTGCGCCAACCTGCTGTTTGAACTCCCATTTTTTTGGGTCGAAGACAAAAACGAAGGAGGTGAATCTTTTTTGTGCACGCTAATACTATGTATGATTTGGAAGTGGAGGCAAAGACGATTAGTGGTAGAATATACTAGGGTACGTTGTATCGTATATGTGCTATTTAGCTTTCGCGTTTCGCCCTCTCTGTTTTTTTCCTCTAACTAGTATATATATGATCATGCTTCTTGATGCAATGCAGTGTAAATGGTAATCTATATCCAAAATGCCACACATGCCTATGCTCATGCCCATGCTCACTCCCATGCTATATGTAATACAAATACTAGATACACAACGTCTATCTCTTTCAACACTATTTCTCTAATTGGAATTCATGCCTTTCTGATTCCTCATCTGTTCCAGGATCTTCACTACCTGCGGCAACGCCTTCTCCGCATTCTCGCTGCACCTCACAGCCTCCCTCCCCGTGTTGTACTCGGGCACGCTATCAAAGAAAGCGTCCTCGCCGCGCACACCGCCCGTGTTCAGGATACCAATTGGCATACCACGCTCTCTGGCACGCTTCACCAGACGCCACGCCGAATACGTAGCTAGACTGCTGCCGATAACGAGAATCCTACCTGCAGTATCAACAGCTTGTCCAGCGGCGAGTTTCGTCTTGTGCGGAATTGATTCGCCGAACATGATGACTGCGGGTTTCAATATGCCGCCTGTTGAACTAACATCCCACGCTCCCTCATTGTCTGTCTTCACCCTCACAAATGTCCCATCTGGGTTGCGCGGAGGGTTCTTCAGACATACGGGACACGCTGGATAGCGGAACGTTGTGTATGGCGCGCCTGGTATCTCGGCGTCTCCGTCCGGATTCGTCTTCAGGCCGCGACGCCGGCGCTCGTCAGGGTTCTCTGTGTCAAGAGCGCCAGTTGCGAGCATTTCAGCGAGGAAGGTAGACCAGGCCGGGTTGAGGGATGCGAGGTCAGACTGGAAGGTTGACCGAGGATATTCGGAGCGGCAGGTGAGGCAGACGAGAGCACGCAGGTAGCCGTGGAGTTCGATGGTGGGGAGCATTGGGTGGATGGTTGGGTGGAAGGAGTCTACATCTGTTTGCGCGAGGGTTAGCTTGTATAGTCTGATGATGGTCGAACTGATATGAAAGCATATTGAGGTGGTCCATCTGGAGTTGAGAACAAAGAGCATTCCTTTCTCCAGCTTCTTCCCCGATCAACGCCGCCACAGCTGTGACTTCACTCGATTCCAATCAATTGCAATTAGGTATACGAGAACGTACTCTGTGTGATGCAGCTACCCACTACACCCAGCTCCCCTAATCGGCCTACCGCTCTATGCGCGTGGTTCGGTTTCGCTTTTCGCAAATTTGGCCAACCTAGAAAGCTCCGGGCCCAATACCGCTTGCGCGCTTCGTGGCTCTCGCAGAACTCATTGTAGTAGATGGGGCGATGGCCCTTGTTGAGCGTGTATGTTCCGTGCGGGCCGCGATAGTCTGCAAGGCCCGACGCTACTGAGATGCCGGCGCCGGTGAGCAGGAGGGTTTGGTTTGGATGCGGGCGGGCGGCTGTTTCATCAGCAGAAGCAGCAGGTGGAGCAAGGGTGGATGTCAGGCGGGCAGCATTGTGTGGGATAGAAGACGACGGCGACAACGATGGCGGTGGTGAGGTGGTAGCAGTGGAGGAGTGCTTGTGCGTGTGCAGCAGACTGGGAGCCAGGAAGTCGACGAGTGCCGCAATTGCGCCCGAGGCAGTGTTTGCGGTTGCGGGGATTATTTTCGGGAGAGGTAGTGGATCGGTGTAGGGAATGCGCAGGAGGGGCATCTCGAGGCGGGCAGACAGGGACAACAAGAGGGGAGAGAAATGGAATAGGAAAGGTTTAGCTGGATGATGCACGGATGGTCATGGTGTGGTGCAAGAAAAGACTAAGGAAAAAGAATGGAAATGCCATTGAGGCGGAGCAGATAGTGAAGATGCGATATGCACGATGCACGATGCACGATGTACGATGTACGATGGACGAAGCGCGATGGTTATGTCATCGACTTTGATGGACTCGATGGACTCGATGGACTTGGTGGACTGTGCACTACTGTAGTGCGAACTGCTGACTTAGGGTTACTTGCAGCCAAATGAGGCTAGACGGTGACAGCGGGAAAGAGCAGATGCGGTTTAGCGAGCTAGGCTGGGTCAGGCTGGGCTAGGCTGAACTGGGATGGGGCTAGGCTAAGTTCGTCCTGATCAGGCTGGATTGGGCCAAGCGCTGCCGCATGTCAGCAGGTGCGACGGAAAACGGCTGCCACTGCTGCCATTCGCTGCCATTCCTGCCATTTTCCTGCCATTTTCCTGCTATTTTTGGCCCCGACCGCTCTCTGCCCTTTTGTCCTGCCCTGCTCTACCCTGCCTTACTTACATACCCACACCTATCATCTTACCCTGTCAACGTCAATGCCCTGCACCTCTTTATCGATTTCGCCAAATCCTCCTGCGATAGCCATTGTGGAGGGGACAAAGGACAGGGCACAGCTGCTTCTCCGATCGGCTCGCTCACCCACTCACCCACTCCCACTCGCTACCTAACCTGTGGAGGAGGCGGAGTGGTTACATTTGTGACCTTTTGGCGAAGGAGGCTTTGCTCTCTCTCGCGTGCCTGATGCGTGCCTGATGCGTGCCTGCTGCGTGCCTGCTGCTGCCATGGAGTCCGATGCAAATGGCCTTTCTCAGGCACCGAGCGTCACTTTTCGGACAAGTGAGCATTTTATCCAGCAGGGCGATGCTCTGTGTGTGTAACAATGCTGTTTGAAATTGGAACACGTGTGGTAAGAATAGTCAGAGTCACACAAGCGGGGTATATTGCAATCCGGCTACTGAGAACTGATGCCGGTACTGGCACTTGAACTGTACGCCAGAAAAAAAAAAGACATCCAACATAATAGGAAAAAACATATGGACAATTCAGGTGAAACAGCCAATGAGAAGAAATTGAGAATCAGAAAGTAAGAATGAAAATAGAAAATTGATAAGATAGGAAATAAGGAAAATAAAGAAATGAGCTACTGAAATCTAAACCATGTGTGTCCACTGTATACCTACGCTGAGACTGCCAGCATATTCCTCCTATAGATGAAGAATTCTGTGCTCAACGCTGAATGATGCTTCCCCCCCTGAACCCCTGACAATATGCATCCGTTTTCCGTCAGGAAAGCGACCGTCCATGGTGATACCTCCCAATTACATTGTCAACTTCGTGTCATGATATGCTGCCATGCCAAGTCCCCTAAATTGCAAAAGAAGCCAAACGCCAAAAAAAGGACTGGACCTAGCCCATCTCTAGGTATATGATGTGGTATAGTAGATGCTGGGATGGGAATTCTTCCAACTGGTGGTAGTACAGGGTATGCGCTGTCATGCCCGAACACGCGGGGCGATGATGATGATTCATAGGTATCGTAAAGGAAAGGCAGATTGAGGTAGAGAGAAAAAGATAAAAGGATGGTTGAAAGGAAATAGAAAGAAATGAGAAAATAAAGAAACAAACTGAAACAAATGAAGGGAAGCCGAAGCTACACTAAGGAAATATTGGATAGATGAATAGAGGCGGGTTGCTCATTGCTGAGGGTGTTGGTGAGAGGGTTGGTGCGGTGGTAGGTGCGGAGTGTATTGCATCGGGTGGAGAATGGACTGGATGCTCGGTACACGTCGTTGCTGCTGGGTGGGATAGGTCGGTGCCGGAGGGTAGAAGGGCTGGGACGCGCTTGGGAGCTCCGTGGAATGGTCCTCTGGTTCTTCGTCCAGGTCAGAAACGCCTATTCCGCTGTCATCTTGGCCGTCATAAGTACCCTGTTTCTTCTGCGCGGAGCGATATGCCTGTGCCAGGTTCTTAAGCCCCTTCTCCATACACTAGACTGGATGTTAGTACAATGGAAGTGCCTCGGATTAGAGACCTAGTATAAAGCTCAGATATGTACCTTTTGCTCAACGAGCTGCCACTTCTCTCCAACACGGGCTGCAAGAATGCTCCACATCTCTCTCCGCGACTCCATATAGGCTTGCGCAAGAACGTCCAGTTTGATGCCGTCCCATTGTTCGGCGTTTTGCCTCTCCATCAACCGCTCATGCCTCTTGCGGCAGGCATTGGGTGACTTGGTGGGGAAATGCTTGGGAGCAATTTGATTCCAGTTTAGCCCTTGAGCACGAGCCTGAATGAGGGTCTCGTCATCCTTTGCAGACCACGAGGAGCTGCGCGTGCTTCCACCTGCTGCTGATGCAGTTGAGATGGAACCACGATGGGAGGATGGAGCTCTGTCAACGACCTTGGGCATGGTGTTCATGAGGAAAGAGAAAATGAGACGACAGAAATGGATATATGGACAGAGAGTGGAGGAAAGACGGGATCAAGCAGACAGCTGGGGAATTGGAGAGGGGAATTATAATTAAGGCTGGATGTAGGTAGGTAGCTGGTACGTAGGTAGGAGGACAACGAAAGTAACCAAGCAGGAAAGAAAGGTAGGAGATAGAGCGAGATAAGAAGAAAACGAAAGAACAGAGGGGTCTGTCTTGAAGGATGAGATATCTGAAGAGCAGCAGGAGGGGCCATGACCGTCGAGCTTTATACATGGGAGCCGCAGCAGAGGCAGTCGACCAAACGACGACCACTGGGCCGCCGGAGAATTATCTTGAAACCAGGGTCTGTTTCTGTAATCGCCGGATCGATCTCCCCATCTCCTCAAACGGGTGTGTGTAACCAGGCGGAAGGAGGCTTACTAGACGGCCACGACGGTCACCACCGTCACCATGGCCAAGCGCCCTTTGGAAAGGCAAGGTAGAGGCCAAATTTGGCGGCCTGAGTGGTCGAAACGGAACGGGAGCCGCTGATTTTCCCCGGATACAGGGGTGGGCGTGCACCTGGAACGGAAGCGCCTGTTTGGAGTATATCTTGATGAACCCTGTTTGCGGCTGTATCTAAAAATGCGCAGCAGGAACAGAGAATGGTGGTAGTGAAGGAGGTGTGGGTGGTGTGGGCGTGGGTGGAGCGACGGGTGGGCGGCGGCTAAGCGCGCGAGTTCTCACGCCCACACGCTGATACGGTAGACTCGAGGGCTCCAGGGGGGCCCACGGGGGCCCAAATAAAGACCTTGGCGGGCGAGCACAAGGATAGAGACAGGCCGCATCTACTTTTGTCGTGCAGAGCGTGTAGTCATCAATACTTGTGGTAGGGCTGAGCACTGCGGCAGACCTGCACCGCTCTGCACGACAATGCCAGGGGCACAGGGAAGAAGCGTAGTGGAGGGCGGAGGAGAGTAAGCAAGTCGTTCTAGAAAGAACGTACGCGTAAGAGAGAGCAGCAGTGAGTGGACTCGCAGGAAATTGCAGGTAGAGGAAAGTAGAGGAAAATAGAAGAGAGGAGGAGGTAGTGGTGGTACACGAATACTCGGTAGCAAAATAGAAGCAGTGACGACTTCCCTCGAGATGCCTGTATGATGACATCCGGTGAGGCTCTAGCGTTTGGTTAAGCGCAAGATGGAGCCTCTGTGTGTTTCGTGAAACAAGCCTTGGAAACAATCGCAGTCAAAGTCAACCACAGCGACAGCCGGACAGAATCCTCTCTCGCCCTCTCTCCAGAGGTGGTCGCCTCGCAAGCGCCCAGTATCTCGATGGGTAGACTGGCATCTGGCGTCTGGCATCCGCTCAAAAAAAAAAAAGGCATCCGAAACCCCCGAAACTGCCCCGACTCCTCCTCGCGGGATAGGCCTCTTTTCTGGCTGTCTGTCTGGCTGGCTGGCCTCCCCCTCCCTCGCTGTGCCGTAATAATGCTCATGGCCCACGGACGGACGACGAGCGATGCCTCACCTTGTCTTCACGCCCGTTTGACGCCTGCAGCCAGAGCACGGCCCAGCGTGGCAGGCTCAGGAATAAACACTGGCCCTTGCAGCAGCGTGCGGAAGAGGCACAGACACAGACTGGCACTGGCACTGGCACTGACACTGACGGCAGCCAGTATTATTATGGATGGATGGGTATTATTCTCATACTATCGACACCATGGCCTCCCACCGACATGCCACCATGCCCTCCGGCTCAACCGCCGCTATTCTAAGCCCGAATGATGTGCGCAGAACATAGCCGAACCACTCACAACCGCAACCACGCTCCCTCACATAGATAGATACATGCAGATCCAGTTCGCTGCGTTGTTTTGCAGTGGGCCATGAGCACGCGGCCAATCGTCGTTGTCTTCTATTTCCTGCAGCTTGCCGTCCTTACATAGCCCCCTCGCAGCCTCAATCATGGGACATCCTCGTCGGCCCCCGAAACTCACATCCCCATTATCGATAATGGCAGCATCATACCACATCCCACTCACCACTTACCACTTACCACTTCCCACACGTGCAGCACCACCCCCCTCCCCCCCCGCGCATACACCTAGGCGTCTTCCTGACAAATCCCATACCCTCTGACCCTTTTTCTAGAATTCTGCCGCCTACATCTTCCAACCGCCAGTTCTCTCCGCGAAGAACCCTTGTGGGTCGTACTGCTCCCTCACACTGCGTGCGTACTCTGCAGTTCGTAGCCGCCCAAAGTAATCTTGCTTAAAATACGCATCATTCATGAAGAGCGGGAGATAAGCATCCGGAAGCTTGCCTTCCCGCTGGAAATTCGTAATTCTCTCCCGCATCCCCTGGAACACCTCCGTCGTGGCCCCGTCCACTCTCCCGTCGTCGATGCTCGACGAGTACGAATAGTTAAATTCGATAATGATGCGGTGCACGTCCTCATCCAAGTCGATCATGTCTCCTCCGAGCTCCTTTGCCTTGCGAGCAAGCATTTTTGGAATCGGCTGGAAGGCAATCGACCCAATAAGGCCGCCAACAGTAATTATATCTTTAGTGGTGTTCTTCCAATGCTCATAGAGGGTGCCCATCACCTCTTTGCCATTCGCTGCACTCGGCACCGGAAGCGTTTCAGTGGTGATGGTATAAATGGAACCCCTAAGCACCGCAAAGTTGTTGTAGCTAAGCAGATCGTAATAGCTTCGAGTCTTGCAGTTGTTGGTCGTCGGCCCAATGTCAGTGAAAACATCAAACACTCCCGGCGGGGGAGTGGGGCCATCATAAAAGAGGAACAGAATCCAAATGTTCACCGCACCGACGGCAGTCAGCTCGGAAGTGACAATGATCCCGGCCTTCTCATCAGGATAGTTTTCGGTAAATTGCCGGACTGCTTCCAGAACTTCATCGGTTTTATCCGCAGTGAACATGAGATTGCCGCCCCAAATCTGTAGTCGAACGAGTCAGGTCACTCCACTCAAGTTCTTATTACACGGGAACATACCTGGCCGATGGGATGTGCCACTATGGTATAAGCGGTAACAATCCCGTAGTTATTTCCTCCACCTTTGAGCACCTTGTACAAGTCCGGGTGAGACGTCTCGGACGCGGTAACAATGGTTGCATTGCCCAGGACTACCTCGAACTCCACAATATTGTTGGCAGCCCATCCATATTGGGTTGAGAGGAAACTGAGGCCACCGCCAACAATATAGCCTCCTACACCGACGTCTCCAATTCTGCCGCCGACAACTGTGACGCCTGTGTTATCCAATGCTTTATGGACATCGTCCCAGTCATTGCCAGGACCAACGCGTACAGTCATAGAGGAAGCTTCAAATGTGACTTCATTGAGGTCCTTGGTTGAGATCAAGGGCCCGTCTTGGACGCTGGCCGCGCCCTTGTTCGGGTTATGACCTCCGGACTTGACAGCAAAAGTCTCATTGTTCTGGTTCAAAACCCGCACAATGGCAGCAACCTCTTCGGTGGTGGTGGGGAAGAAGATGCAAGAAGGTTTCAATGCTCCGCACCCTGTCGACCAATAATTGAGTTGCTCGGTGGCGTATTCCGGAGCGGGAGCGCGCTTAATGTTTATGGAGGTGGTACTGCCAACTTCAGCGCAAGTGTCGCCTAGGGCGCATGGGATTAAGTATGTAAATAGAATAGAGAAGTAAAGAATCACATGCCTCATGAGAGCCATGATTAGAAATTACCGAGTATGGTAAGGTACAAGTTTATGTATAACGCCTCGTAGGAAAGATAAGGTTTCTTGAGCTTATGGGGCGCTCACAACACGCCATATTTTCTCGTACTCTCAGCTAGAATATATACACAACACTGATTGACCTTCTTTTACCATATGTTGTCATAGAACATCAAACCAACCCACACCTCCTTTTCGTGCACCGGTAGAAATGCCCTCGGTACGAGAAGGCAAATTGGATAGCTCGACATTTGAAAGTCTTGTATTGCTCCAGCAAGGTTGGACCTAGAAGATCATTGCCTAGAGGAGGTGTGTAGACTCTCGTCTATTACCCTGTGCGACCATGTCCCTCGTGTCCATCCCAAAAGAGTGCTTCTGGAAATCCGCCAATTGGCTGATCCTTCAGCTGGACTAACAACACTGCCTATTTTTTTTTCGCTAGTTAGCAGTGGCTTGCTATTGCATATTGCAGAGAATCAATGCCGATGGGCATGTCGCTTAACTGCAATCGTGATGGGCGCACGTTGGTGCTCTTGAGTCGCGTCAGCCTTTGCTCGACCCACGGATGTATGCATCCACAGGGATAATGACATGTTTTGGCTGAGCACGCTGGGTATGAAAGGCAACGACCACAGCGGGCGGCCCACAGAGAGTAGAGGAGATTAAGCTGAGGCGGCTCTTGGTCGAAGAGGCACTGTGTTGTCGCACGAGGCCGCATCACCTTTGGAGGACGTAATGTGTGTATTCGCAAGCTAGTGGCCAAATAAACTTATGCTGCGGCCAAGGCCAAGCTGACACTATCTTCGATGTTTAATTGGGAGTTGCGAGCGATCGTCATACCAGCACTCAAGCTTTAGCGAAGAATTGCGCATCTTCCACCGTATACCGTATGTACCATCGCCGAGGTGCATATAAAAGTACCGACATGTTCATTTGACGATGCGGAGAAGAGGAGCAAAAATCAGGTTTGGCAATTAATCGACCCTCGGTCCAAAGAGTGAGAGGAGGTGTGGAGACGTCAGTCAGACGCATGTTGGACATGGCCTCGGCGGATTCACGGTCCGTGCTGGCCCGCTGTCAAAGCAGAATAGTGGCCGCTAGCTAAAAGCTTCTGCAGGCGACCCTGCAAAAGGCTTCCAGGCAAAACAGCAGTGGTGTTGTCCATGGGAATCTTCGAAACTTGCTAACAGTCTCCTGAATACCCGGCCCTAAGACAAGAGTACCGTCATGCTAATACACCTTAGGTACCTATCATACCATAGGTAGGTACTACTCAAGTGCCCCATCGAATGGTAAACACACGAATGGTAAACACCAATAGAAGAGCGGTCTCTTTATCGTTATTACAATTGGTAACCTATAACCTCCAGACAAAGGACACTGAGATTTGTCGACTTGTCACAAAATACACTGCTGATAATTCTGTAGCTCTCTCTGCACACTGCCCTCTCCGTGCCTACAAAAGTTAGTAACTCTCCTCTTCCAGTATTTAACTTTGTGAAGGAACTCCTGAACTCGTGGTAAGCGCGCCACAGAACGCTCACGCGAACTCACTGAGTTTTGTACCTTTGCTGCATCCCTTTTGCCTATTGGCCAGCCCCCACGAGCCCACGCTGCAGGTCCACCCGCCCACCCACTTCATGCCCTCGCCACGTACACATCATCCTCGGTTCTCATCCGTAGGAATATACTTTCGGGCTCTACTTGTAATAGACATAGTGCCGCTCAACTGCTGCACGTTCTGGATCACAAGTCTCACTGTCCAAATGTTCTATCACTGTGCGATTGTGTTCCACCCTCCGCTTCGAAGCTAGGTACGTGGGATTAAACTTTCAGGTACCCTGCCCCTAGAGTCATAGTCCGGTTCAGTGATTGCGTTCTGTACAGCCGTTTGTCTCAAGTTGTGGGGAATACAGCGCTGTGCGTCTGAGCGGTTACCTTATTCCCATACAAGAGGGTTTACGATGGGTCTAGGGTTCGACTCGAAGCAAATTTCGATGGATGCTTGGTACATATAAGAATGTCATCTTGTGTCACCGTGTAGTTCAGGTCTTGAGTGACTTACTGCTCTCTGCTACTTCGTTGAAGTGCTGATTTCTCACTATGGATCAAATACCCCCTGAGCAGCTTGCTGCTTTGCAGGCAGAGGACCGTGGTCCTATGTCTGTTGCGATTGTTCTTGCTTTCACTATCTTTGCTTTCATATGCGTGTGTCTGCGTTTCATAGCCCGCGCATGTTTCATTCGAAGTGTCGGTCTCGAGGACTATTGCATTGGCCTCTCCATGGTGGGAATACCCCTATATCCCTTATCGAGTTATACACTCCCGCTATCTCTATTGTTTCTATTGATGAGCCTCTCTCACAACTGACTGACATGATCTGTTCAGGGGTTCTCCATCATCATGGCCGTATGCCAAGTCTACCGTAAATCCAGAAGTCTCTCCTGACGCGTAAGAAGCGAGTTGCTGAATCATGGCAGAAGCAAAATGGGGCAATGGCAAACATATGATGTTCCTCACGCTACCTCAAGCACAGATGATCCTCAAGGTATGGCCCAAGCAATTCGCGGAGAAGCGGACAGACTTCCCCATTCTAACATCAACAGTATCTGTACTTCAGCATCCTCACTTACTGCACTAGTTTGACCTTGACTAAGGTTTCAATCTTGTTGCAGTATCGCCGCATTTTTACACTGAAAGAAATGCGCATCCCGATCTACGTAGTCATGGGGATCTGCGTAGCGTACGGTATCGAGTCAGTCCTTACCGGAACGTTCAGTTGTATTCCGGTAGATGCCTTTTGGGACCTGATGAAAAAGCCAACGGCAAAGTGCGTCAATGAGAATGCGTAAGTCTGATTGCCAAGCGTGTCTCTAACTGTCACACTGACTAGACCAGTCTCTACTACGCTAATGCAGCCTTGAACGTCGCTACCGACCTGCTAGTCGCCGCTTTGCCGGTCAAGGCGATTTGGGAACTCAAGATGCCTCGAAGGCAAAAAGTGGCATTGCTAATGATTTTGACTATCGGTTGGTTGTAAGTACCTTAACGCCCCTGCATTTTCCTCACAATAGGTATGGTGATGAAACGCCCATGCTGACGACTGAGTAGTGTTTGCATTGTGTCCATCCTGCGTCTGCACGCCTTAATCGAGCTAGCCAAACACCCTATGGACACTACGTGGTATGGCACGGCGACAGCTTATTGGTCTGCAATTGAAGTCAACCTCGGTATTGTCTGTGCTTCTACTCCTGCACTCAAACCGCTGGTCGTCAAGATCATTCCTCGTTTCTCTAGCCAAAACCGCTACGGTAGCGGCAACAGCGGCAACAGGCACACAGATGACTCTCGTTCAAATCGAAAGTCCTTCATTGAGCTCAAGATGAAAAACAGCGGCGCCACTATGAGTGCCGATCTCGAAAGTGGAAAGGACTATGATGGCATTACTGCGCTGCTGCCTGCTTCTGCGGGCAGCATTCATTACACGAGAGATATCGAACAGTATTCCGAACGCCTGGATCGAAAGAGCGAGAGTAGTAGCCAGCATGATCTCGTCTCCCAGTTCCCAATGGCTTATACTAAAGGCGGCAGGTATTGAGGCGCCGCGGAATGTGCCTGTGGCGCACTTTTATGGTTTAACGAATTCGAAGTTGCGAAATCTTTCTGTAGTTTTCAAGTCCATCACAAAAGCCTTTATACCCATTCTTGTTGCCGTTTGCAAATCTATAAAATGCCATACATGTTGAAGATTTGCTCTTTTTGTTGGTTGGTCTTGTTGATTGGGTCCTATTCTCGGGCTGCATAAAAGTTCTGCGGGCATGGTTAATTTCCCACCGTTAAAAGAGTCCTGGAATAGTAATCGCCTTTCCAAGTTGGGCCGCGGAACATGCCACGCAACTGTGCCGCCAGAAATGACCTATCAAGGGGCTCTCAAGACCGGCTGGACAAGAGATGTCGCTTCGAGAAGGCGATTTTCCATGAAGTGGAGAGTCGCGATCTGCTGAGAACCACGCGCTGACACGTTGTTCCCGCCTTCATCGACGTCGCCTAACAGCAAAACTACCATAGTTCCCGCAAAGCTTGGATCCCCAGAGCCAGTCTTGACCTACGTGGCTTGGCTACTCATCTCCAATTTATTGGCTGGCTGCATCCTAGCTTTGAATCTTTCCACAGATCCGAATGATCTAGCAAGGACCCTGGACCATATTGCCCTATCCTCAGGCTGTATATTGCATTCATTATACGCACATTGACCCAATCATGGGCTCATTTCCCCAACCAAACGTCATAGCTTGGATGAACCTAGTTTACCTTCGTCCTACCAGAATTCACTCCCGATGCTCCGGCCATGTAGAATAGATCTGGTTTCAATTTATCGCGGCGCCGGGGCCAAGTGCTTGCAGCGGTTCGATGACATGGGGTTCATTTGTATATAATGCAGGTACCGCCAGTCTGTTCATAATCACCTTCGTCGCGCCTGTTCTTTGAGTGTCATCGTTTTTGGACAACAATGCAGTTGATGAAGGCAATCGCCGCGTACGCTCTCCTGTCGGCTGGCATCAATGCGGCCCCAGCTTCAGAGAGCGGTCTCTACAGAAGACAGGATGAAGCCCCTAGCGGTTTGGGTGCCAACTTGTCTGTGGACGTCGACTACGCCATCTACAAGGGCTACAAGAACACAACAACTGGCCTGAATGTGTGGAAAGGGTAGGTCACAGTGGAGATTGCTCAATATACAAAAACACAACTAATAGAGGGAACATTCAGAATTCGATATGCTGCAGCACCAACAGCAGGTCTGCGCTGGAAAGCGCCGAAGACACCGACCAAGAACCGTGTTGTGCAATCTGCTACTAGCTTTGGTCCGATTTGCCCGCAGGCATATCCCGCCGTTCCCAACGCTCCGTTCATCCCGGGCAATGAGGACTGTTTGTTCCTGAACGTGTATGCTCCCTCGACTAAAGCGAAGCTACCAGTGCTGGTTTGGATTCATGGCGGTGGTTATGGATTTGGCGATGGTTCTCAGGATCTAAGTGAGATTATCAATGCGAACGACAAGGGATTCATTGGTGTTTCAATTCAGTATCGGGTAAGTTGTTGGTACGTTTTGTAAACCATATCCAGTCGACTGACAAAATGTATAATTAGCTTGGCGCATTTGGGTTTCTCTCCTCGGCTGAAGTGAAGAAAGACGGCGTTGCTAATGCTGGGATATTGGATATGGCATTCGCTCTCGAATGGGTTCAGAAGCACATTTCCAAGTTTGGCGGAGACCCTGCGAAGGTGACCATCACCGGAGAGTCTGCTGGAGGCGGGGCAGTGATGCTGCTTGGAATTGCGAAGGGCGGAAGCCTCGGAACATCACTTTTCCAAAACGTGAGACATCCCAGTTCCTAATAAAGGTTCTCTCTGTCTAATCTTGATTTTCCAGGGTATTGCTTCGTCGCCTTATCTTCCGGCTCAGAACGATTACGACGCTGCTAGACCGACTGAACTGTACCAGCAGTTGGCATCGAAGGTTGGATGCAACTCCACCGGTCCTGTGCTTGAGTGCCTGAGGTCGACAGACTCTATGGTACTCCAGCAAGCTAATTCTGACATCACTACGAGTGGAACCTATGGGACATGGGCATACCTACCAGTCACCGACGGCACCTTTATTAAGAATCGCCCCAGCGTTGCACTCAATAACAAAAAGGTCAACGGTAAGAACATTCTTGTTGGAAACAATGCCAACGAGGGTGCTCTTTTTGTTCCACCTACAATCAGCACTCTGGATGATCTGAAAGCATGGCTACGCCTTGAGTTTCCTACCTTAAACAATACGGATATCCAATCAATTCTGGATGCATACCCTAGTACCGATGCTCCTGTTAATCCAAATGATCCCAAATTTGCAACCAATGGTTATGGAACACCAACAGCCGTAAATGTTTCTCAAGTAGCTTCTGGCCAACAGCAACGTGGAAACGTAAGTTTTGCATCCTAAAACTCCTAGCAATTAATGCTAACTCGATTCCCAGAACATCTATGCCGAAGCAACATTCATCTGCCCATCCTACTGGCTCAACAACGCTTACGGAAAGGAGAACTCCTGGCACTACCAGTACTCTGTTCCTTTCGCCTCGCACCAAGACGATGTTCCCGCCATCTTCGGTCCCAGTATGCCAAACCAGTCTCCTGAGTTCTCTCTCGCATTCCGCAAGATCTGGGGCAACTTTGTCCGCTCATCGGACCCCGCGGCCTCCCTCGAGGCTCCAGTGAAAAACTGGCCCACATGGGAAGGAGATGATAACAGTAGGATGCTGAATTTGAATGAGACAGGTGGCACGCCGTATCAGACCGTAACTCAGTTTGGGGCTACTGTTACACAGTTTCAGAATCCAGGGCTTCAGAATAATTTTACGATCGCTAATGCTATTTCTTGGGAAGGCGGGAGGGGTAAGAGGTGTGAATTCTGGAAGACGCTTGCTGATAAGATTCCCATTTGATGAACGACAACAATGAGAATGATGGGCTGCAAGTGTCGCAGAAATATTGGTATTTGCAATGGAGAAGAGTTGCCGAAATAAAGTAGAATACTTCGTTAAATTGTGTTTGCGAGCAAAATTCAAAAGAAGTGGCAGCCCAAAAAAAAAAAATTAGCATTTCTGAATACAAGCGGGGTTGAAGCCAGCACTCAATTGGAAGGAGCAAGAGGACAACAGTGTTAGCATCGACTGCCGGTGTAAGGGAGTCCCATGAGGTCCTACACAAGGTGTACGTATTGGTACTGAATACCGAAGTATTTAGACTAACTAAGAGCGGGCCAATTCGCCGAGATAGCGCCTGGGTTACTCTACTATCCGTCCACTTTGGGTACTTAGTTCCGTATCAAAGCAACAGAGCGGCATGAAAAGCGCCGTGAAAACGCAGATCTCGTCGGTTCTCATGATTGCATTGCACGGTTCGCAAAGGTTGAAACACTTTTTCTTTAAAGGGGGCGGCTGTAGAATGCACCGAGTGAAGTCTCAGCCTTATCAGAGGGAGCTTACCACGGTTGCCGCCCAAGCAGAACATGCCAAAGTCGGAACATGGATTAGAGCAATGAATACAGTTTGCCAGGCACCTTCCCACATCGCCTTTTCTTCCTTTATCGGTCATCGCTGCGGAAAGACTCAATAACAGCCCACTTTCCTTCACATGTGATCAATTGACCCTCAGCTAAGTGATCATGCGCGTCCGCCCCTAATCGGCAGCTCCATCCAGAGAAAGAGCTCCCCCGCAACTTCATCCACCTGCGCTCCAGCGAACCCCAGCTTCCTCTCCTGAGCTGTGTGTACCCGTCCACCCGGCTTATGTGCATTGCTCAATGCAGGTAACCGAAACCACTCCTCCACTCCCTCAAGATCGTCATTCTCAGCTCAGTACTCAAGACCTTGGAATCTGAGTAACCATGAATCCAATGACCCTCGGCATGTCGAGAGAAGGTTAGCTCTGCTCGTCAAGGTGTTGTTGGTCGACATGGGACTTTAATTTAGCGGCTTCGCAGCTCCTATTCCAAGCGCCTCTATGTACTAGTACGCACCTCCTCTATCTTCTAAGAGCTAGATTGTGCTTCCCTCCGCATTGCATATACTCGAGAAAAACTAAAACAAACGTCACGTAGTCGTGAGCCACCCATGAGAAACATGGCTTGTTCCTTGCGCGCATGATTTATCCGGCATTATCCAAGCATTTTACATCTTGGTTTCTCCCCTTTCTCGGCCGATCTATCCCATTTGTACCTTGGCCGCACGGGCACATTACTTGTTTCTGTTAATCCCCCCATTTAATCCCTACGGAGGCTAAGAACGGTCCTACTGCTGTACGCACGCGATGTTTTCCAATATGGGGATCTGCACGTCTACAGCGCGTCGCTTGGTGGTAGAGCTGCTCATATATTGTGAGCCTCGCGCGAATGATTCTGATTCTGCACGGCGATTCTTCGCAGTCCAGCTTCTTCGAGTACAGTCGGTCATTATGGCGATCCCTCATTCCTTCACTGCTGCTTCGTTTCTTTTGTTTTTGCTATCTTCGGGCGTAGAGAGTGCGGCCATTGATAGGCGCGACGCGGTCCCTGCAGGCTATGTTGCTGCTCCATACTATCCCGCTCCGCACGGAGGATGGGCTGCCGACTGGAGCGAAAGCTACCGCAAGGCGTCCTTGCTGGTCTCGAATATGACTTTGGCCGAAAAGACTAACTTGACGGCCGGAACGGGCTTCTTCATGGGACGATGTGTTGGAAATACTGGCAGCGCGGAAAGAGTTGGCATTCCTCAGCTATGTCTGCAAGACGGCCCATTGGGTGTGCGAAACACCGATCACAACACGGCATTCCCAGCAGGTATTACTGTTGGAGCTACGTGGGATAAAACCCAAATGTATGAACGTGGTGTTGCCATTGGAGAGGAGTTCCGGGGTAAAGGCGTAAATATTCACCTGGGTAATTATTCACACCTCGCTTTCAATACCATTTTTTCTGATATGCCTATGTAGGCCCATCGGTCGGTGCCTTGGGAAGGAAGCCTCGTGGTGGCAGGAATTGGGAGGGCTTCGGCTCGGATCCCGTTCTTCAGGCTTTTGGTGGAAAGGAGACCATCGAAGGCATCCAAAGTACTGGGGTCATTGCTACGCTGAAACATCTTATCGCAAACGAGCAGGTATGAACCGTTCCACAGCAACGCGTCAGATTTTTCTCTCGATTTCACAAAAGTACTGACAAAACAACAGGAGATGTACAGAATGTACAGCCTCGTCAAGGAAGGCATCTCGTCAAATGTAGATGATCGCACTCTTCATGAGCTCTATCTCTACCCATTCGCCGAAGGTGTGCGCTCAGGCGTAGGTTCAGTTATGATAGCCTACAATGCTGTAAGTCTTGTAATGTTGTTGAGCAACTCTTCGATGCTAACATCTCTAGGTCAACGGCTCTGCTTGTTCGCAGAACAGCTATCTCATCAATGGAATCTTGAAAGATGAACTTGGTTTCCAAGGCTTTGTCATGTCGGATTGGATTGCCCAAATTGGAGGTATGTGTTCTTCTCGAGACTGTAGTATGCTCGGATTTCAAAGGGTTAATATGATATAGGTGTCTCTTCTGCGCTAGCCGGACTTGATATGTCTATGCCAGGTGATCGTCATGATGTTCCTGTTGTTTTTGGCAATTCTTACTGGATGTACGAATACACACGGTCTGTTCTCAACGGATCTATTCCTGTCGATCGACTCAATGATGCCGTCACACGAATTCTTGCGACATACTTCCAATTGGGACAGGACCAAAATTACCCACGCCCGAATTTCGACACGAACACGCAAAATGCCGAAGGTCCCTTATATCCCGGTGCCCTTTTCTCACCCAGCGGAGTTGTCAACGAATTCGTCGATGTCCAAGCCAACCATGCTGTGATCGCTCGGCAGGTGGCTCGTGACGCCATAACTCTCTTGAAGAATGTCAACGGAACCCTGCCATTGTCCCTGAACAAAACCTTGAAAGTATTCGGAACAGATGCCGAGAAGAACCCTGACGGCATCAACTCTTGCGCTGATCAAGGCTGTAACAAAGGCACACTAGGAATGGGCTGGGGAAGTGGTTCAGCGCGCTACCCTTACATGGACTCTCCAATCGACGGTTTGAAGAAGCGAGGAGCGAAGTATACCTTCTTCAACACAGACTCCTTCCCTTCAAACTCCAACCCAGCAGCAGGAGACGTTGCGGTCGTATTTGTTAGTGCCGATTCTGGAGAGAACTACATTACCGTTGAGGGCAACCCTGGAGACAGGACTTCTGCAAACCTCAATCTCTGGCACAACGGCGACAGGCTCATTCGTGACGTTGCTGCAAAGTATACTGATGTTGTCGTTGTCGTACACACAGTGGGCACCGTCCTTCTTGAAGAGTGGCACGATCTTCCTTCAGTAAAGGCAATTCTCTTCGCCCATCTCCCCGGCCAGGAAGCAGGTGACTCCCTAATGCAGGTCCTCTTTGGTGATGTATCGCCCTCTGGTCATTTGCCATACACGATTCCCAAGGCCGAAAGTGATTTCCCTGCCAGTGTGGGGCTCGTTGGATACCAGATTGGTCAGCCGCAAGACACTTTCACCGAGGGACTTTACGTTGACTACCGCCACTTCCATCGAGCGGGTATCACTCCACGCTATGCTTTCGGTCATGGATTGAGCTACACTACCTTTTCTATCTCGAATGCTGCTATTTCTCAAGTAACACCACTTACTGCAACACCGCCAACTCGCCCAGCCAAGGGACAGACACCTAGTTACCCAACCACCATTCCTCCAGCTTCAGAAGCCTATTGGCCTGACAACTTCAACCGCATCTGGCGCTATCTCTACTCGTGGCTTGACAAGGGTGATGCTGACCGCGCCGCGGCCATCGGAAACTCCACGGAGAGGTACTCATACCCTGCAGGCTATTCCAATGTGCAAAAGCCTGGACCACCAGCAGGTGGTGCTCAGGGTGGAAACCCTGCACTGTTCGACACTGCTTACACTATCTCTGTCCGAGTCACCAACACTGGAAGGCGACCTGGCAAAGCCGTTGCTCAGCTCTACGTGCAGTTCCCAGAAAACATTGGCATTGACACACCAGTCATCCAACTGCGCGACTTCGAGAAGACCCGGGAGCTCCAGCCAAACGAGTCACAGACCTTGACTTTGAGAGTCACCAGGAAAGATCTCAGTGTCTGGGATGTCGTTTCACAGAACTGGATTGTGCCCAGGCCAAACGGAGATTATGGCATTTGGATCGGTGAGAGCTCGGATAAGCTGGGATTGAGATGTGGCACTGCCGGGAAGACATGCGGTACTGCTGCTAGCCCTGTTTAATAGGAAGCTTATGGTATGATGAAGGGGAGGCTGAAGTTATTCTTGACTGAGTATAATTGAAAGAACACGACCCGAATGCAGTACTGCGTAGTAGTGTGTAATTTTAAGTATTTAATTCAGTATACATGCTTTGATCACTAGAAAAACTGTTTTGCATTCAGTGAAGTTGTTAGGTATATATCTTGTTGGGAAAGAGGTATTCTCGGAGAGCCAACAGGTATTGACTTACAGCAAAAATCAATTGATACCCATGTGTCATACCTCTGCACTACTAGACTACAGCACGAATTCATGTATAAAGCAAAGCCCACCAAATTCTCAACCTCTACTCATCTCAGTCTTCGAATCCGCCCTCTGCAATCTCTCACCCGCATACCCCTGACCCCGATGCAACCAGCCCTTCCCATTAGGCACATAGTACCTCTGCTCCATCGACTTTACATGATCCTTGTTATCCATCCAGAAAGCAATTACATCCTGCCTCCGAATAAATCGCTCCATGTCCTCTCTGGTTCTCCACCGGCCGTAAATCCTAGCACCAACGTCGTCATCCTCGCTCGCAAACGCCATATATGTCAATACTCCTTCACCGCCGCTATTAGATTCTCGTTCAGCTTTCTCGACGCTGTTCACGAGCATGGAGAGAGAGTTTAGCAGAGACATGCGCGCTGTCGGGGAAGTACAGACGATGCGTTGGTCGTGCATGATTTCTGCTTCGGTCTTGCGTCCGTCTAGGTCGAGAAACCCGGCGACGAGCTTGTAGTGATTGAGGTCTAGGCCTGTGGTTGAAGCTGCTGGGATGCGGTCGAGGAATGTGGACATTGCGGGGGAGGCGAGGTGGGTTTTGTAGAGGTCCTGAGGTGCTGTGTGTTAGTTTGTCTGTCTGTCTGTCTGTCTATTGATGGCTTTGAGATTCAAGGATGAATAATGGATGGGAATGATGGCTAGGTGTAAAGAGGTGAGAAAGGTGTATACTTCTCGGGCGTTGTAGACTTCAAAGGCGAACATGCTTGTTGTTTTGGAGAAGTCGTGGGCGTAGTCGACGGGGATGCCGAAGTAGTATGATTTAGTGGTGGGTTCGGTGGCGTAGACGTAGGTTGCTAGGTTGTCGTAGGCGGCTTGCCACTGAGTGAATGTGAGAATTCCATTGAATCAAGTATAAGGAAGGTGAGTGCAAAAGGGGGGAAAGTCCTTACGTCGCTGTACCTATCAGGTACGAAATTGCAGTTGGCGAACAGGTAAAAGTCGTTCATTGTGGGCTCTGAGCAGTCTGAGTGAAACACAGTCCCCTGAGATTCATCGTAGAGGCTAGACCTGCGTGCCTACACATCTTATATTCATCCCTTAAACTCGCTCTTTCCGCCCTTTCACATCGTAATCATCTCACCTGCAAACAGCCATTCCTCTCCCCAACGCCGCTTGACTCGAGCGACCATTTACAGTTCCCCGTTTTTCAAACATGCATAAGCGTACAGATCCGCAGCCCTCGTTTACACTAGCTCCCGCTCTTGGTGAGGGGAAACTGGTCACTACACCCCATATTCAGCCCCACTATGGTCGTCACTACACCACACATGCAGACCCACTGTGATGGTCACTACACGAGAGTTCACGGATATAACGATCTGTGAGAGTTTGTAGGACGGGAAAAAGTGGTTCGGTCTTAGCTTGGGCGGACTTGGTTATCCGTATTCGTTGACAAGACTAGAGTTGGTTGCTGTGGTGGTAAGGAGTATGGTATGGCCAGAGGTGATTGTTTTATCTTGGATCGATCAGCATTAGGATAGAGCACTTGCTGGACCGCTGTGAGATGTATCCAGTGCCTTAGCAACATATAAAAGAATACATTCGTAAATTGCTCACGATCGTGACAGCCCTACGGGAATAGAGACGTCAGATCCTATTCCCGCTTCTCGGTATGCCAAGACTTCGACTTGAATAAAGCCATTGGCGCACGTGTAGGAAATGATGAATAAGTAGAGTCTTGTCAGTAGGACCCAATATATGCCCCGAATTAGTTTTCCTAAGATCAAAAACTAGGGACGTGAGCCATAGTACAGTATGACGGGTAAGCTTTTCCAGGAATGAGTTGTGGTGCTTCAACCGCTAGCTCTTTTCCGGCGGCGATCTTCGTCAAGTTTGATCAGGAAAGTCAATACTAGATTCTCCAGATGCTATGGGAAAAAAATTGTGAGGTGTATAGGTGCGCGTAGGATGTAATGTACGAGCTGAACTTAGTCTGTTTTGGCCCGGAAACAGCCTGAACCGACCATTGAGTAACCTCGAAGCAGTTCTTGAACCCCTCGATGCGGAGTTGCCTGGCGCAATTATGACTAAAATGGAGGAGCTACGCAGGGCAATGGCAATGTATCGTTCGATGTGATCATCATGACGGGAAATGCTACCCGCTGAAGATGACCTTGCATGTCTTACTTTTGTTGCTCGTATATATGCAGCGGTGAAAGTCTAAGGAACTCTAACCACGCAAATGGCATCTTCAGCACCAGTAGCGATTGTGACGGGTGGGAATTCCGGTATGGGGATGGGCATTGCCCGGAGACTCGTTGAACGGGGATACAAAGTGGCCATCGCTGATATCAATGAGAATAAGAAGTTCGCAGACGAGCTTGGAGATGCATCGAGCTTTCACAAGTGCAATGTCGCCGATTATGATAGGTGTGTCGATATTGACGGGTTTGATTCGATGTAACTGACTATTGTTGGATCTCAGCCAGGCTGAAATGTTCCAGCAGGTTTGGAACAAGTATGGCCGCATCGATGCTCTTTGTGCGAACGCAGGTATTGTGGATAAGAGGTGAGACTTGAATGGTTTTTTGTACCCAAAGGAGCTTTTACTAATTGCATATTAGTTCGATTTTCATATTTGAGCACCGGAATTCTGACAAGTGAGAAGATCAAGAACTCCAAGGCCAGCGGCTGCTAACATATACTAAAGAATACCTCCCAAGCCTGACCTACTGTGCACTGATGTAGACTACAAGGGTGTGGTTTACGGGACCCAATTGGCCATTCACTTCATGAGAAAGAACAAGGTAACAGGAGGAAAGATAATCGCCACGGGCAGCGTAGCCGCCATCGTTCCCCATGAGACGTATCCAGAATACGATGGGGCCAAAGCGGCAGTGGTGAATTTTGTTCGAGCAACAGCTCGTATTCTCAAAGACGTGAGTCCTCAGCTTTAAGTCTGCGAATGGGAAAGCTGACCTGTATTAGAAAGAAAACATCAGCATAAATGCTGTCTGTCCAGGGATCGTACACACGTCTATCATTCCACAAGAGATGGTTAATGCAGTATCGCCTGAATAGTAGGTTATTCTAAAATTAGTGTAAGAGGTCCCCCATTGGTAACTTTTCTCAGCCTGACCCCCATTTCTACAATCGTCAGCGCCTACGAGCGCTTCTTGGACGACTCTTCGTTGTATGGGAGGATTGTTGAAGGGTCGGCAGATAGACTCTTCTTTCTCAATGCTCCAACGCTGGGCAATGGACTCGTTTCTAAGAGAGCAGTGACCGTTTGGGACCCATTATTCAAGATGTACGTTTGATCTCCCTCTCCGCGGAGCTTCACCGGTTGTCTAACCGCGATCTAGGTATCATAAAGAGAGTTCGGGACTGCCAGACGCTATTCCGTGAGCAAAAAGGAAGAGGACTATGTTCGTCTGACTGCTGAATGCATGCGATTCCTAGAAGAGCCATTCACTTTGAAACTCCTTGAGGGCGGGGCAGGCAGGGAGGCGGTCGAGATTGTTTTTACGATCAGGCTGCTGTCGTAGTGGTGTGGTGCAGTCCTTGCCTACAGCGGTTAGTGCCTCTGGGGTAACAGATTTGCTGTATAGAAGGATGCCTTGTTGACTGGATCCTTCTTCACGTGGAAGGTGAATCGAACAATAGCTTCCCAGTACTTAATTGTTGTTCCCGGCTCGAAAGTAATTCCACGTTGTGCCACTCGTTTTGCACTATCCGAAGGTGATATATGTCGGTCGTGATAAGACCTAGGTGGTTATCGGCGTGATTGTTCTCGGCTGATCAGTGTCCGGGATATTGACGAGCTCACAGATGAGTAACCCGGACACCGATGCGGGGAACGGCTGCCAGGAAACGTACATGGGCCAAGTATGCACCATAATGTATGAGTTTGCCTTCGGAGGCCGATCCAAGAGCGCATAATGTGGAAGGCATTTCTGTCTTGGGTGGCAATAATTTGGTTGCGTGAATTAAGGGGTAGGTAACGGCTACAAGCTCACACAAATACCCAAGAAATGCATCTACACGTGGAAGGAATAAAATGGAGTGGAATGTAATGTAACTGCTTGGGTAAGCTCGTGTTGGCAGATGTATTTCCAATATTTCGCAACGCGAGGATGGATGTTGGTTGTCTTGAAAAGTCTTTGTGCCTTGCTTGGTTCGGTGGTTCACTGCAAGGTCAAGGCCTTCGCCGCAAACAGCAAAATATTGAAGCAATCTTGGAAAAAGGACCAATATCATGGCGTACAGTAGTCCGAGAATGGTTGAGAGATGAAGAAAAAGCACGCCCGCGCGAAGGATGGAGGCCGGTAGAAATCTAAGTATGGTACCATAACCACCAACACCTTACGTGGGCGAGACGATGGAGAAGTGGCTGGGCTCTACCGTTGCCAGTGCATCAGCATTTTCTTCTCTTGGATGAAGCGCGTGGAAAAGGCTGCCAGTTTTGTAAGGGCCAAAGGGCTTGCTGTTGTTGTCGGTTTCCTCAGCTGAGTAGGAATATTTTACGATTTGAGGGCGATTGAATGCGCCGATAGGGGAGAACCAAATCAAGCGTGGCTTATTGGCTTGGCATTTCAGAGGATGTATCCTGGGGCCGATATTACTCGAACCGCAAGGGTGGATGACAATTGGAGGGTCAGCAATTCTGTCCAGCTCGCCGCAATGCTCCAAGCGCTTGAATAGATAGATTGAACGGATGACCATGGGACGGTACAGGACAGATGAATGACGACGACGAAGACGATGAAGACGACAACAACAAAGGATTTGTGTCATTCAGGCGCAGGCTTGGGCAGTACTAGAATGGTGCTTTCAGGAAGTGCAAGTGCACAAATGTCGACGGCCACGAGGGTAGGAATGGCTGACTGTCTGCCGTGCCACTGAGAATGGCTTGATCTTGGTCTTGGTCTTTTCCTCATACAGCACTGTACGCAGTTGTAAGCAGTCATTCGCATTGCCGGTGACCGACTGTCTGCGAACTGACCCCTGGCCCCCCTCCAGTCCATCCCCCATCCAGACCAGCGATGGGTGGACCACTGCACGAACGGTGACGCTATCGAAAAAGGCTGACGGATCGATCCTAGATTCCCAAGGGATTCCCAAGGCTTTGCAGCATTTGCATGGCCAAGGGGGGGAAAGCCAAAAGGCCAGACCAGCCTTCCATCCGGTCGCCAGCTGCATAGGAGTATTGCCTTGCACAAGCTAAGCGTGGGTGAACCTATCACAAAGGGCTTGGTGCGGGTCGAATCTGTCAAATCCACCACGGCGCTATTACCCGACTCGCCATTCTATCTCTCAAGCCCGGAGTGTTGAAGGCATTTCTGGCTGGGAGGATGAAAGGGCCCACTGCATGGCTTTATTGCCATGTCGAGTGGCTTAAGGCCTACGCACACGCACGCCATGTCCACAGGTGTGCGTACACAGAGCAGAGAAATAATAATAAGACTCTGTTCCCGGGCGTGGCACGACCTTCTCGAAGCTGCTGCATGGCCGGTTGACTCTTTTGTGTTCCAGTCCAGTCCACCTCTGGCGACGATCGCCGTTGCTCCAACATCGTCCAACTGTCGTCGCTCCTTCGCCCGTTTTACGAACCATTACTTACCTACTGAGGATCCCCGGCCGTGTGCTCTGTGCTCTCCATTGCCTTCTCGAGTCTCACTAGGACCGCTTCTACTGGCGTTGCTGCACTGCGGCACTGCTGCAAGGGACACGAGGGCTAGCCGGACCAAAGAAAAAGTACCAGAGCTACCACCACCAAAAGCTTCCATTCCGCAGCTCTGCACCACCAGGACGGCGTGCGCAGACACGGCTGCATAGTGCGCAGAGCAGAGCAGAGCAGCTTGGTCATGGTCTTCCAGAGAAGGGGGCAGAAGGACGTGCAAATAATAGAAACGCTGCCGCCCGAGGTTCTTCGAGAAACATAAAACAGCTGAGCTCTCTCCCTGGCCATTCGCGAGTCGCATTAGCCATGCCGTCGCCCGCTGCGGCCCACTGGCTCGCGGCAACGCACAGCCTTGGACAGCAACGCGCCTTCGACCAGGGCGAATCCTTTAAACCTCGCCCATCACTGCCATCTCCCGCCAGACTGCTCTCGCTGCTATTAACCCTGTGCTCCTGCGTCTCTCTGCTAGGAACCGCATCTGCATTGCGAGTCGAAGTCGAAGCACATGGTGATCGGCACAGATCAGCGCCGCTGTCCACCCCTGACGACTCCCTCGACACTTCGATAGGGGCAGAGATTCTCGTCGTCGACACTCGCCCACAGCCGCCCGTTGCTCAGTATTTGATGCCGCCTCTCTACGGCGAAGATGCGACCGCAGCCCACTCCACGCCGCCCTCCAAGAGGCAGATAGAGACCGACCAAAGTTCCAACGAGACCCAGTTCGAAATCCCCAAGCCCTTCGATACCGCCCTGTCCAACAACTTCACGGATACATGCGCCAACTTCTTCCGCAAACTCCTAAGCGATCAAGAGTTCAATGACTGTCATCCCTTTTCTTTGATGCTAGAGGTGTGTGCGCCCTCCCCGATCCCAATCAACTTCTTACTGATTCACTCCCGCAGACTTCTACCGGTTTCTTCGATGCCTCGAGATCCTACCTTCGAATCACTCAGACCTTGGAAGCAACATGCGCCGCCAACAGCACAAAGTGCGCGTCCGTAATGGGCGGGTTCGCCCGTGAGCTGGTAACAGAGGACGCTTGCAGAGTGGACTACCAAAACGACAATCCACAGGTGTTGCGAGCGTACAATGGCCTAGTTGCGTATGCACCTCTTTATCAAGCAAGCTGCTTGAAAGATGATGAGGGGAGCTACTGTAAGTTTGTCTTGATCCTGCATGTGTTTCGAACGCAGCCCCCTCTAACTGGACGCATAGGTTTCGCCAATGCTGTCACAAATTCCTCCGCAACCACGGACTCGTATCCATATTATCTACCTGTTGGCGCCGAAATGCCTGGCGGGACTCGTCCAACTTGCAACTCGTGTCTGCAGGACGCTATGGCTATTTTTGCGTCCTTTGCCGGTAACACGACGCAGCCCATCAGTAGGACATACAACACCGCCGCCCAGCAAATAGCCATTTCCTGTGGAACCAACTTCGTCAACGTGACTGCAACACCGCTGAAAGGCGCTGCTTCGACAACGGCGACGGCCACTCTTACACCTACCATCAGCTTGTTCTTAATGTTGCTGTTATTCTTCTTCCAGTAAACCGGAACACGAAACGCGGCGATATATACTTCTTGTAATTACTTAGACCCTGGAAAACCTTTTTCGACTCCATAAGTCGAATCATTAGCGACGGCGCAAGTCTGGATTGCGCTCTTTTTTGTTTAATTTTTTATCTTTATATTCGGTGTCCCTTTGTGGTGCCATACTGTAGGATTCAGATGGCGCAGCGGATACCCATGGAAGGATCTCTCTTATAACAGACTCGGAGGAATGGCTTAACCGTAGGGGTTCAAGCCACATTATTGGGACAAAGGCGTTTGGATTACATACCAACTGGAGGGCATCGACCGGCACCCTCCGGCGGACGAAAGACCGGGACGGAATTGTTGAATATGACATATGGGATATAAAAGGGGATGGATTTTAGACATGAAAGCGAGGGACCCTTACTCATAGTATAACTATTGTTATCGATATGCTTAATTTCCTGATTGGATGAAATACTAATGATGGTGAGGGCGAGGGACAAGGATTGTAGGAGAGTGGTCCTGGAAATTTCGAAGATCAATCTAAGGTCAATCTATTTGTAGCCATCGTGGGCTGCAGCGCACCTGGGCCTCTGAATGATCTGTATACGTAGTAGACGTCATACACCCACGTATCTTGTATTGGCGAGGAGAAATAAGGTGGTCTGCAGACGGGGAGATCCAGGCGTCCACGGACGGAGAATAGGGGGAGTGTACTCCTCTGCATAGCCGTCGCATCAGCGGTGCTTGGATGGGGGACGATGATAGGGCTGCATCAATTCCCAAATCCGGCTTCTGAAACGTAGAAGCGTAGGCACGTGATGAGACAAGACGACGATCACACTCTGCGGCGCGGATTTGACATGAACGGGCGGCCCCTGAACGTCATAACGGTCCGATGGTGCCTCAGCCATCAGCCAGAAGCCAGAAGCCATCCGTCCAGCTCCGGGCGCAACAACCAGCAGGCTCTGGTTGCGAAGGCTGGAGATGATATGCTTTCAATAACAATCATCTGGTAGCGAGAGCAGAGAAGGGGTCGAAAGGGTCTTGTTTGCAACGTTTGGCATAACAGGCAAAAAAACCCTGAACCACGTTGGTGGAGCTGTGCCGTCCTGTCATCTATTTTGCTCCCCCCTCATTCCTTGCATGGATGCCTCTCCCGCATCCTGTAACAGGTCAGGTAGGGAAGAAGCTTGTCGGGATCGTCAAACACAGTTACGCGTTTTGATGGGGGAGCAGAGACACCCCGGAGCAAGCCCGCCTGTCAGCCGTCATCCATATCCTCTCTTTTGTACCTGAGACGGCCACTCTCTTCGATTCTTCGCATGTCCCCATTCTCCCATATCTAATATTCTTTTCGCCAGCGCGCGCGCGGTCCTCTGGAAGAGTGACTTGTAATATTTATTTGCCCGTTTGTTTCTCGAAACGGGTTGCAGCACTGCTATTGCTCTGCTTGTTCGCTCTCTACCAAACAGCTAGCTACATTCTTTTTATCCCTTTGGGAGCTTTGCGATACACTCTCTCAATCTCAATCTCAATCTCTCGACCCAACGTCATCCCATCCACTCCAACCACGGATTCCACTCTCTACAGCACTTATTCCAACTTTCACTCACACTCGGGCATAGCTCATACATACACACGATTGCAAACACGCACAATATTCTCCAGTAACTAAGGACACACTCATATAGTTACATTCTCTTTCTCCCGCTCGTGGAGATTCGATGGCCGCACTCATGGCCCAGCAGGGACCTGGATTAGCAGCTCCAGCCTCACGACAGGACATCGTGAGTGCTCTGTTAAACGATTATGGCAATTCATTCGGGCGAGGAGACACTTCGCCGGTCCCGACGATGAAGGAGCTTCCCCCGCCTCCGCCACAAAAAGATGACGGTGACCGAAAGCCTCGCCCCAGCTTGGGCGGGTTGAGTATGAAATTTCAGTTGCGAGGTAAGCAGGGATTCTGCGGTCCGTTGATTTTACATGGTTGCAGTTACGCAACGTCCGAAGGGTTTCCCGGATCCAAAGTGACGTCCTTGCGTGGCTCCAATCATATGCTACACTCTCAACAGTTTGCTTACATCTTACTCTAGTTGACGAGGACTCTTCTCCCGTCTCACCCGACGGTTCACGTAAAAGCCCAGTGGAGCAGCCAACAAGAATAGTCTCTCGCAGTCTCTCGCGCAGCTCGAAGCCAACATCATTAAGGCTGCTTACCAGCAACGGAGCTACAGCAATTCCCTCACCAACACCAACACTTCCTCTACGCAAGGACTCGCTTCCATTTTCCAGGCCACTTGAAGAAAAGTCTCTTCCTCCACCTCCGCCGCCGCCAGAGAAGTCGGAGAAACGTCGCAGTCAACAACAGCAGTCGATGGCGTCTCAACAGTCACAAGACTCAAGGTCAAGGAAAGACTCCATCCAATCTCAGGAAGCAGCCAATCAAGCCGAAGTAGTGCAAAAGCAAACCGAATTGTCAGGATCAGTCAATCCATCACCAATTGTCAAGCGGAAAGCTCTCCCAGTGGTTGGTCTTCCATCTGGACCAAAGAAATTCGTCAGCCTAGCACAGCTCCAGAACGGACCACGAGGAGGGAAAGGAGGGCCTCTTCCTCCTGCCCCTGGATCCAGAAACGCCAGCGTAGACCAGGGGAGCGATGACGATACTGCTAAAATAACCCAAGCCACCGCCCCACAAGTTCAGGAACGGCCGTCAACATCGGCCCAGGCGGAGGGCAATTCCCGGGATGTGCCGGCGTTAAGTCAAATGCCACCCACACCAGAAGATGATAAGGATCCACAGCCACCTGTGCCTCCAAGGAAAGCATTTGCGGGTGGCATGGGACTTCCGTCAAATCCGCGGGCAAAAAGCAGTCAAGAGGTGGTTAAGCATTCGCGGGGGAAAAGCAGCACAGGCTTTGATTTCATAAAGGTATATATGCAAATTCCTTTTCCTCCGCCTGCAGTGGTCCGACAATGAGTTGTAAACCCACGAGGTTTGACGTGAGCAACTCTTATCTCCACTGTTTTAAAGTTCTAACGCTAATTGTGTTTGACTAGGCCGCCAGACCTGCTCCTCCACCACCAGCACCGGTGAACACGATTACCCCCGATCTCACCCCTTCACCAAAGAGAACCGAGGAGGTCCGAAAGGAGCAACCGGATTCGCCAGTATCACCTCTTGGTGCAAACGAGGATCGCCCATTCAGTTTTGAAATGACGTCCGCAGCAATGACCTATCAGCAACAGCAACCACAACTGCAGCAGCCAACACTGCCGCAACAGCTGCCTCAACAACAACAAGCACGACCAATGTCTCCTGTTTCCCCTCCAGCAGCGCCTCCAGCACAAGCTCAATTTCCCCCGCGGACAACCTCACGCCCATCACCCGTAGAGGCACTCCCGCGTTCTACAACACCACCACAACCAGCTCCAGCTCCAGCTCTAGTTCCAGCTCCAGTACCAGTACCTGCGCTTGTACCTTCATTACAACCTACAGCCGCATCAGACGATGAAGATCTTCCACCGTTCACTCCCCTGACCCGGGCACCACTCCCTCAACCGCGTGATCTCATTGCCCCGATTACAGAAAAGCACATCCATTGCTACGCTGCGCACACGACACCCATCTGGAGCAACAACACTTTCCAGCCCATGGGCTGCATGGTCTGCCATTCCAACGACCGCGACCGCAAGTGGTCCTGCGCATGGTGCCAGCTGCGCATTTGCCGGGAATGCAGCAACGAACTACACACCATTCCAGGGAGGAAACTCGATGTGTTGCTGAAGCGTCGGGGAGTAACCACCGAGACTGAGGCTGAAAAAGAGCAGGATACTACGTATGATGACGACCTCCTGGACGACTACGAGTACGATGCAAGGGAGTACGACGACCAGCGACCGCAAGGCAACACGACGATTGCGAATCCCAGCGTCGTTGTTTCAGACATGGACGCTGGCAGGGATGTTGACTTTTCGTGATCCATGAAAATCAAATCCAAGTAGGAGCAGGGATGTTTAATTCGTCAAAATTCGTCTATTAGTCGAATTATTTGCGCAAAGTTTAGAACGACACTGATGCTCAGGAAATTTAGGGACCATGAACAACGAGATGGGGGGGGGGGGAAATAAAATTACGAACGGTTCGGAAATTTGCTGCGAGATCTTGTCTTTTTTTTTGCGTTTTTTCTACCTACCCATCTAACACACGTCCTCCATTATACCCTATTACTTCTGATTTGCTGCTCACCAGCGATACAAATTTTTTTTTCCATGTTTGCTTAGACGAGGCAGGTCGGCATCGAGTCGGCTCGACTGCCTTTAACAGGAGCATACTGCTTGCTCTCAATTTTCGCTTCATTTATACTATACCAGGTCGTATAGATGCATTACACGGATGGGGCGGGTTTGGCGTCATTGCAAGGCGTTTCGAATCGGGGAGTTCTTTTCCCTTCAACAATGCATTGGGCAGATGTTACGGAAACCACTTATGTAGATGAATACAGACTGAGCCGTCGAGCATGAATTTAGCTCGCAAAGATTAAACAAGTCTTTACATTGCGGTTTTCATCGTAGCTTACGATTTGTCTTGCTGGTCTGACTTCCTCGCCGACTCCGAATTATGACGGTGGAGCCAGCCATTGTTGACTCTGCTGCCTTCAACCCGAAGCTCACCCCGTTTCCGCTTCCATTGACGTGAAGCCTCCTTAAGCGCTGACAGTGACGTTGAGTAGCCGAAACTCTACCGTGTCCGTCGTAAAAGCCACTTGAGTACTGATGAAGCTCCCAAAAGTCTTCGCCGCCCCCTCTGCCTGAGATTGTCTATAGCTCTACCAAATTTGGTATAAAAGCTTTAGCCACGATCTATTTTAGGTAGTTACTCTAAGTATACGTGGCCTAAGCCCCTCTATAGATAATAAATAATTACTTTTTTTATCTAAGATTTACCTGTAACGAGTAACTCACTACGCCAAGCGCCCGCACTGCTACAAAAGAGTAGACAGTGAACCCATTGGGTTCCTGGCTGCGCAGTATAGTATATATAGCCAAAGTACGTGTTACATTTATCTAAACTTGGGGGACTAGGGGTTTATGTTGGAGTAAAATGATCGTATTCTTCATTGTTATACTTGTAAGGTAGGGTGATGGGACCGCTTTATAGCGGTCCCGCCGCTCTACCTGATACACACTGTCGTGATATGTAACAAAAACTATCTTTCAAGCAAACCCATCGTTTATCTAAACCAAGTGGCGGAAAGTCTCAGAACAATCTTGTATACTAAAGCTTTAATAGCTATAAGATTATTATAAATTACTTCAAAATCTATATCTCTACAGGACGAGGTTTCAATAGGGTTGGAAGGTGAAGTTGTCCCATGACACCGTGCGTCCGACGACACAGGGATCCATCTTGATAGTAACGCTTCGGCCACGGTCAGAATGAAGGTAATTACTACCTCGAAAAGGCAACACAAGCACGACGAGAAGGATAGAGTAATAAGCTTTAGTAAGCCACGCGCTAAGCGTAAACCCAAGTAGAAGTAGATGCAATAAAACTAAAAGTTATTAGAATGGTGTTGTGAAGACGGTTGGCGTTTCATGCTTATGCTATCGATTGATTCATTAATGCTATCAGTCACCTCTTCAGTGGTTCCTGCCTGTTGGTTTGCGACAAGGGAGGAATTGTTGGATCCCGAATATTTAGTTGGATAGCTTAATACATCTTCATTCCTCGTTGATATTATGCCGATTCTCCAGCCACTTGACCAACTTGGCCATCTTGCCTCCAGACATCGTTTGATTACACGCAATGCTATACACGTGTTGAAATAGACCCGATAGCTTCGTAAAGCATGCGTTGCACTCGGGACATCTAAATGGATAGACCGGCTCGCTATACTCCGATTGTAGATCATTACGATCGAGTAGTTCGTCCCGATAGTCTCCGTCAAGGTATGCCTTCCACTGAAAACACATAGCAGCGGACTCATTCAAATCGACTGCATCAATTCCGGAGGGGCATGTACCGGATTCCAAGTGTATTATCATCGCAGGATAGGTGGTGAAGCTCTGGTGGCAACCGTAGCATTCAATCGATCGTTCCAAATGCACCATTTTATGCTGAAACTAGCGTTAACATTGACTTGGAACGAAAAGACCTATACTCACATGATGAAGATTACTAGGGCTCTGAAAATGCTGCTCGCAAACCTGGCAAACATTCTGCTCCTCTAAATGGGTGAGATACGCCTGCGACCCAGCAGACCAGATGATCCCCTCTCCATCATTGCAGCCTTGGCATACGGCTCGGTGCTTTGTCTTCCGATGATGCTCTAGCAAGTTGTCCCAAGTGGACCCATCGAATCCACAAATTTCGCACCGATAATGTCTAGTGGAATCATCGTAGTGCTGCTGTAATGCTCGCTGTGAGGGGAACGATCGTCGGCATCGAGAACAGTACGTCTTCCTACTAACCCTATTAGCGATATGAGAAACAGTAGCGTTAATTCAGATGGCATACTCACCCCATGGGAGAAAGTATGAATCTTTGTTTGATTGTGAAAGTGATGATCAAGAGTTGGCGCTAAGCAGTCTAGTGTAGCCAGGCACGTCCTGACACCGACCCCGCCACTTTTGTCGGTTAAGTAACCAACACCCGTTCGGACGATGCGGAAACAGCCAATAGATACGATGAACCCTTCCTTCCACGAAGCAGACCCGGCCTTCGACTCACCCGAGCGTTGGAGCGCCTTTGCGGACACACAAGTCGTAGAAGGATGCAATATGGCAGCATCGGAGACACCCGTCTCCCGGTGCGATAGGACGCCGGGTCAGCAGAGGCGCGATTGTACGCTATCGAGCCATGATGTCGCACAGCTAGAGCCTAGTAGGCTCGACTTTCTACCACTGGCCGAATGGGACGAGTTCAACAGCTACGATGAGAACATACCCAGCCGTCTACACTATTCTATTGAGTGGAAGGTGACTGTCAACAACCGGGTTGTTGCCAAGGACACGGAGCAGGACCTTGTTCTTGCCCCTACAGCGCACTGGCATATGTACCTCAAGCCCAAGGTGGAAAAGCTATTGAGCAAAAAGGTGGCGCGTAGTAGGCACGTAGAGTACGACGACATTAAAATAATTGTTTCCGTGAATGACCGCGCGGAGCGGGATCTTACCAAGCGATTCGACGATATAGATATTGACTGGTCAGTCGTAGAGAAACAACTGTTCCGGTCTGGAAAAAGACTAAGGGTAGACGTCTCTTTTAACTACATAGATACCACCTCGCAGACGAGCACGGTAAGTCGTGGGAATAAACGCAGCTCCTTAGCTACACTAAGAATACTTGCCGATCGCGCTTCTTAACTCGATATAGAGCAGGAAATAGGTGCAAGCCCTCCTGTCTGGCAGGATGTATATGCTTTGATACGATGCCCCGGCCTACTATGTAACCTTAGTCCGTATTGCTGGCGTAATCCTATTAGAAAAAAGCACTATAAACTTCGGACTCCTCACTTTAAGGCGCTTGTTGCGTATACGCAACGGGGCTATACCTTAAAAACCCACGATAACGTCCTAGAGGATATCCGTGAATAGTTATACGCTAAAGAATAGCAGCGGCGGGAGTAATAGCCTATAGCGCCTACACTGAGCCTACCGCCTATTACTATTACTAATATCTTGCCTACTCTACCTCGTAGATCTCCTGTGGTTAATACTATTAGTAAAAGCTAGGCAGCTACGATGCAGCTTTTAGGCAGCCTATATCTTGATATACCTGGCCCTCGGGACGCGGCTGTTATTGCGTATAGTACGTGGTAGCAGTTGAACGTTATAGATAAGGCGTTGAAGGAGGAGTTTTAGAAAGCCTGCGATGCTACTTTAGCGGATAGGCTAGATTTAGAGTAGGTATTTGAAGACTAAGACCCCGGCTTTTTGGTTTAAATGGGGTAAAGAGAGGTATTGCCCGTTGCTTTGTTCGTGATATTGACGGATGGGCCAAAGCGATACAAGTCTTCGCATGACACTTAGAAAATTTGAGGCTACTTAGGGTGTGGACAAGGTAGATAACTTATACACGATTATCCTAGCCTACAAACACATATAATGACTTTTTAACCTTAGAGAGTCACCCGTCTAGTATCACTTCACTTTAACCGTCACGCCAGCATGCCGAAAGTGCCCTTTCGCGCTGCTCTCCCTTCCTCCTACTACATTAACGCACTACTCTAGAAAGGCCCTAAAGTCTTGGTGTGGACTACTCTTAAACTCGTGCCACTGCTTCTCGATAAAAGCTTTTAGCTCTGTAAAGAACTCTTCGATTGGATTAAGGTCTGGCGAGTAGGGCGGCAGATATAGTAGCGTGGCGCCCGCATTAAGACACATCTGATCGATCCGTTTACTATGGTGAAATGAGGCATTGTCCATAATTAGAACAGTATCTGGACCGCAGTAATGAAGAAGCTGCTCTACAAAATCCTCAAAAACAGTACTGTCAGTTGGGCCCTGGAAAACTTTCGAGAACAAGACTTGAATTACCGTTCTTCATGCTGAGCCTATCTTGCGGCGCCCTCTAAACATGAAACTTGGGGTCAACGAATTAGGCATTGCGCGCCAGACGTACTTTAAACCATGTCGCAACGCCTTCCAGCTCTCTTTCGTACTATTCGGTCATTAGAGGTCATAGTCTAGCTGGTTTGAGAGGTCAGGTTGTGTCTACAATCTCATGACAAGACCACCAAATCAGCCATTTTACTCAGATGGGCCCATATTAACGCAAAATCGAAAGTTTGAGCACACAATACCGACGTGCGATCATTCCACTCTGATATTTCCATGTGTAAATATTCGCAAATAGCTAGAAACGTATCCCAAAGTGATAATAGAGGATGTATACAGCCACACGGCCTGTACAGCGAGAGGTAGTAGAGGAAAAGAAATGCGGGGAAAAAAATAATTCATAAACAGAAAGAGAGTAATCTAAGCTTTTTTGGATTGATTTCTATTTTACACGAGCGTCACTGGCCTTTTTTAGTATTTTTATTGTAAAGTTTAAATTTTGCAAATAACCTGCACGGCTTGTACATTTCGCAAGTACGGCTTCGTAAAACGGCACATGCGCAGGTAACGATCTCGATGACCTGAGCCTTGGACAGTATGCATTTGTTTTTACTTCATGTGTTGATTGCGGACCTATATCTTTCCTTAGACTTGACAATATGTTGATGCTTGGATCTCTTTTTCATTATTTCTTTTCGTAAATTGACTAAGCACTGGAACGGCTTCGTGGATTTCGTTGGTTTTGGGAGTGAGCGTATATTCTAGAGCGTCGTAAGACGAGATTACATGCAGGTATTTCTACGTTAGATTAATCAAGAGTAGTGCGTTGGTTCACATGGTTGGGTTCCTACCTGCAGCTGCACATGTTTTCCAAACACGAAACTTAAATCTCAAGTGTGCATAGTTATCGGGATATTAACCCACCGCTGGCCGAACCAGTTCAGTGGAATAAGCACTCGCAGTGCTCACTCAATTTATCAGCCAAGGCCGTGAGACTACTAGGTACATATGGTAGGGAAGCCCATTACCGGTGACACGAGCCTTATTGCGTGCGGCGCCACTTCCGCATGCGCAATGGTGCTGACTGTTTGAAATATCGATAATTGGTAGTTCTTCCACTTAGTGACTGCGGCGTACCATGTGTAACCTACTCTATGCATCTTGTATGCACCTGCCACGCGGGCCAGGCAGGGGTCGCTGCTTATGCTTCTGCTTCCTGGCCCTGCAGCTGGTGACGGAGAGAGAGAGAGAGAGAGAGAGAGAGAGAGCTCGACTGCGGGACCGCTTCGAGTACTTGAGGCTGCTGTCGCCTTTTCTTTCGTCCTTCCCGCTGCCCGCTTGCTTTGCGTTTCTATCGCTGCACCGCTCCTTGCAATGCTCCTCTCCAAGTCCTCATGCGCTGGCATTGCGACCTCTGCCCTCTTCCTCGGCCTCTTCGCCCTTATCGGTGAGGCAGCTTGCGCCGACGACCCCGTCTTTGGGAGGTCCGCCACGTACGACTATGTCGGTATGTTTAGATGCTCTCTCTCTCTCTCTCTCTCCCCGCCTCTACACCTAGTCCATCTTCTTGAACCATGTTTCTAATGCTCCCAAAACAGTAATTGGGGGTGGTACAGCCGGATTGGCTATTGCGTCGCGCTTGTCCACGGTCGCGTCCGTAGCTGTCATTGAAGCGGGCGGCTTCTACGAGCAGGACAATGGAAACCTCAGCACTGTGCCTGGATACGCCCAGAACATACCATTCCTGGACACGACGCCTTCGTATCCTCGAAACTCGCGCATGGACTGGGACTATCTCAGTGTGCCGCAAACGCAGGCTGGCAATCGGGTGATTCATTATGCGCAAGGCAAGACCCTGGGCGGCTCGTCTGCCATCAACACCCTCGCATACCACAGGGCTACAGTCGGAGCGTATGCCAAATGGGCAGATCTAGTCGGCGATTTCAGCTATACATGGACAAATGTCCTGCCTTACTACAAGAAATCTGCCACCCTTACGCCTCCCGACTTTCAAAAGCGCAATTACCCCAACGCGACTTTCACCTACGACTCGTCGGTCTGGGATAACTCCCTCAAGGGTCCATTGCAGGTTTCCTGGGCTGTGTGGCAAGATCCAACCATCACTTGGCTTGCTCAAGGCATCCGCTCTCTCGGGCTTGCCATGAGCAAGATTGGCTTCAACAGTGGAGTCCTCTCTGGTTCTAGTGCCTATGTTACCACCACTGTGGACCCTCGCCGTGCGACGCGCTCATCCTCACGAACAAGCTACATGGAGACTATCGGCGTCCCAGCTGGCCTCAAGGTCTACCACCACACAACTGCACGTAAGATCCTATTCAAGGGAAAAACCGCGGCAGCCGTCACTGTAGTCACCAATGGGGCGACCTACACGCTAAACGCAAGAAAGGAGATTATTCTGTCAGCTGGTGTGTTTGGATCCCCTCACCTGCTTCTTGTTTCAGGTGTTGGCCCTGCAGCCACACTCAGGTCTTTGGGCATCAGTGTAGTCTCCAATCTTGCTGGCGTAGGTCAGAATCTCTGGGACCAGCTCTACTACCAAGTTATCAACATCGTTAGCACAGCTAGCGGGCCACAAATAGCTGCCACAAATCCTGCACTAGTAGAAGAGCAGTATCGCAAGCAAACTTGGGGTCCCCTCAGCTCTATCTCCGCATACATTTCTTTCGAGAAGATCCCCAACTCGCTCCGCAGCGCTTTCTCAAGTGCCACTTCCGCTGCACTTTCCTGGTTCCCATCTGACTGGCCTGAAGTAGAATACATCGCTGGGGCCGTGGCCTCGGGCAACGCCACACTGGGCGTCATGTCTTCTTGCCTCACTGCGCCCTTGTCTCGCGGCAGCGTCACTATTAAGTCCTCTGATCCTAGCGTACCTCCTGTCATTGACCTTGGCTGGTTCACGAACCCGGCTGACGGAGAGGTCGCAGTTGCAGGATTAAAGCGCGCGAGGGAAGCTTGGTCCAACGTCTCATCCATCGTAGTAGGCGAGGAAATTGCGCCTGGAACTGCGGTGCAGTCTGACGCACAGATCCTGGATTACATCAAGAACTCGGCGACGCAGATTTGGCATGCTGGTGCCACTTGCTCAATGGGGAAAAAGGGCGACACGCAAGCCGTTGTGGACTCTAACGCAAAGGTGTTTGGGGTGATTGGCCTGAGGGTAGTTGATGCGAGTGCTTTCCCGTTCATGGTACCGGGCCACCCACAGGCTACTGTGTATATGTTGGCGGAAAAGATTGCAGATTCGATAATGAAGGGCAAATAGTTTATTTATATTTAATCGTGTAATGTTATTGCGGTGTTCAGTCTCCGCAGCCTAGATTGTTCTTTCACAAGTATTGGTCCAAGTCTTCAACCGTGGGACGATCAAGGGAAGCTGTAGAATAGAGGCCTTTGATCAAGATATTAGGTCTAGGGAAACAAGCAGCCAGACGAGGGAGCTTCATGGCTAAGTTGAGATGCTCAAAAGCAGGAGGTCGTTATAAGGTTGTAATAGTAAATGGATTATATGATATTGCTACGAAACATCAAGGTATCTGCCCAAAACAATAGAAAAGCCTCTATACACATCTCACTCAAATAATCTCATCTCACTGAAGCGTCATAATAATCTCGCCATCCACCCTCTCAACACCGTACCTGTCAGTCTGCAGACTCCAGGTCAGATTACCAGTAGCATAGTGCTTGCACCCATCCACAAAGTCGCTGACCATCCTCTTCAATTGCTCATCTTCATTCTCATACCGTTCCAGCAACGACTTCGCCGCAGCATCGAGATTGACAACCTCTCCTGCGATGAAAGTAACAACTTCATCAACGGCCTTTTGGATGTCGCCGACGTGATGGAAAATGATTGGCACGAGACTATCAATAGCATCGCGCCGAATCTCCTTCTTCACACTCAGCAAATCATTCGTCGCGCTAATAATCGTGTTCGTGAACTGAATAATCTTCTTCACATCCTCATCGTCATAAAACTGCATCGGTAAACGCACTGTCTTGCCATCTTCTTCCGCAACCCAATTCCAGCTAAACTCATTGAGCGCAAGACACACAGTCACAGCACTGCTGCCCAGTCTATAATGCCAGAATTCATCGACGCTGGGAATCACGCCTGATAAACGCAGACGCTGTTCGTGCTCAGACATATCCATGAAGAACCGCATCTCCTCATACACCATCTTATTCTGCTCAAGCGTATACGCAGCTCTACACGCGTCGCCCACGTGTTTGAAATTCAGAATAATGCGATTAGTAATGTTTTGAGGCTCTGTGGAGTCGATGCCGAGAGACCAGCGCACGTAGGATAGGGTTTGCTCGCGGTAGATTTGCGCGGCGCCGAAGGCGTCCCACATTGTGCCGTCCGAGAGGTCGATTTCGTCGTCCCAGGTGAAGAGCCAGACGGCGAGGTAGGTTACTATTCTGAGGCGCTGGAGCTGCGATTGCGGCCACCATGTTGCGCCGAACAAGCCGAAGTCTGAGCGTTGCAAAGCGGAACGAACCTTGCCTTGGGGAAGCGTCCTGTGAAGAGTATTAGTAGGGTTTTGGATGTTAGGTGAAGTGATGATAGGACTTACGCATTGAGCCATTCGTGGATATCTGCGCGCATGAGGTCAATGTCTGGACTCGTCTTTGTCGGCCAGTGTGCTGTCAAGGGTTTGAGGTCTGGGATGCGGATTGTTTGGCCGCGGACTGCGGCGATGAGTGCTTTTCTCTCTGCTTGGTGGTCGATGGTGATGTTGGTTGAGGCGGCTTCACGGCGGACTTTGGAGAGGGTGCTGAAGGATGGGAAGGAGGAGGGTTGGGGCGTCTGTACTTCGATGGAGGGAGCCATGGTTGGTAGCGAGTTTGGATTATGATAGGATAGAAGAGAAGAGACGAAGACGTAATGTAATAGAGACTTTCAATTAAGGAGAAAAGAACTATTGAGTGAAATTCGGAGGGATGGTATAGTATGGTATGGTATGGTATGGTACGGACTTTTTGGCAAGAGAAAAAGTGGCGAGTGCGTCCGAGCTGATATGAACCACTCTACCGCCAGACTAGACTAGAAATACCCTTAACATTAAACACATATATTCCCATTCTGCTCTTGCCTTACCGGGGTGAACACAGGAGACGTCTACTCAGCATCCATCGATCGAATGTTTCGGTGAGCATTTCTGCCTTGAACCGAATCGACCTCCTCAGGTCAGGTCAGTCCGGATCACGGAAGCGCTGCGGCGAGCCTGTTCCCCCAAAAGCGAAAAGCGAGTAACATACAAAGCCCCAATCAACCAACCAACACTGCCGGGTTAGTCTCGGGATAGCAAAGAAGGAAAGGAAGAAAATGGAATCAGCTCGAGGGCTCGAATCAGATTCCCCTATTACAGTCAGTTTCTGTTTCTTCACATGCTGCCGATGGGAGCGAGTGTGGGAGTGTGGAAAGGGGGGGCGAGAAAGAGGTAATTCCCGATACGCCCACTGGGATTGATGATTTGCTGGCTGGGACTACTGTAACAAGGGTGGGTCTGGGTCTGCGAGTGCGAGTACGAGCGCTATCAGGCTCCTCGCTGGTTATATTGCGGCGGCACAGCCTGATGACAGCCCGTCTGTCTATCTTCAGACACAGTGCCTTGGAGATGAAGAAAATGGGAGCTGGATGGAGTGTTAATACTCTCGTCGAGATCTTTCTCTCAGTATCATTTTCTGAGAAATATTTTTTTCCCTTGCACAAAGAAGCCCTGGATCTTCCCGTCTTTGTGGACGGAAATCCTGGTGCAACCGTGGCTGCAGTATTGTGTGGTGTCGGCCTTCGTGGCAGGCAAGCAGTCGATTTGTGTAACCCTACGCATAGACATATAGTAAGCACCAAGCGCCAGGATAGATAAATGTCATTCGCAGACTAACCGCATGCGTCAGTGGTGCGCTGGTCGACCCGCTCTCGGAGGGTCTGTCATACAAGGGCCTTGTAAGGTATACAGTAGACTAAAGCACCCAAGTTATGGGTTGACCGAACAAGGTCCGGCTACCTTCCTTGTGTGGCCCGGCCCGCGATGCCTGTTTCGGTTTGCTATCAATTGATACACCCTTACATGGAAGACGCATACATGGTTTGTCGTTCCATGAGCCTCAATCCAATTCCACAAGCCGTCTGCGCATAATGTCATAATAAAAAAAAAGACACTATCTCACACACCCACACACACACCCCCCCGTCGGAAACCGAAGAGCTTACTAGACATCATTCCAACATGCTAACCGTCGTCGCATCTAGACCACTCGTTTTGTTGGGCCCTTGTTCATGCACAATGTCCATATCCAGCATCCAGCCCACAGCCCACAGCCCTTGTGTCACCTTCCCCCTCATCTAATAATATCAATAATATCGTAGAAGCGCTGGCTGGCTGGCCGGCTGGCCGGGGGGTAGGGGACGTTTCAGCAGATCCAGATGCAGCAAGCAGCAAGCAGCAGACGACTAGAAGTTCCGCAAATGGGTGCTGCGCAGACTGACCTGCCGACCCGAGAGATGCGAGCGAGTACCATATATATACCCGAACTCCAAGAATTGGGCGTGTGACGTGACAACTAGGCATAATTATCTTGTCCCGCCTGCTGGGCCTCTTGCCTACATTTTTCGGTGCCGCTTTTTTGCACTTGCCTTCGCCATTTTGCTTTTTGGGCTTCTTGATTTCTTGAGTCATGGCGGCTGAAGTACCTGTACCTGCTATGCCCACTACTGGGCCCAATGAGCTTACATCCTATGGCGTACGCACAATCGCCATCACAGTTGTTTTCGCTGCTCTTGCGACAGTTTCTGTGGTAGGACGATTCTGGTCGCGATACTTGACTGCGTTCAAGCCTGTTCTTGAGGACTGGCTTGTAGTCGGAGCGTTGATCCTTACCTGGGGCTACGCAGTTGGCAACATCATTTGTAAGTCCTCAAACTAGTATCCCAAAAACCATAAACCCACAACTAGATACTGATTGAAAATAATTCCAGTCTCCTACAATGGCCTAGGCGTACAAGCCGCCTCGCTCGTCGTAGCAGGCCGCACCAACCAACTCCACAACCAACTCAAACTCCTCATCGCCAACCAAGTAACCTACGCCATCGCCCTGGGTCTCGTAAAATGCTCGCTGCTGCTCTCCATGGTGCGCATTTTCCACGTCTTCAAGACATTCCGACTAGTCGCCTACCTCGCCATGGCCCTCTGCATCTGCTGGGCCCTACAAACAATCCTAATCGCATTTCTCATCTGCCGCCCCATATCCTACAACTGGGACCAAGTGAATCAAACAGGCACATGCGACGACCTGACCGCAGCCTACGTCTCCATCGGTATCGTCGACGTAATCACCGACATAATAATCTTCATCCTGCCCTTACCCCTAATCAACCGACTCAAAATGCGACGCTCCTCAAAATACGCTACAATGGGTCTCTTCGCACTGGGCTTGTTCACCGTCGCTGCTGGCGCCGCAAGAACGGGCATGATATACCACACGCGGTTCGACCCCACGGATCCCGAAGGCCCAACCATGAACCTCATCTGGGCAGCCGTAGAACCCTGCGTCGCTATAGTAGTAGCATCCCTACTCGTCACGAAACCCCTATTCGTCTTCGTATCAGCGAAGTGCTCGTCGCTGATATCCTCTTTGTCGTACGGCTCATTTAGGTCGTCAAAGGGCACGGCATCTTCGTCGTCAAAGGGTAGCACGCTGGTTAATACGATGGGGAGTGCCGCGAATGGGGGTAAGGCGCGGTTCGGCAAGCGCAAGAATGATAGTGAGGAGGAATTGCAGGATATAGAGAGTAGTCAGATTTGGACGACGACTGAGTTTTATGTGGATAGGAGTGAGGTGGGGGAGCCGCCGCGTAGTCAGGATACTCCGAGGGCGTATCCGAATATGGCTGTCTGAGCACGGTGGGAGAATGAGAAAATGGGGCTTGTGTTGTTGCGCGTGCTGAGTTTTGCTTTGTTGTTTATAATAGTACCAGTAACAACGTTTGGGGAATAGAGGGCTGCCATTTTTTTTTTTTGGGATGGTTTGCGATATACCCGGGTTAGCTATTGTTGTATACATAATTCAAAATTGTTAAATGGTAATGCGTATTATGCTAGCTGAAGAGGAACTTGTGCAGTGAAATTGTAAAATGGTAGCCAAGCTTTCCATACGGAGCCGAGTTCATGCGGGTGCCGCGACTTTCGACTAGTCGTCGCTACTGACCTCCTCCAAAGAACGTCATGGTAGCAACACGTGCAAAGAGCAAAATCAAGAAACGCAAGCACGAAGCAAAATTCAATATTTATTCAGACAAAACTACATGTCATAACTACAGATATTCGTACTATGAGTGAAGTAAAAGGACTTGATCTACTCCCTCTCCCTCAAAATCTTAACCTTCACCCCCTTGGTGTCCGGCGCCACCTCTCCAATAAAGCAGTCCCTTACAATCTTCACATCCCTCTCATAGATCGTATCCACCAACTCGAGCTCAAACCTCCGCACCACCGCCGCCATGGTCATGAGCATCATTGTCGTTGCAAAATTATACCCCAAGCACATTCTATGTCCCCTGTGAAACGGAACGTAGTATTTATCCTTGGCAGGATTAATCTTTCCGTTCGCATCCAGCCAGCGTGAGGGGTTGAATGTGTGCGGGTTGGGGTAGAATACTGGGTCGTGGAGCAGGTGCCGGAGTGACATGCCAACTGGCGTTCCTGGAACAATGACCCAGTCCTTGTAGCGCAGAGTTTCAGTAGGACATATGACTTCGAGGCGTGAGGTGGAAATGGCCTGAAAGCGGAGAGTCTCTTTCATGACGGCGTTGAGATAGGGGAGATCTTCAAAGACTTGCATTCTAGGCATGGCTTTAGGATCGGGGATTGCGGCGTCGAGCTCTGCTTGCAGTTTCTTCAAAACTGGGAGGTTGTTGAGCAGATAGAAAGTGCAGTTTGTCATTGTTCTGGCTGCAGGATCGCCGCCACCAAAGATGGCAGTGAAGGCATCGTGGTCGAGGCGGGTGACGGATTTCTCGGCCTGGGGGAGAGAGGAATGTAAGATGCATTCAAAGACAGTGGCAGGTCGGGTCTCAGGGCTACCGTCCCAGGCGATGGCTTTGCCAGATTCAGCTTCCAACGCAGCGACACGCTCGCATGCTTCGACAGCTTCGCGTTGCATTCTAGAGTGCAGACGAATTGAGGGTGCGAATACAGGATACAGGATTGCGACAAGCCATTCTGGACATGGCAGTAGCCACTGGGCTACATAGGGGTACTGCTTGAAAAAGGGAGACACGGCTGCGATGGCCTTGACTGTAAGCAGCCAGTCGTGTGCTTCCTCTGGCGAGTCGTGGAGGCCTATGGTATGGCCGAAAGCGTAAAGAGAGACAATTTCAGTGGCCGTGGAGAGGTAATCGATACGGACATCCCGCACTTGTCCTTTGCGAGAGGCATTGGCAAAGCGTTCACAAAAGGAGTCGATTTCACTTCGAAGAATTGGCTCTGCGGTGCGGTATACACGGCGCGAGAAGTAGGCGGCGAGTGGTGCTTTCCGGCCGCGATGAACCTCATGTTTGACAGTGCCAAAAGCTGTGCCATGTTGTTAACATCTTGCTTTGTATTTGCACTTTGATCTACTGGATACTAACTTCCTTGTGGCGTTCCTGCAAAAAGGCACGATGGAGGGAATTTGTCCCTGATCGCAGTCCCAGAACGGTATATGGTATCGTAGAATTCGGGATCGTTGATGTGCAGTTCATCAGGCGTAATTCTCACAATGGGCCCATATATTTTGTGCAGCCGGTCGGTCTCGAACATGAACTGTCCACCAGACCCTTTGAGAATATCAAAGTAAAACTCGTACCATCTTGTGGCCGCCGCAAGCTTGGGCCCAGGGAATTTTGCAAGAGGGTGAAAGTAGAGTCGATAGACGACAAGGCTGACACTATAGACGACAAAGAGCGCCACGAGGGCGAGCAGCGATTCTGTAAGGGTTGGGACAAACATCCTTTCGGTTGTGCAAGATGTCCATGATGCTGGGTCTACTACCGCTTTTGTTGGCCATGGTCAATGGACCGGCATGTCCGGCTACCCAGTGTCAGAATTGCGGCTGAGGTGCAACGATAATGGGCGCTTAAACTCGTGAAAGATGGTCGGAAACCGAGGGTAGAGTGAAAGGACTAGAGACAAGATGTCGCACAAGGGCTATCTAGTGGGTCCTGCTGGCTCCTGCTGGCTCCTGCTGTCTTGGGTCTGGACAAGGGGCGGACATTGAGCTGTAGCCTGTGAGAGGTGAGAAAGTGAGAAGGTGAGAAAGTAAGCTGCAAGCTGCCTGCCCCTCAATTTAATATACTGCCAAATGCAACGGCACGTCCCCCACGCCGCAGCAGTGCAGGAGTGGCCTTGAAATAAAAACATAGCAATTATAACAATCACAAGAAGCCAAGCAGCAACATCAACAATACGCCTCTCATCTCATCTCATCTCATCCTATCCTCCTCAATTCATTTCTCTTCTTGCGCCCTCATCACAAATCATGGCAGACATAATCATTGTCGGCGGCGGCATCGGCGGCGTAGTGCTTGCTTCACGCCTGCACGAGCGTAAGCCTGAGCTCTCCATCACCCTCATCGAGGCAGGCCCTGATGTCAAGGGAAAACCCCACATCTCCAACCCTGCTGAGGCGGGCCTGCTGCACTTCTCAGACCTCGACTACAAGTACATGACAGCTCCTCAAAAGCATCTGGGCGGAACACCAAAGTATAATTGCGCCATCAAAGGCCTCTCCGGCGGCACCATTATCAACACTGGAGGCTGGATCCGTGGAGACAAAGCTGACTACGACGAGTGGGCAAAAGAGGTCAAGGACGACAGGTGGAGCTACAACGGCCTTCTTCCCTACTTCAAGCGATCCGAGAGACACTATGATCCAAAGGGCGACCCCAATCAGCATGGCTTCGACGGCCCTGTTGTCACTGCGTCGGTTAGCTCGTCGGGCCGCAAGTTCCCGCTGCGGGAGCACATCTTGAAGCTATGGCAGAATCTTGGACTCGGCTACATACCCGATGCGAACAATGGCCACCCTCAGGGTATCGCTGAGCTAGTTGAGAACTGGAAAGACGGAAAGCGACAAATTGTTAGCGATACATACTCCCTCGCCGGAGTAAATGTCCTCACGGAGACAACGGTCCGCCGCGTCATCATCAACGATGACAAGGTTGCCGTTGGTGTCGAGCTTGCTAATGGCGAGAAGCTTACAGTCAAGCAGGGCGGGCAAGTCGTCGTCTCCTCGGGCGCGTATGGAACTCCCAAGGTGCTCCAGCTTTCTGGCATTGGAAATCCAGCCGAGCTCTCCAAGCACGGTATCAGCACAGTCGTCGACCTACCCACAGTTGGCACTAACCTATTTGACCACCTTATGCTCTTCCGGTACTGGAAGTTGCGACACCCTGAGCAAGGGCTGGCCCTTGGCTCACCAAAATTCGGCGGCCCTAACTACGACAAAGGTGGACCAGTCGACTGGCTCGTGACGGCACCAATCCCCGTAGCACCTTACAAGGCCGCTCTCGAGAAAGACGAGGGTTCAGTGCCAGACGACAATGCTCTTCTCCAGAATCGTAGCCATCTCGAGATGAACCTTTTGTACGCTGCCATGGGCGCCGAAGCTCAAGGCCTCACGATCCCCATGGACGGCAACTCCATCATGACCTTCTACATGGGCTGCTTGCCAACGTCGCGCGGAACGGTCACATTAAGCTCAAGCGATCCTGAAGCCCCTCCCGTCATCGACCCCAACTACTACGCCACCGAGGCTGACAGGCATGTTATGCGCGAAGGCTTCCGCATGCACACAAAGCTTATGCTCGACACGCCCGAGGGCAAAGATCTGGTCACAGAGGAGTACACACCTGCTGGCCACGATGTCGCAGGACTCGATGCATCGGATGAGCTGATTGACAAGCGCATCGCGTTGGGCGGCTCCACGGTGTTCCATCCCGCGGGCACAGCTGCAATGGGCAAGGTGGTTGATCCGTCGCTCAGAGTGTATGGTGTAAAGGGCCTCCGCGTTGTAGACGCTAGTGTTGTAAGTACTTTTACTAAGAACTCGGATTTTTCTAAATCGCCTAATAACAATCGCAGATTCCAAAGCCCATCGCTTCACACACCCAAGTCGCTGTCTACGCAATCGCCGAGCAGGCCACCGAAATCTTGCTCAGCGAGCTCTGAAGTGCTTAATGCGAATGTGAGAAGCAGCACAGCAAGGTAAGGTACATCGTCGGCACCTCAGCAAGATCCGGCAGAACAGGGACGATGGGTCTTGGGCACACAGTTCTGAAAGCAGACGCTCAAAAATGAAAAAGTCCTGTAGCAAAAATACAAAAGCACTAAGGGAAGATGTTCTGCCAATGGCAAACAATGTCCCATGACATTTTCTTTTCGCTTCGTGAAATCCTAGTGCTAGCAGCTCTCCAATACCTTTCCGTAAAAACCTCACAAGCAACCATTCTACGCTTCTTAGCACTGACAACCAAAGAAAAAAAAGAATCTATGATATCATCCCCCTGGACATCTTCCACATTGTTGCTATTTTCTCCATTTACCATTGCCCTTGCCGTGCCATGTAAATCCTTCTAATATTCTAGGAAAAAAACAGCCTGAGCGATCTACGGACTACGGTATGTAAGCCTAGCCTCGCATATCGCAAAACATCGCCCCTTCCCTCGTCCTCGTCCCTCGATCCAATATTTGCTTTGGCCGAGGAACTTTCTACTTGTTTGGTATTTTGCGCGAGGTAGACTGGGAAGATGACGTAGGATCCTGGACCCTGGATCCTGGACCCTGGACCCTGGACGAATGGGCCAGTCCACCAAGGTTCTCGAACTAAGCAGCACTATCGTATATGGGTGAGGGTATTGGTGAGTGGGTAGGTGATATTACCAGGGTTGGATTGGATTTGGATTTGGAGTGGATTGGACGCCCATCTCATCGCTTCGCGTCGATTAGCGGATCTCACGTAAGCTGCAGCTGCTGTAGCAAGGTAGGGTATGAGATGTAGGATTGTACTGTATGTGGGAGTGGGGATCGTGCAGATCAATTTAAGGCAAGGCAAGGCATGCGATATTCGATTTGTCGCCTGTCTTGGAATGGTGGCTGGGCTGGGCTGGCTGCATCGATTGAGTTCTGTAAGTGGTGGGGTGTTATGTTGGTGGTGGGGATTTGGAATTCTGGAACTACTGAATATGCTCGAAGTGTGCTAAATCGGGCAATGCAACGTATCTAATCATTGCGGATCTTTTTTTTTGCAGCTCATGGTTCTTGATCTACAGTTTTTATGCATGTGTGATGTGTGATGTGTGATGTGTGATTTGTGATTCGTACAATATGCTGTGGGTGTGTTGCGAAGTCCGTAGTTCAGTTCGTATCGCCGTATTCAGTATTCAAGAAGTTTGGTACTGTATTCAGCACTCCCGTATTGCCATGTTAACCTATGATAGTATTTCCGTGTTTAACTTTTCGTGATGCCTAGTATGTGATGCGTATATTTCTATCTAAAGACAAATTATTCTAATTGACGTCGGACTTCGTGCAGCATCCCAAACCTATTGCACAATGGCATGCAAGGTACGGCTTTTCGCTGCGAGGCTGGGTTTGAGTTCAGACTCAGCTTGAGGTGGAGATGCAGGTTGGGCTGGGTGGATCGGGTAGGGTAGGGTGGGGTATGCTGCGCTGGACTGGACTAGGCTACGATGCAATGAGGTGGATAACATGGACACATACATGCACATACATACATCCATCCGTACATACATACACACGAAGAACTAAACTGGCCACACATCTCCGGTATGACAAGTGCCCTAGCCCGGGCCCCCACTCCGGCCTAGCCTAACCTGGCCTGAGAAAATAAATTAATTTGTCTCGAAAAGCAGATGGGCTGTGCATTCTTCCTCTTTGCATCTCGTCTCCCCTCCCTCCCTCTTACTCTTGCTTTCAGAGTAGGCTAGACCAAACTAGACCAGACTATTTGCACATTAGACTTGTTTTGTTTTCTGCATTTCATGTAGCGCTAGTGATTGGGGTCGGAGTCCGAGGAGAAAAGTTGAAAATGTATGTATGATTGATAGACTGATCCAGGTGCCTGCTTTGCATTGGGGGCTTTTTCAGCTCTTGGTCTGGGTCTGGCTTCGTGTATGCCTGCGTTTCTCTTAGTGTATGACGATGCTTACTTCGTACAACGAATTAAGATTGAACCTCGGCGTGGCTCAGTTGGTTTTAAGGCTCGGGGACTAGCTGGGTAGTGAGGCGCATTATGAGCGATGTGGATGCAAGATGTAGGGAGGTTTTGGGTTTTGGGTTGAAGATATGAGCGGAATCGAATGGTTAGTAAGTAAGGAATGCTGGGCTTCAAGTATGTGTAAATTTGAGCTTTTTCTAGTAGCTTTGCAAGGTGATTATTGGCCTAAGGCTGGATCGTTTAGTGTCCAACTTCTAGATTGGGGACACTTCGCTGAGCCGTGTGAGTTGAATTCATTGCGCTGACCTTGAACATGTATTCATCCAGTATTTGTTCGCGCGGATTTGCTACTTACACAAACAAAGCATTACACCCGCTACAATGGCCATTGGGATAAGTCGATGGGGTGTAGTCAAGGAGCAGAACCGGGTTGATGGGATGCTCACCCCACGTATATTACTTCATTCAAGCGTACCCTTGTCGTATCGCCGCTTCTGCGTTCATGATAGACGCACCCGCTGCTCCAAGGATGGTGTTGTGAAAAAAAAACAGCAAAATCAGCTTGAAGAAAAGCCATTTCAATGTCACCGGCCACGGAGGAGTCGATGCTAGAGAAGATGATGCCACAGTCTCAATATTCTTCTGGGTTGCATGGCCGTACAATCATGTCGCCGACCTTGGAAGGAATTGGTGTGTAGTGGTGCCATCGAGTGACACAGGCATATTGCTGTCCTGCTGATTTTGATGATGTCCCGACTGCTACCACTTCAAGAGAAGGGTGGTTTTCAAGCAATTGCACAAATCGAGTTCCGACTGCGCCGGTCGCGCCCAGAATGGCTAATTGTGGTCAATGTCATGTTCATGATTGCAGAATAATGATAAAGGGACTTGGGTAGCAGCTTCTTACCGCATCTCTTCTTTTGAACGTTTGATGTTGCCATTGTGTGTGTTCGCCGTAGTATCACCCACTGTCGATGTTATTATGACTGGAGGTTGAAGATTTGGTTTGGTTTGGCGGAATATCAAACATCGACCGGCAGTCATGATTGGTCGCTTGTGCTGCATTAGTCATCCTACACCTGAAGATGCCATAGGTACTTCTGCTGTTTTGTTCACTCATCTTTCTCGAATTCGATTCTGCAAAGATTTCAGTAATCAAGAAGGACACTTCTTTCAAACTATCCCTTTGAGCGTTAACGAAATTGCATGAAGTTATTACCAATTCAAACCAGTGCCGCTCAGTTACCTATGATACCTATAGTAGGTACCAATGTCGACGTGGCGATGCAGCCTGGCTTCCATACACAAGAATGCAAGGTTAACGATGCTGAAAGGGAATTCTGGATATAATCATCATGCGCTGAAGTCACAACATTTCCCTTTTTGTATACAAAGTGAATGCCACAAAGTATGAGCACTAAACCGACGAGCCGAGGCTCTCTTGTTTCCGCGAGACCTGGCGCACTTTCTGGGCGAATGCGATACGCATCAACTGAGACAGCTCCTATCAAACCCATTGATGAGATACCGGAATAGGCTGGTGCTGGGCCCAAAACTACGACAAGCGTCATGATACTGGCAAAGCCACCCATGTTGGTGCAAGCTGAGTAACTATTTAGTCGAAGCTGAGCTGGGTGTAATTATTACTTACAAAACCGGAATACGGCGCTAACGGAAAGATGAGGTAGTACCAGTAGCGGGTACGAGGTCAGTTAGTCGGTGATAGGCGCTAGGATGCCTGACCGTCAGAATTGGACAGGCTGAAATACGCTTATGCCTTGTGGCCCCAATTAAACCTCGCCCCTGCGAAAAGGGTGCTCAGGTACATATGGTACTTACTTATAGTTGGCCTGGAAGGAATACTGGTTGCTGCGCGGAAATACAGTTGTGAATTTTTTGTTCAAGATGCAGTTCTCTCTTCTATTTGCGCTGGCAGCTGGCCTTGTGGAAGGCACACTATCCACATATCGCGAGCCAGCCAACTTCGATCCGAAAAAGGCTCTTGCAGACCGCGGATTTGACATAAATCAATTAGCCAGTTCCTATGACGTCAATCTGAATGTTTCCAGTGGCGTGAATTGTCCAGCAGCAGTAAGTTCTTACTCTTTCTTGTCTGGGACAAACGAAACGTGCCAAACCGGTAGCAGAGTACCACGATACTAACTTATGCTCATAGGTCTTAATTCTTCGCACCCTTTTCCCTAAGCAAACAATAGTAAAAGATACTCCACAAGAAGACGCTTGGAGTTTAGGCTTCTGGTCAGCGATTCAGGCAGACATAACCCCAGCTGTTGTTTTTCAGCCTGCCCGCGCCAACGATGTTGCTACCGCGATCCTCGTATCTCGATTGACGCAGTGTAAATTTGCGGTGAAAAGTGGAGGACATGCGTCCATGGTAGGCGCTTCCAACATCGACAATGGAATCACAATCGACCTGCAGAACTTGAATAGCATTCAAGTCAGTCGGGACAAGAAAGTTGTAGCATTGGGCGCGGGCCTGAAATGGGGTCAAGTGTATAAAGAGCTGGCCAAACACGGAATTCAGGTGAATGGTGCAAGAGGTTCTGATGTTGGTGTTGGTGGATTCACCACAGGCGGTAAGTCTCAGTCAAAAATTGCCGTACAAAATTCAGTGTCCAATTCTGACAAATTATCCCAGGCGGTATTTCTTACTTCGCCAACAAATACGGCTGGGGTTGCGACAATGTCGCCAACTACGAAGTGGTCACTGCGTCCGGGCAAATCCTGAATGTCAACTTCACTTCCTACTCAGACTTATACAAGGCTCTACGAGGCGGCGGCCCGAACTTTGGAATCGTGACTCGCTTCGACCTTGAAGCATTCCCACAAGGCGACATTTTCTCCGGCAGCCTCATCTACTCGTACGACGAACGCGACAAAGTGATTCCAGCATTCTCCAAATTCGCATACAGTACCGACATCAAGGTCCACACATGGATGTTCGTTCTGAGCCTCGGCGGCCAGAAAGTATTCAGCGTACTGAACATGTACTCCGATCCCATTATCGATCCACCAGTATTCAAAGAATTGCGCTCAATCCCACACATCAGCAGCGACACTGCGGTCCGTACCGTGCTCAACATGACTGATCAAATCGCCAGCCAAGGACCTCCAGGATCGCGAGACATGTTCTGGACGCACACGTTCAAGATGGACCAGGATTTCATCGCTTGGTTCGTAGACATGTTCTATGCCGAGACAGACTCTATACAGGGCAAGTACGAAGGTTTGAATGCTCTGCCCTTAGTCCAGTTTCTCACGCGCACAAATTTGCAGCGGTGGGCTCGCAACGGGGGTAACTCTCTACCGCTCAGAGCCGAAGGTGGTCCTTACATCAACATCATCTTTGCCTTGATGTGGAAGAACGAAGCAGATGACGATATCCTGATTAGCACCGTTGCGCGAGTAATGAACAAAGCCAAAGAAGAAGGCATTCGAAGAGGTATTTTCGAGGAATACATCTACATGAACTACGGCAGCGAGTACCAAGACGTGCTCAAGAGCTATGGGAAAGTAAACGAAGCACAGTTGAAGAGCGTGGTAAAGAAGTATGACCCCGAAACTGTTTTTCAGAAGTTGAGGCCGGGGTATTTTACTTTTAATGGGCCGCCGCGAACACAGGGTCCTGGAGCGGGATCGTAGCGTAATTTGTCTTAGATGCTGGGAACTAGAAATGTGTATTTTTTTTTCCATGATTTTCATATGCGATGCCTACAGATCCGTATGCTGGAAACTCATTAGAATACTTGTAATCACTGTGTACAAAATCATTCGTCCTTGGGTATATAATTACATGTTCAATCGCACAAGTCCCGCCATTACATCTTGAAGTTCCAATGCTCTCCCTTTTGAAATAGCTAATGGCACCTTCAGATTACCAGTAAACCAACCCAACCAAACAATGCACACACATACATACATACATTAACCCATCCCCTCACCCTCCCCCTCCCCATCCACTCCCAATCCACTCCCTTCTTCCCGCTCTCCCGGCTCTTACTCACCCCACGCACCGCCTCCTCCCTTAAGCTCCCTGGAATATATATCCCCGCCATAGCCCTCGAATTGACCTCGGACGCCGCTCTAATTACATTCTGCGGGTTTTGGCTTGCGAGAGATTGGAATTTGGAGAGGGCGGAGGAGAAGCGGGGGTCTTGGATTGCTTTTGATTTTGATTTTGGATTTGTGGTGGTTGGGGGCTTGGTGGTGTAAAGGGATTGGTTGACGGGGTTTTGGCGGAGGGGTTAGAGATTTTTGTTCATTTCGGTAAGCGGGGGTGGTGAAGTTGAAGTTGATGGATTTTTGAGTTGTACGGGGCGGGCTCAGCCTTCTTCTTTGAGGCGGAGGAGGGCGGATTGTCTGGCTTCGAGGATGTCGGAGGTGCGGAGCATGGATCTGCTGCGGGTTTCGTGAAGGTCGTTGGCGGATTCTGGGACTGGATTTTTGGAGCTGTTGGTTGTTTCTTCTGAGGTTGATTCTGAATTATTTTGCTGGGGAACTAGGTCTAGCTGCGGCAGAAGGCTGTTTGATGTAGGGGTAGATGGAGTGGTTGGAGGAGATGGTGAACTAAGCTCTTCATGCGCGAACAATTCAATTCGAATCTCATCGACAGGAGAAATGATAGGATATGCATCTGCATGTGCTCCACTGTCGCTGTATTCTTGCTTTGGTGATGACGCCTCTTCTACAGAAGGCTTACTCTGAATCGGACGCTGTAATATGACTATTTCGAAGTCAACCCGGGACTTGCTAAGCTTTCTGTTTCCGAAGGATTACTCTTCCGAGCGATTGAATAGCTACGTGTATCAGAATCCGGCATCATAAATAAACCTTTCATTGGTGTCGCCTCGTACTTTTCAGACATTGAAGACAGTGATCGAGTGGACGGCGATGTCATAGACCTGGTATTGTACTCTTTGAATGAAGATCCAGACGGCGCTTTAGTTGAAAGCCGGTATACGTCATGATTATCTTCTGGAACTTCTACCCTAGACAATTTTGGGTTATTTTGTTGGTAAATGGGCTCGATCATAGTCTGCACATCTGCGAAGACGTGATCTGATGGTTGTCTTGCTTCGTGATTTACATCTAGAAAGGGACCTTTCAACGCATCATTAGCCTCGAAATGATCTTCAGCTTTTACGGAGTCCACATTCGACTACTTCTTGCTTACGCCCATAGTATCGCTGAAAGGGTCTTCGGCTGCTTTTGTGATGCCTGCGTGGGCACCATCTGGTACAGACGATGCATTCTCACCGTAATTGAGCGAGCGTCTGGTTTGCAATTTCATCACGCCCTTGTCGGAGCTTAAAGGCCATTGAAGGGAGTTGGTGGTTTCAGCAATGCTTCGTGCGATATCAGTGGACTCTCGTTCATCCAAGATTGGTGATAAAGCAAAAGGATTCAGACATGGAAGTTCTTTCGGGATTGTCGTTGTGCGTGGTTGCTTTACAAGTTTCGTATTTGTCCGCCGTTCTTCAACTCGATTGGGTTCGGAGACATCTTCAATGTTGCGTGTAAGGAGGACCTCAGCTCGACCACTTCCCCTCCTTTCCCGAAAAGGACGAAGTAGTGGGAGAAGACGCAGACTGAGAAGAACTCTGTCGATTAGGTAATGGTGGTGTATCTGTTGACAAACGCAGATTGAATCTGATCGTCATTGAGTTCCCTGTACGAATCGCTGAACTTAACTGCGCATTAATTTTTTTTTCGGACTCCTTATCTCACGTGTTTCGCTGAGATAGCTATCCCGCTCCGTTTTCCTCATTTTCGTAAGTATAGTACCACAGCGAGGGCCAAAAGAACGGAGCCTAACGTATCTCCAATGATTAGTGCTGCGGCTTGCCCTGGGCTGAGGAGGATGTTTTTTCCCCAGCACGAAAGCTGACATAGGTTGGCCATTTTGACATTGGCTGTCCTTCGAGCATAGGCTGCCCTTGTGGAGGAGGTGATACTCTTGTCTGGCCCGGCGTGGTTGCGGAGTTGAATGCGGACTGCGCTGACGAAAGCGCAGAGGATGCTGATGCCTGGCGATGGTATTTAGTAGATTACATTGCTCCTTCAAGAGTCGAACAATCTCTTACCTGTGTGGAATCTAGATTTGCTTTCAGTGCGCTCAAACTTTCACTCAGTCGTGCTACATCGCTACTGGATGCCGCTGCATTTGCGCTGGCCACTACTAATTGTGCAACAGTGACACTGGAGAAAGCGAAAGATGTGGCGATGCTCGCGCTCTGAGAGACCACAGCGACCATAGATGTCGCAGAATCCTGAAATGCCATTGGAAGCTGAAATTCTTGCTTCGATTTGCTGCGAGAACGTTGCGTTAAATGCGATAATTGTTCGGGAAATTTCGACCGTCGCTCTATCGACAGAAGCTATAATCAGGTTTTGGCAGTCTTAGGGGTTGTTCTGTCGCGTCTCGAAGGGAACCGGCCTGCTAGTAATGAGTGCATTCTGAGGATCGGTCGAGCTCGGTGGAAGGGACTGAGGTTGCAACTCTAGTATTCGTACGTATTGGACAAAACGTCGATTAGCGCAATAAACGTCTTCCAAGTTGTCGAGAGAAGCTCTCAGCACAGGGCGATCGTTTTCTGGGGAGGCATCTATGAGAATATGGCCAGCCATCAAGAAATGTCGAAATCCTCATCGACATGCGAGTTGGCGTTCGCATGCGAAAGTGCTCGCGCCAGGAAATTCCGCTCAACAGATAAAAAGAAGAGAGACGTAGGTAAATTTAGGCGTTAATTATTATATAGGTTACTATTTAGTATATATTTATTTACTATATTATTCTAGGTAACCTAGTATATCTACTCTATATATTACCTAAATATTAATAAACTTATATAAAAACTACAAAATATAGCTATATCTGCTTAAAATAGCAACTTAGAGATACTACCTAATTCAGATTGTAGCGTACTATCCCTAGTTTTGGCTGGACAGGGGGGCGGTAAAGACTTTTGGGAGCTTCATCTGTACAGCCAGAACTGTTATTGGGAGCTGAATGTTGATCAGTCGGTAGTCGGTACTATGGGCTTTCCGCTTTCGGCTCTTGACGGACTGAACCACCTACGATTGGTCTATGGGAAGCAGATAAACGTCACTTAAGCTAGCATCACCGTCTACCAAAACCATCAGTAGGTATACCACACCCGTTTACAAATCAATCCCAAATCAACAATCTTCTTCACCAAGAAAACGAACACCATTACACTCTTCAAGAACCACAAAGAAAAAGCCAAATAACTTGAAAAAGAAACAAAGAAAATGTCAACCACAACAACCCTCGGCCTCGGCCTCTCCCTTTCCCTTTCCACTCTTACCCCCGCCCTGCCCTACCTCCAAATCAGCATGGCAACTCTATCCACACTCGGCGGAATCTACAACTTCGTCGACCCGGTCTCCGCCGCGAAAATATTCGGCATCATTCTCCCCTCATCTTCATCATCATCGCTAGACGCGAAAAAAGCAATCACCCCAACGGAGGAAGCGTATATTAAAGTGCATGGCATCAGGAATATTGCTTCGGGGCTAAGTGGACTTAGCTTGACGCTGTTGTGGAAGTTTTCGAGATTGTGTAGGGAGGAGCCGAGGGCGGCGGAGGCGGTTAGGAAGGCGATTGGGCTGGGGTTGGTTGTGGGGACGGTCGTTGCGTTTGGGGATGGGGTTATTTTGAAAGGGCTTGCGGAGAGGGAGGGGGTGAGGGAGGAGACGGTGGAGCATGCGAGGGAGAAGAGTAAGGGACATATGTTGATGGCTGTCCCGATCGCTCTGCTTGGGTTGTCGTTTGTTTTCGCGTAGATGTCATCAAACCTCTCTTACTTTGATGAAAATTATTACATATGAACTTGAGCTGTTGTATAAATAGATGAATCATCACGCTTTCCACACACACTTTGGAAAAGCCAATACAGGGCACTGTCTGTTTGGAGGCAAGAGTTCTTATCGTCGAATGCCGCTCAGCACCAATTGCGACACTTGATACGAGAAATCTAGTTGATTTAGATTGGTATTGAACTATATGGCTCTAGCTACATGAGCTATCTCCTCGGTGTAACCCTCCATGCTACCGTTTCACGCCTAGCCCGATGCACAATGCCCTCCCATATCATAGGTATCGCCCAAAGACCAAGGAAATTCTCATCCGAATGGTATCTAGCGGTCAGATGCTCAACATCTAACCCCGAGCCGAAAGCAGACGCTCCACGAATTGTGCGAAGAAGTTTTTCCATTCCTTCTCTTTCTTCGGATTCTCAAATGCACCAGCCAGAGTCCGTAGGTATTGATCCACACCGTCTTCTCCTATTCCCATGCCGCTCAAATCCGACTTTAATCGTTCGACGTACGGCTCTCCGACCTTTTTAACAATCTCGGACTGAAGATTGGCTGCCTCGTAGAGAACCTGCCTGGCTTGAGCATCTTTTGAGTTGAAACCCGGGGAACCTGGAATTGACCAAGTGAGTGGAGAGAATCGCTCAACGACGTAGTTGTCAAAACCAGGCAATGGGGATTGAGTGACTACCGGAGAGGTTGGGGTTACGTTTGCACCGGGTCCAACCTTATCTGGACCGCTCCAGACATTTGTCATGCGGACAAGCACAAATAGTGCTAAGCGGGCGGTGGGATAATCATGAGTATCGCGAGCAAATGTGTCGATCGAAGAGATGATTGGTTCAAACATCGATTGATTCGCTGGTCAGAGTTAGAAACATTACCTTGCAAATGCCACACATGTGTCATTACTTACCATTACTGACGAGCACAGACCCGAGACCGTGACCGAGAAGAACAACAAGGAAACTTAGATACTCTCGTCGAAGCTCGGCAAGCTGGATCTCGTCATCTGTGCCTGAAGGGTTTACCGCCAATGCAGTGAAAATGCGCTGAAGCAAAGGTGTCATGACCGTGTCCAGAATAGCAGCAATCTCAGCCTTGAAGGTATAAATGACCTGATCAAGGACTTTCAAAAAGGTACTGATCTCGTCCATTGAGGAGCTAAGGGATAGTAGACCTTCAATCCAGGATGGCAATTGTTGCAGCAGACGGGAGCCAAGAACAGCAATCATGCGAGAGAAAGCGAAGCGGGCAGCATGGCGGATTGAGCTGGACGAATTGAGAGCCTCGAGAGCGACAAGAATAGCTTCAGATGCTTTTACGAACTCGTCAGCTACTTCACTCTGAGGAACTTCGCCATCAGTGCTTGTCGGAGCCCGGTCTGCATAGCCCCGCGCCAGCGTTCCAAGAGCCATAATGATATGGTGGATTTGAAGGATGGCGCGTTCGTCACCATTCCGCGCCTGAGGAAGTGTTTGTTCCAAATCGACAAACAAGGGACTCATGATAGTTTGCGCATAGAGTCTCTTGTTCTCCGTTGAAACAGTACTTGACGACGCAATGCAGCCGACAGCTTCGAACAAGTAGAGCTGTGAATCAAAGAGCGCGTCTGCTGACTGATCATCCTCGTCAGAAGACATATCGTCGCCGGAGTCATCAGGTAGTTCGGCCTTGATTGTGAGAAGGTCGGCGACAGCTTGGATGATATCGTATGATACATTACCAAGCTGAGCTCGAAGCTGTTTTACCAGGCGCTGGAATAAGTACCATGACCTCGACCGAACTTTGACATGGTTATGATGGGTGAGACGAACAAAGTTCTCAAGGGCTTTAGGGATCAGGTGTGAATTCTGCTCAAAAAATTGAGAATAGCGGACGCAAGTCTCCATATACTGTAGCTGTATAGCAGGATGCGGATAGTTAGCCAGGTCTGGAGGCTGTCAGCATCAGTTCGGAGGGTGTGGCTCAAGAATGATCTACCTGATTCAACCATACTGGACATCATCGCAACAAGTCGCTGAGCTGCCACAGATGAGGGTTCTCGTTTTGCGTATAGTCCTTGATTCCTGACTGCTAATTCGCCGAAAAGGTACATCTCGTGCAACGCCAGATCGAGGTCGCGCCAGTTCAAAGTTTGATCACCCGCAGAAAGTCGGCTGAAAGTATCACCGACCACTCGACTCAATGTCTCAATGTAGAATGGCTCATCGATAGCTGCTACTGTTTGCTGAAGGACGTGGAGTCGTTTCCGTAGGTCTTGGAACTCAGCTTCATCCGTTTGTTCTCCTTCCTCACCCCAGGATGCTGTTTCATCAAACTTCATCTTTGCAACAATGGCCTCCAATACAGGGGGTAGTATTGCGGAATATTGTGCGGGTAGAGCCCCGGTGTTCTTTTGCAGTTTGCGGAAGAAAGTGAGAAGATCTGTGAGTGATGGGATTACGGTGGAGCAGACTTCATCGTACTGGTCAGCGAAGAATCTCAGCAGATACGGCGTGAAGATCTGAATGAGCTCGTCGGCGCGCTGACGAGTCTGTTCATCAACAGAATCATTTTCTAGAATATTAACAATATCAAACACGATATTGTTAACAAGCTTTGCCACAGTTTCCGCAAGGTCATTGTCGTAATCTGGGGTGTTCCTCAGATCAGACAGGGCTGGGCTATTAATGAGCTGGCCCACAACATTGGCAAGGTTGAGGAATAGAATCAACTCAATCTTCTCAGCCGGATTCATCTTCTTACCCACAATTTCCGAGAACGTATCGATTGCTGCATCGCGGACTTTTCCTTGAGGACTCTCTGGATCGGAAATACCTTGCTGACCAGCCATTTGAAGAAAGGTACTTATCATGGCTTCATTCACGACGAGTGAGATGTCCGTCCAGCTGACCCAGCGACCGATAGTCCTAAGACACATTTCGATGAGGCTCCAGTCAGTCTCCCTCCATTTGGCGAGGATTTCTTGCCAGGACAATGAAATCTTCTGTGCGTCCCGGTGTCGGATCAAATCTTTAAGCTCTGTATTTCGCTTCTTCTCATCTTCAGGCCTAGCAACCAGCTGATCGGCGATCTCATCATGTACTTGTTGGAGCATACGAAGGTATAGAATGGTACCGGTTGTGTTGACGCTGCCTATAGTTGCCTGGTCGCCGGCCAAGGCACGAAAGTCGTCAAAGAAAGACTGCCACGAAGATGGGTATAATGCTACGAAGAGATAGGTCATAGTTTGCATCAACTTGTTTTGTATGTGGCTTGTATCCGTCACCGTGTTTGTGGGCGCGTAGGTCTGGCGGACGTGGACCATGAGGGTATCTTTAATATAGTCCAAGCTTTGAGCATCCAAGCGGTGCTCTTGGACGGCATTGTTTACGAGGTCGAGAGAGGTATGGCGGATGATATCGGAAGGTCTCGGATCTCTGGTGAACAGAGCAAGGCAGGCTTGCCATGCAGAGCCCTCTGTGCGTAGCTGGTTGAGGTATTCTATAGCCTGGCCTCTCAACTGTTGGCTCGAAGTGGGATCCGAGGCGATTTGGATGGCATTTTCAACCTGGAACAGTAAATGAATGTGTTAGTTATGGTCAGGAAGCAAGAACACAAGATAGCGCCATCTGCACGAGGACATACCTGTGCCTCCATTTTCCACCACCGTCTCAGACGCGGGACAGATTACAGGCCGAGTCAAATGCAGAGGATGATAGCAGCCGAGACAGTGGGGTGGAGTGTCGGGAATGAGTAAATATGCTACCGGACCATTGGGCAAAGACGGCACTGCATCATGAGGGTGTTATGGGCGGTGAAAGGCAGAAGCGCGGGGCACGAGTGACGTACAGTGATTGTTGCAAAGACCACTATACAAAGATGTTTGGAAAAATTTAGAGACGGGAAATCCTGGAGGGACTGGTATTTTCACGAAGGGTAGTAAGGATTCTGGGAGCTCGATGTTTGTGTGTTGGTAGAATTGGAGGGTCGGCAATGCAAAAAGGTGAAATGTCAAGAGGGCTTGGCGGCCATTGTTGTCAAGGTGGGATGTGTGGGCCGGCCAAACGCCCAACGCACGCCGCCCGAAGTCTTTAAAGCGCACGCGCCATCAAAATTTAAACAACCACAAAATTAACACAAAGAGAATCTCGATGGCAACAGATTATCGACGGCAAAGACGTGAAAAGGCACCGCAAAGGTGACAATACCACGCATATTTCTCTAGCAGCTGGAAGCAAATAACATACTTAGCCGAGGGAAATCGCAATGTTGCTCGACATCAGAACACAACCACTTTGGGCACCACTTATGAGTTACTTTAAGCATACTGCGTTGAATCTGTCATTATTTTTGTCTATCTCGCGTCCAGCAGCTTATCTGCAAGGTCGGATGGGTGTGCATGTAATACAGTTCTCGAAGAAATACCACCGAGACGGACGGACACTATTCGCCTGTGACTACTCTTTTGTAAAGATACAGCGGAGATCTTCCTTCTCGTGGATCTAGAGCTTGCCCTTCTGGCCAAAGTCGCTTCTGTAGCAGTCAGTAAGGTGGTATGGTTGATCTGAATAACATAACTTACTACACGCCCAAGTGTTTGGCCGCATACGCCACGTGCTCGTCGGCGAAAGATGCCATGAAGTAGTAACTATGGTCATAGTCGGGTTGCATGCGAAGATTGATTCCCTTGTCATTTCCAGCCTCTTTGGCTGCTGCCAGGAAGTTCTCAGGAAGAAGTTGGCCCTGTTGGTAGAAGTTGTCTCCGGTACCCTATTTGATATCAATACTGCACATTGTAAAACAAGGCACTGGAAGGCTACGCACTACGTCGATCAACATTTCAAGTGGTCCCTGCCACTTCTTCACAAGCTCAGTCGCGTCGTGCTCCTTCCACTTGTCCTGCTGGTCCTCGCCAAAGTATCCCTTGAACGCCTTCTGACCCCAAGGACAGTTAATGGGGTTGGTGATGGGTGCGAAGGCAGAAACGGACTTGTATTTGCCGGGGTTCTTGAGGAACTGAATTAACAGTCAGTGGAAAAGGCTTCTATGAAAGCTATTAGCGGAACATACCAAAGTCAAAGCACCATGGCCGCCCATGCTGTGGCCTGTAATGCTGACTTTGCTCGAATCGAGCTCCTTGAAAGACGCAAACAATGCTTCAGGGAGCTCTTTTGTCACGTATGAGTACATGTTATATCCTTTCGTCCATGGCTCCTTAGTTGCATCAACATAGAAACCGGCACCAGAGCCAAAGTCGTAGGCGTCATCCTCACCCTGAATACTCAGTCCTCCTAGGTGTTTGGTTAGTGTGGTACTCATTCGGGCCATGAGCATTACGCACTCGGGCTAGTGTCAGGGTAAACAATGGCAATGCCATGCTGGCTGGCGCCGTGCTGGAAAAAGCCCTTCTCAGAGCAATTGTTCGCCGTGCAGGTAAGACCAGACAAGTAGAACAACACGGGGACTTTTGCGCCAGATTTGAGAGCCTGCGGCGGTAAGTAGAGGTTAAGCTCCATGTCTGTGTTTGTGCTCGAAGACTTGTGTTTGAGCTTCAATAGCTTGCCCCCGAAGGAGGCAATAGTTGCGGTGGTTTCGAAGGACATGATGGAGGACGATTCGTATGGTGGTGGACAAGGTTGGAGTTCGATGAATTGGAGGGATTCTCGAGTGCACAGAGGGCCCCGCTGGTTTTGAAACTTTCTCCTCTGACGTTGTTTCCTGCTGTGAATGATTGCGGGGCAAGTTGCCCCTCTGATGCTACCCCACCCTTGCCTCAAACGAGTCAAGTGTTCCGGGCTGCAAGTGAAATCGGATCCGCTTCACGCCTACGAAGCATCGGACAAGGCTTGGAATTGCGATTACTCGGTATTGATTCGGGACAATTGACTTATGGCCGCTTAAAGACTCCTTTCGCCGAACATGCCCCATTCATTTTCCATGCCTAAAAACTCCATGCCCAATGCAGCCAAGACCAATCCCAATTATGTCAGAAGCTCCTCGCAGGTCCAGTCCTCGTACCTGCATCGTGTTAGCGTGTTTAAATTGATTTCCTTCGCGACTCTGACTTACCATCCATCTGGAAGGTACCGCCGCACTACGAGGGGAATCTTCTTCTCTCGCAATTCCTTCGCTGCAATCTGTAGAGGATCCGTCATGCCTTCAACATCAATCAATACCGGTGCATTACCGCTATTCCATCTGTTAGCCTCTGCTTTTCATGGCTCTGTCCTTTCTGTCGGTCTCTAACATACCTAATCTGTAGAGCCCTTGTTCCTAGCACGCGAGCTTTCTCATATTTGGTCATGTACGGAGTTGTTGTACGCTTCTCATTAGGCACCTTCTTGTCTTTCAGGCTCTTGACCGTATTTTTCTCCTCAGCTTTCGCTGCAGCCGCAGCGCTCGGGTCCCCTGAAACAACCACATTGTCATCCTGCTGATCTATAGTCTCTGGGTCTTCTACGCCGCCGCCCTCAGCTGGCTCGTCGTCATCGTAGAGATCGGGTTCTTGTTCCTCATCGTACTCGATCGGCTCCCTACTTGAAGTCAGACTCCATTTCAATCCCCCAAAATATTCGAATTTACTATCCCCTCAAGCGCGTCATGTATGCGATGCGCGTGGGAGGAGTGCATGAAATTCGATAAGTTAGGCAGACTTACTCAAAGCCTCCAGCATCATAGCCATCGTCGCCTCCGTAATCAGACATGATCGCAGGTAAGTGAAATATGAGAATACGTCGGCAAAGTTAAATATATTGGTTCGGAACGGTGGGGAAATGGCTTTTGGGGTGGTGAAGCGAGCGGATGTCGCTTTGTTCGGGTGCGCAATGGTCGTAAAAGAAATGAAGCTTGGGGAAAAAAGCTAGGGCCATATCCTCACGTGTTAATTTAGCGCCGCGAAATCTTGGCATATCCACTTAATTTTGTTCTCACGCACGCCACGGTCATCAGCAGTCTAACGTTGTGATCACATCCCGCTACCTCTTCCTGATTGAACATTATATGCGACATAATGGCGTACAAGCGGAAACCCTTGGGAGGTATCGACATTGCTCCACGAAAGAAGACCAGAGCAGGTGAATACACCTCTACTAATCTTGCAGAGTATGAAACTAATCAGTGCTGTAGTCGATTCCCAAGATACCCCAGATTTAGACTGGTCTTCGGATGACTCCGGTGACTACAAAGTAAATTATACAGACAATGGCACGAGGAGAGCGGAAAGTGAGGCCCGTCGGCAGTGGAATTACATCTGCGAAGTTGGGGGCTGCGGACAGCGATTCAACCGACCGTGTCGATTAGAAGCTCACATGCGGAGCCACACCAAAGAGCGACCGTTTGCCTGCCCCGAAGCAGGTTGCAATAAGACCTTCCCCCGAAAAGACCATCTTCAGCGACACTTAAAGAACGCGCACAGCGATGGTAATAGCGAGCGAACGTTTATATGTGACTGGGAAGGATGTGGGAAGAGTTTCACCTCGAATGGTCGCCTGCAGCGACACAAAGATGTTCACGAATCAAAATATTACTGTACAGGTTATCCACCATGCAGTGAGTCGTTTAGGAAAGAAAATGCGCTTGAGGCGCACATCAAGACCCAGCATTTGGACGCGAAGCTGTACCCTTGCACACACGTTGATGAAGAGACCGGAGAACGATGTACACACGGATATCAAACAGCAGGAGCATTAAGGAGGCACGTGAGCAAAGTACACGCTGGAGCACAGGAGAATGGTCATTTATGCATGATATGCGTCCCACCTGGAACAGAGGTCGAGTCGATTGAGACAGAATCGGGCGAAACCATAACGATCCCCAAAGAACCTCTGTCATTCGCGAGCAATGAGGAGCTTTTGGCACATGCCCACGAATACCACCCACCCATCTGCTCCCAATGTGACATCAAGTTCAAGAACCAACAGAACCTCAGATCTCACTATGACACCGTCCACGCCGACCGAGCAAGTCAACCCCAATTCCCCTGCCCAAAGCCAGGCTGCAAAAGCGTCTTCAACCGAAAACACAACCTCAATGTTCATATACAAACAGTGCACGAGAAGCAATTCAGATACAACTGTGTCTCGGACGCCATGCAGGCCTCTAAACACGATGATCTCAAAGCCTGGGACGGCACCAACGCTTGCGGTGCCGCCTTCAAAGCCAAATCCTCACTAGACCAACACATTCGCACACACCATCTTGGCCTAGGCAACCGCAAGCAAGCTCGAAAAGCCGCGAAATCGAAGAAAAAGCCCGAACCTTCAACACTTACTTTACTCACTGGTGTAGGCTACGACGAAGGCAGAGACGTGCCTTGCTTAGTCGACAACTGTGAGTACAGATTCTACATGGATCGCGATCTTCGCCGCCATCTACTCTCGATGCACAGCATCCCAGAGGAAGACATCGAGGATATGATCCGCGAACGTGACGCGCTCGCAGGCGGACAGTTCTGGGTTGGCGGTCTCGATGAGACGAACCGGCTCTTTGAGGCCACGGAATCCAGTGTTCAGCCCAGCGTGCCTCAAACTCCACATCCTTACTTTTCCAGCCAGAATATGCAGATACCGCCTGCTCTTGATGGTAATGGCAAGCCGATTGATCCTCAACTTGGCTTCTTTGATCAACAGTTTGATCACTTGTCTCTGTTTAATGAGGAGGCAGAGATGGATTTGGCGATGGGGCTTGGTGAGCTTCCTCCGGCTGTGGATGCTCAGGAGGGCCTGCAATGGGATATGCTCGCTCCGGTCGAGCAATATAATTTTGATACGATCAGTACCGCGAACTAGGTTCCGAAGAATAGACATCAAGAATTTTCATTTGCTGGAAGAATTCAGTTACATATTTTGTTTGCATGCAATGATGAGGAAGAATGATATATGCATTTGGCTTTGTTTCATCTTGTCTTTGGTACGCGTGCGAATAAATCTCTATATATATTGCTAATGATCTCCTCTCGCTCTTCCTCTAGATCCAGCGTCCTTCAATGCATCATAAACGCAGAGAACCCCGTAGTAATAAAAAAGGGAAAGCTTCCAAAATCTACTACTACTACTACCAATAAGAAAGCATTAAAATTCTTACAAATGCCCGGAAACAATCCACAAAATGATGCAATTAGTCCATCCCAATTTCTACCAGCCTAGCCATATAATCACATTCTAATACACGCGCTTTACTAACATGCTCTTATGTAGTTCATCCCAGACCTAGACCAATCTTCTCACCAATATCGTGCCTATCTGTATTGCCATCACCCTCATCATCCATCCCATTCCCTTCTTCGTCATCGTCGGAGGCGTCATCGACAAACACCCTGCTTTGTCGCCTCATCTCCTTGAAGAAGTTTCCGGGTCGATGTGGATTTGGGGCTAGGTTCTGCGTTTGCAGGTGTTCATGGTCTTCTTGCATGTCCTTAAGCTCTTTCGAAGGTCGTCGTAGTTCGAACATGGAATTTGGTCGATCGTGGCTGTAAGGTGATGCTCGGTTGGTACGGAGTCTTGCTGTTGGAATGTTCGAAGGGTGGTGGGCTGCTTGCGGAGAAATCGCGGACCACCATCCTGACAACCGTTGGGAAAGTGATGGGCTTCCAGGGTTCGGAGCCTTGGAAGAGTCAGTCGATTGTTCTATCTTGAGCTTTGTGACGCCCTTCTTCCCCTGCTTTGCGAATGTGAAGCCAAGCGGCAACTCCACTGGTGAAGTTGGGCGAGAGGGTCCAGCTGAGGAGGAAGACTCTGAGCCAGACATAGGATATGAATTCTGTCCTTCCTGGCCATTGCTTTTCGCATCCTTGAGAAGACGACGGAGGTCGTCATCCGAGAGAACGCCGGCTAAATCACCCTCTCGAGTTCGAGGCCGGTACTGTCTGCGGCCTTGCTGGATGAGATGCTCCAATTTTGCACGATTAGCAATGAACTTTAGTTTCGGGAATGCAGATTGCTGGCCAACGTGTATCATGCGTGCGAGGCGCTCGGGTGTTGGATCAGCAAGTATGTAATAGAAATCTGACAGTATTGACTTCGGCCAAATAGTAATAGTGCCATTGAAGCGCTGGAGCCAGATCTCACTCCAGTCTTGACCCATTGGTCTGGGGAGGAGTTCAAGATGCCGAAGGACTTTGAGCCATTTGTTGAGGTCTAATTTGAGATATTGCTCAAGGGCGGAGCCTATAAAACCACCGCGCCAACCACGCCCTCGTCGATGTGTTACTGGCCGTCCCACAGAGCCCCTGGATGAGAAGAAAAAGATGTTGATGTGTGGGTTAACTTGGCTCACGATAGAGAAACGGACATTGAAATGAAGATTCAGAGCTTTGAGAGGGATGTCCGTCCTTAGTGATCCATCCTTCCATTTATGCCCAAATGAATAGGGACTTAGCGTGCCATCTTTGTTTTTCTTCATCAAGACAACGGGGTTCAGAATGCCAGGAACGGCAGCTGAGGCCAGGACTGCAGACCAAATTACACAATCCGGTGAGGTGAGATAGTTTGCTAGAATAGTTGGAGAATGGGGATCGGAAGGGACGCAAGACACGTTGAGGATACGCCCTGTTCGCTGGTACGCCTCCCTAAAGGTCATGCTTCCACGCGTAAACCAAGCGCATCTTTGGGCCCAGTCAACGCTGTCGAATCGTGCTCCAGTACGGTACCATCTCTTGAACCAGGTCAAGGTGTCATCGTGGCATGCGGTAATGCGATGAGCAAGCGCTGGTACAAGTAGCTTCTTTAGCTCTTCGTCGGTCCTAGTGCCCAGCAACGCAGCTACCAGAGCACCACCAGATGTTCCAGTGATTACCTCCGGGAGAAGCGCAGCGTCTAGAAGGGCCTTTGCGACACCAAAGTGGTAGTAGGCAAATGTAGCACCTCCAGATAAGCACAGAGCAGTGCGGCCAAAATTAGTGCCAATGTGCTTAAACATTGCCCGTTTACTTTCGTCGTCAAGCTGTTTAGTCTTGAGGAGAAGAGACAATGATGTTTCGGCCTCGTCAATGAATTCCTGAACTAACTCTTTTGTTCCGTAGTACGTCTCACAGTATAGCCTTGGGTTCTCAAACCCTACGAAGTTGTTCTTGATACAGGCTTCGACCAGACTCCGGAGCTCTTCTATGGCTTTTTGGTGGGTTTCCATGTTCTTTCCGTCTGATTCCCCATTCTCGTCTGACTCAGCTCTCAACCGCAGCTTGACCATCTGGCTGTGTACTCGCTTCACTGTTTTACTGTCATAGTACGCATAATCATCGTTAGTCTTCCAAGAATCGTTCCCCAAGTATGTATCTAGCGCTTTGGCAGCCTTTATCCAGTCATCGTAAGTTGTTGCCTTTTGCAGTTGCTTCCGGAGCCTTTGTCGCGTGCCTCGCCAGGTCACCCAGTGCTCGTAGAGATAGATGTAGAACCGTGTTAGAACATATGCTATGCTCAGGAACAGAAGCCACCCAAACACGACTATTAAAAGCGGCCACTTGAGCAAGACATATACGAAACCTTCGCGGGTCTCGTCCTTGCCCCGCCGAGGGGGCTTCTTGTGTTTCCTTCGCCGCCGGACTCGCTGGTGGACCGGCCGCCAGTCATTCAGAGCTGTAATAAATTTGTACTGCTCGGGCTGGGGTAGCGTGAGGTCTTCAGCAGAGGGAGAGGTCTCGGGAGCAGTGAGTGCTTTTGCGAACTCGGCAAAGTCTGCGTCGTTTACGAAGTCATTGTGAAAGTCGGGCAAAAGGGTGAAGTCGAAGGCAGGCGCCGCATAGGGCTCTGGGCCATCGGTTGCTTTGTTGGTATCAGCCATAAGCGTGAGTGTGGAGGGAGATATCGTGCATTGTCGAGAAGTCGAGGAGCGTTGAGGGCGGTTGCAGGGCGAAGTCGCTCTCGTGCAGTGGTGCTGAAGGACGGCTCGGCTTGTGATGTGACATCACTCCATCAGATCGCCTCCAGGCACGGACCTCTAATTCGACGCGGCCGGCTAGACTGCGTGACTGCACATTCCACCGACAACATCTTTCATCTGTTGGTTTCCCAGCCAAATGCCGATCCTACAAGCATACGAATAAGGAAATGGGAATCCGACCAGCTTCTATTGCTGGCGGCTTCCGTCCCAAATTGCTCCGACGATGCCAACGGAGCCCTCACCAACGCCTCATGACCCTCGCCATCGAGACTTCGTGCGATGACACTTCTGTAGCCATCCTTGAAAAAGGGTCACAAGATGCCAGGCCAGTTGCAAAGCTGCACTTTCACAAGAAGGTGACTTCGAACAATCTGAGTTTCCAAGGCGTTCACCCACTCGTGTCCCTCACGTCCCATCAGCAAAATTTAGCGAATCTGGTAAATGACGCTGTGCAGCATCTACCCGTTCAAGAATCGAACAGACAAGATGCAGACACCGACAGCAAAAGCCATGATATCGAAATTTCGGCCGACTCAATGGGAATCGGGCAACGGAGGCTGCCAGACATCATATCTGTTACGCGCGGTCCGGGCATGAGAGCTAATCTTTTTACTGGGCTTGACGTCGCCAAAGGCCTTGCGGTCGCATGGCAGGTATTAGAAAGACACCACTTCACTATACGGATATGGGATTGACAATAACATAGAGGCCCCTCGTAGGCGTCCACCATATGCAAGCTCATGCTTTAACGCCTCGTCTGGTCAGCGCTCTCCAGGCATATGATCCACAGTCAGCCCTTCAAGAGTCAGAACCAGCCTCCCTCAAACCCGACTTTCCATTCCTCTCGTTACTCGCGTCAGGCGGTCACACCATGCTCCTACACACTGCCTCCCTGGCGGATCATGTCATCTTGGGCTCTACCACCGACATTGCGGTGGGCGAATGTTTAGATAAGGTTGCCCGTGTTGTGCTTCCAACAGATACGATACAGTCAGCAAAGACTACAATGTATGGAGCAATGCTTGAAGATTTTGCGTTCTCTAAGAAATTGGAGACGAAGTCATCACTGTCGGATAATAGTGTGCAGAGTCCAAATCCAGCCAAAAATAAAATGGCTGGTCATACTGCTAGGGACTACCTGAATCATTTTGGGCATCAGTACGGACGGTATGAGCCGCCAATAAATCAAGAAGAGGCGAAGAAGCAGAGTATAACCAGATGGGGGTGGGGTTTTACCCAGCCATTCACAAAGTCCAAAGGAGGCGTGAAGAGTCGGACTATGGAAATGAGTTTCTCGGGCCTGTTGGCCGCTGCTGAACGTTTTGTACGATATCAAATGGACCCTGCGACCGGAAAAATAACGACGATGGAACGCTCAGCCGATGGCATCAGCATTGAGGAACGCAAGGACATGGCCCGGGAAGCTATGCGTGTTGCTTTTGAGCAAATCGCTGCTCGAGTAATTTCTGGCCTACAGCAAGGAGCACATCCACCTGGAGCAAAGCCGAAACTTGTGTTGGCCGGAGGTGTCGCTGCTAACTCATTCCTCAGATACATGTAGGTCCTTCACCTTCGCCATAGTCGTCAAAACGTCAAACTAATAACCTTCTTCAGACTTGCAAGCACACTTTGCATGCGTGGCTATTCTGATACAATCCTATACTTTCCACCTATAGAATACTGCACTGACAACGCTGCCATGATTGCATGGACAGGTCTAGAAATGTACGAGGCCGGTTATACCGATCTTCTGAGCATTCGAGCCATACGAAAATGGCCATTTGATCAGTTGCTATCACCACCGCAAGAGGACAATTGATCTCAAGAAAAGGCGAGAAGCATGAAAACGAGCAATCCGAACAACTGTAGAATCTAATCGAGCAACCGCCTCCCGACTTCACCAAGACGAATCGAACCCCCATATGGAGGTCAAAAGTGCTCGTTCGAAGCGGCAATGCATCGCTAACAGATGGATCGAGGTAAAAAGGCACATATTCCATAGGAAACCTTGCCCCGGGCCAAGGAGCTGACTTAGTGATTCACCTAACCTCACAGTCCAGCCGGTGCTCGCACATCGCCACAGGAAAAAAAAAAAAAGGAGTCTGATATTGCGTTCGTACAAGCATAGGTCTCGGTAGGACAGCTTTAATCTTGTGTCCGAAGACCAATGATGCACGTTCGCAGAATCATATTGCACTACCTCGAGTACGAATGCCAAGGCGAACTATAATGCTCCATGTGAAAAGGACTGCATCATCCACCTTCCCTAAGCAAGGGGACAGGTGGCAAGTCTACACGCTTCTAGACGGAATAGACGACGAACTAGTGATAAAGATACGATGAAAAGTATTGGATTTCTCGAAGGTCGAATTTGGTATTCCAGGGCCCCGCCCAATATGCAAGGGCGTCAAATCTAAGCTCCGCACCCCCTGCACCAGAGACGGCCTCGTTCGGTTGCTGCCGGATCCTGGAGAGATCGCCTCAATTTTCCCGTAATTTACTTATACAATCTACACTTTATTTTCCCTGAATTCTTCCCCAACTTCGCCAAATCACCGTTCCAACTGTCTACATAGTTTAATTGTAGCTGCTAATTATAACTGAAGCTCGATGGTATCACCGTGCCACTTGGCCCAGGCTCAAACAATCAGCATGTAAGGCATTTTGCCCGTTGGCAGACTGTATACACCTAGAACCTGGTACTACAATTGCCAGGGATCGCTAATGCAAGAAGGGAGCCCGCACACGTGAAAATGATGCTCCAGTACGACAATGATAAAGGCGACTTCTCGTATCTTTCATTTGCGCATAGTAGTTCTCATTGTGTCACCCAGGTGACTACGATCAGGGAAGCCCGAAGAGGGAAGTGTTGTTGCGAACGTCATATAATAACCCAAGATGGCCATTCAAAAAAGAAGCAACCGTTGAGCGGCCTCTATTTTGACTGGTTCTTCAGCTGAGCTTTGTTCGCGGGGCGACGTTATACGTAACAATGGTTCTTTCGCGGCACAGCGTTCTGGCTTTGCTGGGTTTGGCTGCGAGGTTTGTTTTCAGTTCTTTTCTCACGTCTGACATGTCTGACGGCGAACAGCATCAATGCAGCACCAGCAAATGCCCCAAAGCCGAGTGATGAGATCAGTCTCGCTCCTCCCTCCCAGAGCGTTTCATGGGACTTGGGCTACCCTACACCGGAGCCCGGGCCAGAGGAACCAGAATATCCTCCGGTACTGCCCCCTAAACCAACTGACCAGATCAGCCTTGGTCTGCCCTCTTATTCCGTGAGTTGGGATCTTCCAGGACCTGTCGAAACTCCAGGAGGAAAGCCACCAGGTGTATATCCGCCAGGACAGCCTAGTGATCAGATCAGCCTGGGACCACCTACTTACACAATTTCCTGGGAGGGTAAAGGTCCTGGGCCTGAGGAAACGGCCGGTGTACTGCCCCCTTATCCTCCTCAGCCTCCCAAACCTAGCGACCAGATCAGTCTTGGAAAGCCTTCGGCTTCCATTAGCTGGGATGGGCAGGGACCTGAACCTGAGAATCCAACTCAACCACCCCAACCAAATCCCCCTAAATCCCAGCCCAGTGACCAGATCAGCCTTGGGAAGCCCTCTGTTTCCATTAGCTGGGATGGGCAGGGGCCTGAACCCGAGAAGCCAACTCTACCACCCCACCCAAATCCCCCTAAGCCTCCCAAACCTAGCGACCAAATAAGTCTTGGAAAGCCTTCGGCTTCCATTAGCTGGGATGGCCAAGGACCCAAGCCGACTGGTGACCCTGAACCTTACGATGCCGAGTATCCAGCTGAACCCATCCTACCCAAACCCAGTGATCAGATCAGCCTTGGAAAGCCTTCGTTCTCGGTGAGCTGGGAAGGACAAGGACCTAAGTCCACCTACGCACCAGGAAAACCCACCCGAAAGCCCACCTGGAAGCCTACACGGAAGCCGACAGGCAAACCAAAGCCAACCAACAAGCCTCTGCCCAGTGATCAGTTCAGTCTCGGGGACCCTACTGTTTCCTTCACCTTGGACCACAACAAGCGCCAAGAGGATTCCCCTGAGCCCACCGAGTTCCCCGAAGATCCATTCCCAGAGTTTCCTGAGGATCCTGAAGACCCTGAGTTTCCGGATGATGGACCAATTGTCATCCCTCCTGGCCCTATCCCGGTTCCATCAAATACCATTGGCATCGAGCCTCCTAAAGTATCTATATCTTGGGGAAAGCGGCAGGAAGAACCCGCCCCCACAGATTTCCCTGAATTCCCCGAAGACCCCGATTTCCCTGATGATGGGCCAATTGTCATTCCTCCTGGCCCCATCCCGGTACCAGGAAACACCATAGGCATCGAGCCTCCACGGGCAACTATCTCATGGGGCAAGAGACAGGAAGAACCGGAACCTACGGATTTCCCTGAAGTCCCTGAAGACCCTGAAGACCTAGAATTTCCTGATGATGGACCAATATTCATTCCTCCTGGTCCTGTTCCTGCACCGGGGAACAGTATTGGAATCCAGCCTCCAAAGGCATCCATATCATGGGGCAAGCGACAGGAAGAACCCGAACCTACTGATTTCCCTGGCGTTCCTGAAGAGCCAGAGTTTCCCGATGATGGGCCAATTATCATTGGCCCTGGCCCTATTCCTACACCATCAGATTCTGTGAGTATGGAAAAACCGGAGGCGTCTATCTCTTGGGGCAAGCGGCAAATGTTCAGTGAGGGACCCCTTGTGATACCTCCCCTCCCTATTCCGAGTCAACCCAACACCATTGGTCTTCAACCGCCGGTAGCTACCATGTCTTGGTATAAACGCGAGGCGGAACCACAGTCAAACAGCTACGGGATAGTTTGGCCTACCAATATTCCACGTCCAAGTTTCGAATATCCAAAGTCCTCAGCCTCACAGTCAGGTTATATCTCTTGGGGTAAGCGTGAGGCGGAACCGCAGTCAAACAGCTACGGAATAGTTTGGCCTACCAACATCCCGCATCCAAGTTTCGAATATTCAAAACCCCCAGCCTCACAGCCAGGCTACATTACATGGGGCAAGCGCGATGCCGCTCCTGAACCTACTGCTGCAGCCATGCTTGAAGAACGTGAGGAATCCAAATTCACGTGCGGGCTTACAACAACCGTCTCAAGGATCAATCCCTGCCCACGGATTGGTTGTCGCCCGCCGTGCTCCTTTACCCCCGAGTACTTTGAGCCTTTGGATGACTCCGATGGTTACAACGATTCTGATGACTCCATTCTCATCCAAGGAGAACCATCTGAACACAAGAACTACGATTGTCCCATTACTAAGACCAAGACAAATGTCTGCCCAACATGCGCATGCCCAACGACAAAGGTGTCAGAGGTGCCTCCCTTCTCTCCAACAAAGATAGTGACTGTTTCGGTCCCGAAACCCTCCTCCCGCCCCTGTTCTACCATCACATCGACCTTGATACCAGTCTGTGTGCCGCCGAAGTGCCCGCCGAAAGAAACTCCATGCGATTACGCCAAACCGGTCCCAGTTATGGAGAAACGGGTCAAGGAGCGGGAGATTGAGAAAACTATTGTAACCGTCAAGACTGTCATCCCGATTGGTTATTCTAGCGCAATTGTAGATGCTTTCTGTACCGCTTCGAAGACGGTGACTGGCGCCTGCCCAACCTACACTTGCGTCCCTGGATGCAACCCTGCCCAGGTGGTCAGATAGTGGGAGGTCGCATGGCATTGAGCGGAGATTGGAAGGCAAAGATAGCATCGGAAGATACCAGATTGGCAGAGTAAAGGATTAGTATGTGTACGAAGGCAAGCACGGAGATTTATTCAGATTAGGCTTGGTAGCAATTGTGTTTTCGAACTGAAATATGTGTGATTAAAAAGGCCTCTCGCTAGCTATAAAATGCTGCATACCCTCGCTAGAACTAATAAAAAGAACCCGGGAAATTTTATTTTCAACCACTTTCTGCTGTATATATTACTCAAACACTATTATTAGCAACTTAGAACCAGATACCGCAACTGAACAAACGTTTGTACCAGGGTTTGGGCCTTGTCTTGCGTCCTTTCTTTTGCATAAGTGGGGTGTGTGTGGGTATTTTCGTGAACCTACAGGCGATTGGAACATTCCCGTATCGATGATGAATCCGGGGTATCCCTTTAGCCTGCAGGCACCCTGATGATGGGACAGATAACCGAGCGGCACAGGGGTTCACGTTGGGAGGGTCTGTTTGGGTCCAGAGCAGACACTACGCTGAAGAATTCTCAAGAGGGAAAGTCGCCAAAGCCATTGGTTGGATACTGTTGCCGCTATCCGGCCGTAATGGCGACAAATGCTCAGGTGGTCTCATATATGATATTCGTATTCACGACGAAAGGGTCTTGGTTTGCGTAGCATTGCTTCCACTGCGACGCTCGAGCTTTTTGGGCTTCCTCTTTGGTTTGGGCGCCTCTTCGGCGGGGACATCTACTTTGGGTTTCGTATCTTTTTCTTTCTGCTGCTCTGGTAGTTCTGATTCGGGCGGGTCGTCAGCAGCGCTGTCTCTGCGTGCGTCGACTCGGTTCTCCATTTTCGGTTTTGCGACGGGTTGTTCTTTCTTCGGCTCTCCTCTCTTGTCTCCCTGTGCGAGTTTCTTGGGTGTGCTCTTCTCTTTCTTTAGGGAGGACTTGGAGGCGGAGAGGTCTTCGCTGGCTTCTTCGACCATGAAGTTGGCGGCCATGCATCGTCCGCCGTTCTGTGGCCCGACGTCCATAGGACAGGCACTCAATACGATTACGATGTCTCTTTCTGCTTTGAACCGAACGAAACTTCTCTTCTTTCCCTTTGGCTCGTCGACCCTCAGCGTCGCACCCTTCGCGCCACTACCATCTTCGCTCTGTGCATTCTCGCCAAACTCGATTGGAGTGTTCATGAACAGATGCAATGGCGTCGGGGCAATATTGACAGTAATGTCCGCGCCAATTGATTTGGCGCCTTTCAGTCCAACCTTCTCGTTCAGTTGTTTAAGCGCTAGAACTAGATTCTCAGCACAAGATCCATGCTCCTCTGGTTTGTCAACACCTAAAGCTGCGTATAGATTTGCATCACATGCTGCGGTTAATGTATCATGTGCGCCTGGCGTTGTATCTTCTACGAGTGTCATGATGGGGTTCCGCAGGTTTGTGAGCAATGTGTCGTTAATCTCAGGTACGAGACGGTGAGTCGCGGCTCGAGTGTGGGGGAGCGAGAGATATTCCATGGGCGGCTGGTCACGTTTGTAGGGATTTAGTTGTACGTAGGCATTGTAGGCTGCATAAATAGAGGAGGCGGTACCGGAGCCGGTTGCGGCTAGATGATTCAGTTAGCAGCCATAACTCTTAGATACACAAACCGTGCAATCGAAAATCAGAGGAGAGGATACATACCTGCTATTCCTCCAGCGCCGACTGGAGTCTTTGAGAAATCATAAAGTTGCTCGGCGTAGCTCTTGTTCGGGTCAAGGTAATGGCTGGATTTGAAAGCACTCACGACACCCTTTGAATCTGGGAGCTGGACATTGGGCACATAGCTAGAGAAGCCTTTCCCAGTCGGAAGATAAGATGACCACTTCTTTGATGCTGCCTCATTTTGTGATTTCTCATCTTGTCCATTGGCTTTGTCCTCGTTTTCCTTCTTGTTCGCCCCTGATTTCGATCGATAGGGCATCGATGGCAAGTACGATGCCCATGTTCGCTTTGCGGGCTGTGTCTTCTGGACTGTTTCGCTGGACTTCTCGGTGGCCTCGATGGATTTCTCAGCACTCTCACTGGGCTTGTCCGTGGTTCCGCTAGACTCCTCAGTACTTCCGGTAGCCTTCTCGGTGGTTTCGGTGGACTCTTCGTTCTTGGGAGTATCTGGCGCTTGCTCAGGTGGATCATCGGCTTCGTCTTCCTTGGAAGTTGACTCCGTCTCCTTCATATTACCCGTAGACTCTGTCTCCTTAGAGAATAATCCTTTCTCCTCACTCTCCTTACCCTTACCCTTCCCCTTTTCTTCTTGGCTCAGGTCTTCTTCAGCCTGTGCCTTCTCTATCTCATGTTTCAGCTCCTCTGCATGCTCTTCGATTTCCTCTTCACCCACATCGCTCTCCTCCTCTTCGGGTGGTGCATTCAGACTGATTGCCCACGCACTGACGACCTGTTTGCCATACGTATTTATAATCTTGATAGTCCTACCCCGAGGCACGAACGTCGCAACACCATGGCGAGCAGGGATCGTCTGGAGTTCGCCCGACATATCTTGCGCTGCGAAATCCACACTCTCTCGTTGCTGTTGGGTTTCCTTTTTCCGCTTCTGCTGCCTCTCTATAGCGGAGAGCACCGAGATGAGTGCGACGGACGCGATTGCGCGGCGAGAATTAAGCTGAGGAGCCGTTTTGACGGGATCTTTCTCACTCAATTTGATAAAAGAAGTAATGGAGAAGAATATGCAGACGATTGCCGCAAGGATTATAACTGTGGTTTTCGAAAAGATCCAAGTGAGATAGGCGAAGCTGGATACTAAGGTATTTCCCCATGTTGCGACATACTAGTGACGTAGGGAGCGATCTAGACAAATCGCCAGTGGGATAATCTGAGCCAACGATTCTACAAGGGATGCTTGCGCGACAGTTTAAGTGGTCGTCATCTGCAAAGAATGGTGGCTTCGCCTTGTGGCGTCATGACGCAGATCTCAGAACCCTGTTTTCAAAATGCCCTAGCCTGAGAAATAAGCAGGACAATGCGATGATAATAGTAAACTTTAGACCACAACTGGATTTATCCTTATTTGGTTAGCAGGAGTACTTTCCAGTCCTTTTTTGAATGTATTGTACTTGCCTTGTGGTTTGTGCTTTAAACCAAGTGCATAGGCATATAAATAAATATCTTGCCCCGCTTTAGAAATTTATCAGGATGAAATGATCCATACTTCAGAAAGCTACTACAGGGTCTTATTACCAAATATAATGAGTTTCAATCGAACTTAGAGCCCGAAAACCTAGGTGCTGAGGATATCCTCACGCCTCCAGTAAAAGGACGTCTCGTCTCAGCCTTGCGATGATTGCCTATTTTTCTTGGCCAAGGTCTGACACGTCAAACTTATATGCAGGTCTGTATGCAATGAGACTTGCCAATGTAAACGCCAAAGTACAAAAACAGCTCTTTGCGTCACAATCACAGCCAGTAAGAGATTAGAAAGCAGTATCTTACGTTGAATGTACAGCGAAGTGTGGGGCCTAGTACCCCCTCCGCATATATAGCACAAGCCCAGCTCTCCTCCTCATCCTTCAGCCTCGTCCTTATCCACCTAGAATCTATCAAAATGGCGCCTTCATTCAAAGAGTCAGTATGCGGTATTCTGTACTTCTATGAGACCTCAATGTTGACTTCAGATAGTGTTATCGAATCTGGCCAATTTACTTTCCTGGTAGGGGAGGAGAGCAAGTCGATCGTGGTACACGCCGACGCACTTGCTTCTCTTTCTGATCCCCTAAATGTACTCATGAATGGAAAGATGAGCGAAGCCGAGTCGAGGACTGCTAAGATATCTGATGTCCAAGTCGATGACTTTATCAGGTTCTGTGAATACGCATATACGGGAGACTATACCGTCCCGGGTTGTCAGCTCGATGATCCAGAAGTAGAAGAAGCCACAGAAAGTAATACTGAGCCTATAGAGCCGGTTGCGCTGGTGGAACAGGACGCTGTGCCAGTGGAAGCGATGATCGAAGAGCAATCTGCAGTACCAGTTGAAGGAACCGTCGAAGCTGACGATCCATGGGGCTTCTCTGTGGCTAAAAAGAAGAAGAAGACCAAGGTTTCTCCCGAGCCCTCGAAACAAGCAAAACTTCGTCGCAGATTGCGAAAGCGAATCTATGCCGGAAGCCATGATCATCAAGAGGAAATTGGCGCTCGCCATGATTCAAGGACTAACCAGTACGCGAACGAGAATTTCACGCCAGTATTTCTCGCACATGCACGCTTGTACACCTTCGCTCGCATGTGGTTTGTGTTTCCACTGAAAGCTTTGACGCTTAACAAGTTAAGAAACGCCCTGCTTGAGTTCACTCTCTACGCCAATCGAATAGGCGATGTGCTAGAATTAGTCCGATACGTGTACTCAAATGAGCACACAGACGATCGTAAGGAGAATGGAGAAATCGATCGACTGAGAAAGTTAGTGGTTGAGTACATTGCCTGCGAAATTGATACATTTGGGAAGTCGAGTCAGTTCATGGAGCTTATTGAGGAGGGCGGAGAGTTTGCGGGAGATTTCTGGTGCATTACTAGAGACCATTTGCTCTGATTCATAGAGGGTGAAGGGAGTTCCTCATAGGTTTCAACGGTTGCGAGAAGTTCCAGGACACAGGAGTAGCTATGGAATGCTATGTCATAACGTCTTTACTACTCTGGAGTGCTGTTGAAAGTCCAAAAACTGCTCTGATACTCCATTTTGCTACATACTCCATTCTGCTAGGCACGTAATGGGAACAGAAAATACCGTTTTCAGTGCTTACGCTTGGCTGTGTCTCCTTTATTGCATGTCGAAGGATTCTAAATGGGCTGTGATTTTGGTCCGCAAATTGACCCTCCGTAGCCAGTTGCTTGCATTTTTGGCAAACATATAATAGTAGTACAGTTATTGAAATCGTTTCATATGAATGTAATCATGCAGGTGCCGTAACGAAGGCAGTTATCGCCTTGACGGCATTGCCATTGTGTGCGCGAAGCAACTCGGTCGCCTTTTGTTTAGGAAGCTCAAGCTCGGATACCTATCGACTGTCAGTTTGTGCGAGGTAAATACACGACTTTCCCTCTTTTCCTCATTGCAACATGGTTTGCTTCATCTTGGAACCCAGAGCTACATACCAATAACGTGACATCGGCAGAGTCGACTTTGACTGTTTTCTTTTCCACGGTTCCTTTATCCTTCACACTCAAATTCTTCATGGCCTCACCCAGGGCCTTGCTATCGACTTCCTTCTTCTCGCCTGATCCTTCGTCTTGCGTATCGAGCGATGACAGTGCAGCGGCAGCCTTGCGGTCTTCAGCGGTTCCAGTTGGAGCGTGTGCACCTGAGGCGCCTTCTTGGACGGCTGAGGGCTGTGGTTCTTCCGCCATTGCGAAATACTGGTATCAGAGAGGAGATTTGTTGGCTACACTGGAGTTGCTAGTGGAGAGAAGTGACTTAGGTTAGTGGGGGCGTGCAGTGTTGTGGGGTAATGGTGATGATCGGAGAAGTCGGTGGTGGACCAATCAAGTGTGGTGGTGGCCGTGATTCGTGGAAACGGTGGCTTTTTTAGGAGCTTCGAATTCGCATCCATTTTCCCTCCCCACTTTTCGACTCACCACCTCAGTTTTGGGATTGTATCACAGCGCTGTGCAGAGTGCAGGCGTAGGACCAGGCATAATTTACCTTCCAAAACCCTTCCTTTAGGTTCGCCATCGAGGTATGCAGAATTGGTTTCAAGCTCTCGTCTCAAATTGTAGTTATTTGAGCTCTTTCTATTTTTGAGTCATGTCCCGTCTCTTACACGTCAAAACATTCGACGACTTTTCTAATCAGGATAGCAGACAGAGCAACTCGAGTTATTTGTGACGCCAAATCACTCGCTTGCACTACTGAGCGGAAGATTCATCAACAATGGGTTCGACTATACCAGTCGTGGGTGGCGGTAACGATTGGTCGCCTACATGTATATAGAGACCCATTCCCATCAGTCAGTTTGAACAAAACTGACCCTTCCGTAGCCTGGAAATCAAAGCCGATAAAACAAGTTGTCACATACGATGACGAAGCTTCCATAACATCAGCTTTGGCAAAGCTCTCAAGCTTGCCGCCAATCGTCACGCCATCAGAGATTGTCAGGCTCAAGTCCTCTCTGCGGGAAGCGGCATTAGGCAAGGCATTCCTTCTCCAAGGAGGTGATTGTGCTGAGCTCTTTTCCTACTGCTCTGATAATCCAATCGATTCGAAAATCAAGCTGCTGTTGCAAATGAGCTTGGTGTTGATTTGGGGGTCGAACAAGCCTGTCATCCGCATTGGTCGAATGGCTGGCCAATTCGCTAAACCCAGATCAAGTCCTACCGAGACGGTCAATGGCAAAGAGATTCCCAGTTTCCGGGGAGACATCTTGAACGACTATGATCCGGCCAAGCGAACACCCGACCCCGAGAGGCTCGTGAGTGCCTATTTCCACTCCGCAACAACCTTGAATTACATCCGTGCACAACTGGCTAGCGGAATCGCAGACCTACACAGCCCCATGGACTGGGGTCTTGGTCATGTCCGAGACAAAGAGTTGCAAACAAAATACCAACGGATTGTCCACAGCATTTCAGACTCGCTTCGATTCATGCGAACCATTGGAGCAGATACTTCAGGACAGCTACAAACGGTTGACCTGTACACCAGTCATGAAGGACTAGTTCTAGAATACGAGCAGAGCCTGACGCGGAAACTGAGACACCCAGCAGACTACAGTCCAGCACAAAGCTCGTCTGACGGTAAGGGTTGGTACAACACATCAGCGCATTTCCTCTGGATCGGCGACCGCACGCGTCAGATTGATGGAGGTCATGTTGAGTACTTCCGTGGCATTGAGAATCCAATCGGTATCAAAGTTGGACCGTCGATGAAGTCGGATGAGCTGGTGCAATTGCTCGACATTGTCAACCCCACCAAGGAGATTGGCAAGGTGACATTGATCACTCGATATGGCCAAGACAAAGTAGAATCGATGCTTGGAGCACACATTGAAGCGGTTAAAGGCAGCGGACACGTAGTTGTTTGGCAGTGCGATCCCATGCACGGGTAAGATACCTCCACGGTCCATTCATGCTCAAACATTTGATTGACCATGAATAGCAACACTCGCAGCACACCCACGGGTATCAAGACACGTTCTTTCAATAGCATTTTCTCGGAACTTTCTTCAGCCTTGAAGATTCATAAGAAGCATGGCTCTTACCTTGGAGGCATGCACCTAGAGCTAACAGGCGACGCTGTTACTGAATGTACGGGAGGGAGTGAAGGCTTGTTAGATGAGGATCTAAGCCTGAACTACACCACCTACTGCGATCCCCGTCTGAATGAGAAGCAAGCGCTTGAGCTTGCTTTCCTAGTTGCGGGCCACTACCGCGAAGATAGGGAGCTCTGATTTTGGGAAGCAATCATGATGGTGGAGTCCGGGGGCTCAATTGGGTAACGTGTAAATACCTATATACAGCAACATAACCGAAAAGTCTTTGAAACCAAAATTTTCCGCTCAATGAATAGAAGACTGTTGCAAATGAGCCTTAGTGCTCAGCTGAACCTTAGTGCTCTGGCTGCTCTGCTCTGTGCTAGCGCTCAGGTGTGATTGGGGGAGAAGGGTTTGCGTATTTCCGTTTATGGAAAGAGGCTGTATGGTTTCTTTTGAGCGTGGAGACTGGCGATTGGTCGGATTGGGGCGTCCAGGTGAGAGGATACCTATGGTGGGTTACACACGCCGGGCACCTCGAGCCAGTAGGAATCGCCTGGAGTGAAATTCCGCAGTGATCAACTGCAGAAGGTTTATTACTCTCTACGGAAGGTTGGCTTGAGGGATTATTGGCCCTTCTACGCTTGTCAGATTCAGCACTGTAATTTGGCTGTCTGGATAACAGTCAAGGACTATTGTATCCAGTAAGTATTTAGACTATTGTTTCGTTCCCTATAATCTAGAATAGTCCTCGCTCGGGTGCTTATATCTGTCAGCCTTACACCCTCCCCGATTCTATCAAAATTAGAATCAGTATTGTTCTCCCTGTACAGTTCTCTGTATAGCTATTTTTTACTATATCTTCCTCTTTGATCGCTGCGCTCTTTGTACAGCTCATTACACAGCTCTTTGTCCGGCTCATTGCACAGCTCTTTGTACAGCTCTTTGCACGGCTCTTTTTGTACAGCTCTTTGTACGGCTCTTTGTACGGCTCTTTGTACGGCTCTTTGTACGGCTCTTTGCTTATAGTAGAAGAAAACATAATCTCAAAGGGCAGATGCGACACTTCTATTTTCTTTAGAATAATCCGATTTACGTATCGATTTACTATGAAAGCCAATACGAAGTAAGTATATTTGGCAAGGTTTTTAATACTGATTGCGCAGTATTTGAACGACAAATTTCCGTAGGACACCTTGACCGTGGAGTTCCATTTGCAACAACACCAACTCCCCAGCAACTATCCACGCCCATCTTGGCCTTCACTCCGTCCACTACCCGCGCTATCGACTTCTCGAACTCCCTTAGCCTCACCATAGCTTTTCGTAGTTGCTCATACCTTCTGAGCTGAACAACGCTTTTGTTTTGCATCACGACAGCCGCCCATCTATTGATAAGAGCCATCAAATTAGCAATTCCCGTTGTTTCCCTGCTAGGGCTGGCCTGTTTCCGAAATCACACAGTCTTTCTGCGTCTTTCTGCGTCTATCTGAGTCTATCTGAGTCTGTCTGAGTTGTCTGAGTTGTCTGAGTTGTCTGAGTTTGCCTGAGTCAGTTTCGGTCTGTCTGTGCTTGTCTGAAAAATAGATTGGCCTATCTAGAAGCTTATTTGCATGATTCAATCAGAAATACACAGTCTGAGACTGCCAACGATTTATCGATGACTACTATCATGTCAGGACCACAACAGGATATAAATATACGCAAGCATAAGCGTACAGAACAACATCCACTTCCACTGAACGAAGCATCACAACCCCCTTCGAAAAGACAAAGGAGGCACGTTCATCACTCCACTGGATTTTGCCAGCCGCCAGCATATTGGGATAGCTTATCGAAGATCTGGTTGACCGAAGACGCGCTGAGAGAGTTAGATCGAAGGAATACTTACTCTTCTCCAAATCCGACTCATACTACTTTCCACCGACCCATCACCCGAAACTTCCTCGCTAAGTTGAAGCTCCTGTTCGGGGCCATCGTGTCGGCCAGCGACTTTCCCCGCAACTGTACCCCGAGGATATTGAAGGATATACGGCGATTTGCTAGACACGGCGGTCCAGACCTATCTGATATGAGAGGCGTATGTATTGTGGAATGACCAGCACCTTGCGTCAGAGCTGACTGTTCTCTTTAGCACTTGGAACCCATCCATCCTCCCGTTACGATCAAGAAGTCTGCACCTAAAGATCGTAACTACGAACAAAAACTTATTGATGATGGTACCTTCCCTTATGGTTACAAGTATCCGGATGGTCAAATGCCGCCACTGCCTAATAATTGGGAGGAGCTTAACCGAGGGCTTTTCCGGCCCTGGCCCCGCCTTTCACCCTCCACATTTCTGGAAGAACAGTACGAAGAATTCAGACAAGCGGACGCGCGAGCATTTAACGAGGATGCTGTGAAGGACTCCGTGATTCCCATATTGTTTAGAGCTATAGGCTCTCCTGGCGGCGCTCAAAAAAATGTCTTGTTCAATAAAATCACCCCTTTAACCGATAGCATTGCACAGGCTAAGCCGGACTACTACTTCGGTGCACCGCTTGAGCAGATCCACCCAAAAGTCCGCGAGGATCTCAGCAGCCACATCATTGCTTCATCGTCTACTAAACTCCCCGCCGTGCCAAATATGTATATGGAGGCAAAGGGGCCGGGAGGATCATTCCAAGAGGCCCTACTACAGGTATGCCATTACGGCATGATAGGGGCGAGAGCCATGTAAAGTATCTCCTCATACGGGCAAACTAAGCCAGTCTACAGCAACAATGTCCATACCATCTCCTCGATCTACCATGCGGGGCACCTCAAGATATACGGCCACTCTGTCGCTCAGCCGGGCGGACATGGGACTCAGCCGGAGTATTACATGCACCAGTTGGCGGGTTTCAGTATGACTAGTAACCTTGATGTTTTCATTCAAGGAGCCACTGCATTCAAGAGAGCTATAGACTGGACAGCACAGCGGAGGAATGCCGCAATTGCACGTGCCAACGAAATGGTACGTCAAGCAATCGAAGATGACGAGGACGATGAGGAGGACGACGAGGAAGAATAGGAGGAAGAGTAGGAGGGAGAGGAGTAGTGTGAGCCCCTTCAGTCAGGTACCTATAAATTGTTCTGTACACCGCACGTTCGAGATATAAGCCAGCATCCGTAAATTCCTTTTTGGGTAATAATTCGGTGATGTTGACCGAGTATCTTAAGAATGGTGGATCTATAAGCCTCTCCCATTAAGGCACTGGTGTTAGATGCAAGAATGCGCTTCAATCCGAGTGAGTAAAAATCATAATATTTGGCTACCTCATAGTCTGTTACAGGGTATGTGGGTGAAGCAGCGTTCGATGTGCTGCCTCGGGGCTTTGTTGATACTGTTGATGTCCCCACACGTGACTCTCAACCCAACCCACCAATCCCTACCAACTCCAACAAAAACTGGCCAAAGCTCCCCCTTGTCCGAAAGTTCTCTGACGTTATCAAAGTCACACCCACACCACACCAACAAATACCTAATATCTTGCCCCATTCTCACCTCGAAAAATGGGCTCCTTTGCATCAAAAGGCGCCAGAGAAGCCGGACCCAGCATCCGCAAATACCCTACACGCGCACCAAACCCTAAGACACGTCCTCCGGTCTCCCGGGCACCTACACAATCGCATGTCTCGAGACCAGGTCCTACGGTGCGTGCGCCGCGACAGTCTTCTGGTGCGAAGACCGAAGGTATGCATAGTTGCATTGAGCATAATGGATATCATGAGTTACTAATTCTCTGGCCTAGCAATTGACCTCGATGCAGCTTTCGCATCTCGATTGAACGAGCTGGGTCCCGTACAGCCGAATCCTCACTTTTCGCCCACGTCGACCTCGCAATTCGATCCCCAGCGCAATGCCTCATCTGAATTTCCTTCAGATATGATGACGTCTCCTCCTCGCTCCCCGTTCCCTGACCCCGGAAATAATCCTGCTGTGCGATTGCTGCAGGCCAGACAGCGGATTCAGGAAGAAGCCGAAGAAGAATTGGGGGCTGTTGGTAGGAAAGGATTCCAGGGGAGGAAATACATTGATGCGGGACTGATACAGTTGGCATTGATGAGGCGGCAGCGTGGTGAGCCACAGAAACGGATTGAGGAGGCGCTGGGAATCAAGAGGGGAAGACTCAACGTGTTGAGGAAAGGAATCGTGGAAGTCGCACATGACTAAAATTCAGTTGAATTTCGGAAAACTACGAGACGTGGCAGCGCAGCAAACGGTGGCTCGTTCCTCATAGCCTTCGATTGCGCAAAGGATCATACAACATAGGCGTGGCATCATCATCGTTCATCGTCCCCGCAACGACGCCGAATCCCTTCATACCCGCGTTTGAAACTAGGCGCCGATCCGAAATACCTACTCTCAAGGCAAGAAACGATGTCAAAAAAAAAAAATACTAGACCCAAACCAGATACCCAATGCACAAGCCCGAAATCCGCCGATGCAATGCAAAATACCGTATACATACCATTTACGCCAGAAATCCCAAAGGTCATAAATGCATTTTTCGAAGATGGTGACTAGAACTCCCTGTAGTCGTGGATGAAGTTGTTCAAAGTGGTCAGTGCCTGGATCAAGCTCTCCTTGCTGACCTCAAGGCCATCGCCGTTTTCGTCGCCAATCTTGATCATGCCGTCCATTCTCGATTTGCCAGGGCGCCAGCCTCTGGTGACGCGCCAGCGGCTCCTGTTTGCGTTGAACTTGGGACATGATGAGGAGAACTGCTCCTTCTCACGGAGGACATGTAGTGCGTTCATCACATTGAGGAAGATGCTGCGGAGATGGTTAGCTACCCTTGTTTGTCATCGTGGAGGAGGGAGGCTTGGCGCACCCTTGTGTGAGTTTGATGTCGTGGTTCCAGCCATAGGCAGCTGAACGAAAGCTGTTGCCTTGGGCAACGATGTCGAGGAAGACGAAGAGGCTCTCTTCAATGCTGATGCAGGGTTCTGAGATTTGGGAGTCGACGTTGGCGACCATCCAATCGGCGAGCTGGGTGAAGGTGATTTGGTCCATGTGACAGAACTCATTGAAGCGATCGGGGATACCATTTAGTAGGCCTCTTGCTCTGTCAGCGCCGGCAGACTCGGTGACGGCCATGTCGCGATGAGGGAAGATGGGATTAGAGCCTGTTGGAGATTGGATTGGCGTGATGATGGGCGCGGGGAGGGCGTCTGTCAGGTGAGGAGGGTATAGAGGGAGGGCGGAGAAATGGCTATGTAGTCTGAATATACACAGTTATGAGGGCCCAGACCAATTAGAGGAGTGCACGACAAGAGGACAGCGCAGATCAAAGGGAAAATGGGCAGCACAAAGAGATTGATGCAGGAAGTCTTGCGACCAACGACCAAGAGGAGTGGCAGCTGAAGGGTGAGGCGGCGCGTGGGGCCGCTCCGTGTCTGGCTCTGGGCACATGCACAGTGCTTGTCGCAAGTCGCAAGTCGCAAGCATGTGAAAGTGGACGGACACCGGCCTGACTCTAGCCGCTTTTTGACTGAATGACATCAGCTGGCCGGGCTTGCACTTGCTCTTGCACTCGCACTCGCACTGTGCGGCTCCCTTCAATCGTTCTCAAACATTCCTTGTAACATTGTAGGCTCGTCGGAGCCGGAATTGACATGATGAATGCACATGGGCCCCCGCAGGACCTGCTTCTTGCTTGTTGTTGCGCGGAACCTACCCCGGTCTGCTTGCTGTGCTGCCATAACCACTGCAAGAGTCCAGCTTGGGTTTTTGGTCAATCCATTTCAAACGTGTCGCAAAAGTTACCAGTATTTTCCTGGCCATAGCTGTTCATCGGTCGACCATATGCTCTGTACACATGTGCACATGTAGATACAAGCACACCGCACTGCAGACCGTCTGTTCTGACTCGCCCTGCCAACAGCACGACTGCCTTCTCGAAGGAATGGCGGCGTGGCTGGGTGCGTCCAACCAAACCCTGCACCGCCATCTCTCACTGCCCAAATGCGCCTCGCTGTGTGGCTCCCCCATCCCTCCCATCGCATATTCTCCCTGATTCAAGACCTGCCGCTGGCGAGCTCAGTATAGGAATAGTAGTATAAACTAGTGACCATTCTTATCTACTCCGTACCAAAAAAAAATTAAAAAAAAAAAATTGCAAACGGCGCCCTTCAAGCTATCAACCCAATAGCGCTCCACTCAGTTCGTTTTTGTTTTTCTTCCGCCGTATCACCGACATCGCCGGAGAAACTTTGATAATCACGGTGTACATTGTGCCGGTTACGGTGCACCAAGAACGATGCTAGGTTACATTTCGTCTACGCGCAAGAAAAGCTGCTCGGCGTGTGCTAAAGCCAAACGGAGATGCGACCTTGGATATCCGACTTGCAGACGCTGCTTGACCAGAGGCCTCGAATGCCAGTACCCAAATGCCACAGTTCTGGACGCTGAAGTGATTATTCGTCAGAGCACACCAGACTTTGCGCCCTTGTCCACCGTCGCTAGCGCTAGCCCGACGCCAGTTCCCTTTCAATATGATGCGGGTACCAGTCTTGTTGTTGTTCAGCAGCAGCAGCAGCAGCAGCAGCAGCAGCAGCAGTCTTCATTATTGCCCTCCGCCTTCAATCTCCCCGTTCCAGACGCAGTGGACGAGGAGCTAGAACGGGTACTACGTGATGTACGGCGTCAGCCGGTCACTGAACCACGGCTATGCGAAGACATGCTTCCACAGCTCTGGGCACCAATATACCTGAGCCCCGACCAAGTAGTCTTCTGCGTCAAGAGACTGTGCGCAGTCGTGCCCTCGGTGGCGTACGCTGGGCACACGCTGTTCCTGCACTCGAGCTTGTATCGGGGGGACAACCAGCCTACTGCATATCAAGACACCTGCAGTCTATCTGCGTTGTACCTGATGCGCACCAGCCAAACAACGCCCATCCTCCTAAACTCCATCGGGTCTAAAATCTCGTCTCTGGAAGCGTCGTCATCGACGTGGTCCCTCACAGAGCACCTCGCCGCCGTGCAAGCTCTCATCATCTACCAAACCATCCGGCTCTTCGACCCCAGCCTCAACGCCCAAGCACACGCCGCAAAGCAAAACCTTCTGCTCGAACAATGGACCGCGCGTCTCTGGAAACGCTCCTTCATTGAATCCAATAAATTCACCTCTGCCTATGACGCCTGGATCTTCTACGAATCGCTGCGCCGCACGGTCCTCATCTCGCTCTTCCTACGGTGCGCATGGTCCTGCGCGACGAATGGCGGGCTCTCCGATCAAATACTGCAGCTCATTCGCTTGCCTCTTACCAGAGATGGGGGGCTTTGGGAATGCAGTCCAGCAGATTGGGATCGTAGAGCTGATTTGAGTGTGTCTGAGGACCAGTTTCTCATTTCTTATGACGAGCTGGCGGATAGTTATAGTTTTGCTCAGCCGTTGGAGGAGGTTACGGGTGTGGAGAGGTTGTTACTTGGGGCGTGTGTTGGGGATGTGGATCCGAGGTTATTGAGCTGTGATGATGATTGAATGGGAGTGATGGTGATGTTGTGACGATGCCTTCTTTTGCGGCTGGCTGATCTGATCTGATCTGATCTGGTCTAGTCTAGGCCGAGGACCGATTCCTCCTGCAGTACCTCAAGTATTTTGCTTTTGCGTTCTACCACAGTCGTAGAACGTCAGCTTCTACCCTTTTCGACTCGTGCGATTCGTTACGAAGAGCCAGGAACGGGTCAGCCGCTTCCGAGTGTGGAAATTTGTTGATGAACGTCTTTCCTTCTCTAGGAGCGTTCTGAACGAACATCATCATTATCTTCTTCATCTTACTCCCGCGTCGCTTCGAAGCGAGCGAAAAACGCGAGCACTCATCATTCCAGAGCCCCTCAACAGTTTCGCCATGACCACGACCATACCACAGCTCTAGCTCCCCTTATCAGTCACATCGCCTGATCATCGCACCAAACGACGCCGACTCCTCAGCCAACACATAGACCACTATCACGACAGGTGTCACACCCTCATCCATTCATTCCTCGATTTTACTGTTTTTCTCCATGAGGGAATGGCATTTTCCACGGATAGCGTTGTTCTTTGTATGATAAGGTCAGTTTAGATGCTGTTGAGGTGTCGTGTGTGCGAGTGAGTTGGGTTGGGGATGTAGTTGTGATTTGTCTCATGATGATATGTGATCAGCACAATATTTCAAGTAGGTATTGTTGTCGTTGCTATATGAGATGCTATGTTGGTATTTTTGCCCGGGTATTCGGCACCCAGGTGGCAGTTGGGTGGAGCAGACCTGGCGGGAAAACAACGATATGCTTTCCAAGGCGTACATACTGCACTTTAAGAAAGTGGAGGTAAATAATTTCTAATATAGTCGTATTATTGTACGACGGTTGTTCTGTATGGAATCAGGAAAATTATACTAATGGACTCAGTGCTTTGAGACAAGCCAAAGTAATGTGTCAGGTCAAATATATTAATCCATTACTATCATCTGCTCTAATCTATTTGCCCTCACGAAATAATGGGTATAAGGATGATATTGGTACATAGAAGAAGAAAATGCATAGGATCAGAGAAAGTTTCCGGGATCATTTTTAAGAGGCCTCTTCCTCTTCCTTCCAGCACCCGGACGCCACCCACCTCTGCCGCGAGGAGGAAGCGCGTGAATCGTCTGTCTTTTGAGCTTCTGGGCTATCGGCTCCGAGTCGTCATCACTGGTGTCATGCTTAGCGTTTCCTCCTTTGTCGTTTGGATTGCTGGCGCTGGCACCGTGTCCAGCACCCCCTTCCAAGATGACCACATCCTCGTCATCTGTGTCCTGCACTTCCTGTGTGCCCTGTGTATTGTGGGACTGGTGACTATGTGTGATAGATATACTGGCATACTGGTCTCTGGAATCGTTCTCATCTGTATCGCCTTCATGAGCCACCCTGCTCGAAGGTTGCCGTCGGCGTTTTTTGGTTGTCTCTCTTGATGCGGGCTTTCTTGAGCTTTGTTGACCCTCTGCTGGTTTCTCCCCTTCATTCGCTGCAAGCTTCGCTGCATACTTCGCTGCCAGTGCCGCCCTTGCCTTCTCAGTCCGCCTTCGGCGCTCTGGTGTAGGCGCTCTTTGTACGTTTCTTTTTTTGGGCTGAGCTGGCTGACTAACAATTTGGCTGAGGATAGATGACGAAGACTGTAACGTCTTACGGGACGAAGATGATGAGGATGATTTGGCCTTCTTAGTCGTTTCTTTAACGGCGACTATTTTACTTGAACCGATAGTTTTGCTCTTCGGTTGTTTGAAATTGACCGTCTTTTCCTTCGGATAATTGTAGTCGAAAAAGAGCTCCGTGCCAGCCTTTAGATCAATTCTCGCAAATATCGCTAGGCGACAAACAGTGTCGCAAAGAAGGTTTTTGGGATAGCAGTTGGTATATTTCTTGTCTGCATTGTTGATGAAGCGAGTTTTGTTTCCAGCGTACGTAGCGTCTACTTCCTGCTCTTCAAATTATTTAGCAGCTTTCAGGAGGGTGTTAGCTTGTCACAAACTTACCAAGGTTGAGTCTAAATAGATACATGGTCTGTTGGTAGTCGTAGATTATGACACGGCGGTCACCTTCTGCATCTGTGATCACCTCCCCTTTGTATTCTCCGATGAACTCGTCTTTCTTAACATCTTCTCCAGTATACAGCCCAAAGCCGTGGACTTCTGAATGTCCTAGCAATGTTTTCTTCGGTAGCCCTCGTTGAACCGCAACATTGCAACATTTGTCCTTCCCAATATCTTTTTTGTACCGATTCACCGGATCCAACATCTCACTCGCTCCACAAGTCCCACAGAGATCTCCGTCGCATTCCCGATTCAGCCTATAGCAAGCGCACTTCTCAGTACCGCATAAGCGTCTGCTAGGTGTTTGAACACAGATGCAACCTGGAAAGCGCCGATTACAGGCTTTTGGACACGCACAAGTCTTTTCACAGGTAATGCCCTCCCTGAAGCATCGACACTGAGCCGTTTCGCAGCTTCCTTCATGATGGCAAGGGTAGAATGGTCTTCTGTTTTCCCAATTGGCGGTATGTGTATGGTGATGCCACCAAGAGACGTTGAATTTTCCAGCTGGAGGTTTGACGGATTTCCGGTTCAGTTTATCGGCCCCAGAACATGCAGGTATAGCGAACCTATTAACAGCACGTTTGTAATTGATAACTCTTTCAATGATAGGATCGCCATCCTCGTGTACAGGGCGTATACTCAGCTTGTCCACGTCAGACTCAGAATCCGAGGAAGTATCTTTAGAGTTGGCATCCTCGTGATTAGTGTCCGGGCCTTCAGAATCGTCCCTGTTCCAACTTATCGCATTTGGATGATCCTGGACAGTCTCATCGTCAGGGTATTGCCTGAGTTCCCCATGGAAGATGCAGTTGTGTCTGGTGAAAATTTTAGCGTACAACATGATGAGGGACTTTAGTAGATCCTTACTCGTGACATATTCTACACATAATCCCTCTATAAGTGAAGTTGTGACCAGACTCAGATTTGGGTCTGGATTCGCCAGTCGAAGAGCCTGTTTTCAGCAGAGCGTACTCTTGAATAATGCTACTTTGCTTGGCAAGATGAAAGATACTAAAGCCACCGCTCTCTCTAAAGAAGGCGGAGCAGACAAGTACTGATATTCTCACTTCTTTGGGGGAGGGTACTTGAAGTTTTGCTATAAGACTCTGCCAGGTCTTATTCGCAGGATCGAAGTCTTTGGCACGGTCCGATATCCAGTTTGAAATTAGAGCATTGAATTGCTCTCTCCCAGCAGGATTCACGTTGTTGATGCGCTGAATATCCTCGGACCGCGCCAGAATCACAAATACGATGCTTTCCCATGAAAGACCGAGCTCTTTCAACAGATCTTCCACCAAAGGCCCATACACGCGACACTGTTCATTTCGAAGATTCCGCAGCGGGCTGCCTTCGTTTATCATCTCGTAAGCCAGGGGAAGTTGGTGATAAAGTTTTGCTCGACTCGTTTCATCCTCATCCTCAAAGTACGGCCAAGTCAGGAGTTTCGATTCGTTCTCTGAAAGTATGTTCTCTTTCAGGCTCGCGTACTCTTTGAATTTAGGAATATGTACAGTCACAGACTTGTAGTGTGTGGGCAGTACTCTGCAGCTTTTTCTAAGAACAGACTCTCTCGGCTTCGCCTTAATGAATATTTCTTGGGAGAGTTGGCGGACTTTCTCTTTCGGTGTCTTCGCGCCCGAGGATATCTTATCTGCCTGTATATTCTCGAATGGAGAGGTGTTCTGGATATACTTTACGGGAAGGGTTGGAAAACGTCGGGACTGCGTGCCTAAACGTTGGCTCAGGCGCATCTCTCGCCCCTGACAGGTCCTCTGCTTTCGTAATTGGTTCTGCAAACCGTAAGCTTGATGATAGACCTTTGTGGCAGACCTTTGTGTCAAAAATAAGCATCACTTACTCTCACCGAACGTGCTTGTGATACGTAAAAGTTGTTGAGGTGCTTCGACAAACATTCCTCTACGATCAAACGAGCCGCATCGAAGCCTACGACATCAGAAAAGCGAGGCAGCTTTGGAAACGCAACTATGATCAATATCAGTCAATTGCCATCAAATTTTACGACTGAAAAAAAAAGAAGAAGCACATGATATGCAAAACTTACCATGTGCAGGGGAATTTTCCTTTCGAGTTTCAGCCGGTGCTTGATCAATGCTAAGGTTGCGAGGAGCTTCGGTCGGTTTAGCGGGTTCTTTCTCCGACGGCGTCGCTCGAGAAGACTGGTCTGTCTTATCTAGAAGAGAATCGGGAGTGTATCTAATTCTAAGATTGGACGGTCCCACTTTCCGCGACCGTCGCGATGAATTTATTGCGACAGGTGCGGATTTTATTGCCTTCACTTTACCTGAAGGTGGAGGTGTTGATAGGTTTAAACCCCCATTCGTGGATGATACCATGTCCGGTGCGCCAGTCATCAAGCTGGCGTCTCTTTGCTGTATGGGCTCACTATTGTTCCCAATACCCTTGTTTGTTGTTGATTGTTGGAGACGCGAATTCAAGGTGGCCTGTTCACGATCAGACTCGGCTAGCTTACCGATTAGCTGCTCTTGCACGATAAGATTTCGTACATCCATCAAAGCTTGTATAGCTTTATCATCATTATAAGTTTTAGCAGGCGGTGATGTTGTGGGCAGTGGCCTCTCGGAAGCTCGCTGGTCATCCACAGTTGCTGCTGTAGCAGCTGATATCTCCTTGATGGGCTCAATTTTCTCAACTTCAAGCCTTGTTGAATGGGTTACAGGAGCACCAGAAACATTCGGCTGTGTGGACAAGAATGGAGCCGCTACAGAGCCTTCTGAAGAGTCTTTCAAGGGGGCTTGTCTGATGGATTGTCCAACCGTCATATTCGCTCCATCGTGTATGTTGGGCCTTGGCAGCATGGGTGTAGTGGGCTTCGATGCGGCCTCCCCGTCCCCAGTGAGGTCAATGGCGTGAGATTTCCAATACTGATCGTCGTCCAACTCCATGGGTTCATCCCCCGTATTTCCAAGGAAGCTGGCCATTGCGGAAGAATGGGGTAGTGTCTGGAAAAAGAGATTGTCTGTCTCGAGCCTGGAAAAGATGCGGGGCGGGCGCGCCACAGCCTCGCTGAAGAGCGAACAAGGTCGAATCAGTGCATCTCAGAGCTCCCAAGGTAGAAAGCTAGCACATGCGAGAGACTGAGTGGTGAGTTGGCTTGTGACAGTTGAAAGGTGAAATATGGGAGTGTCACAATACGGACCAAAACATACAAGTTCACTGGCGCTTAGACCACTTGACAGCGCCGCGTGCTCATGTGACAACATTGGGCCAATTGCAAGTGGAATGCGTCTAGCATATGGTTGTTCCAGACAATAATCAAAGACCTAGAGACTAAACATCGTTGTATTTTTTTGGTAATAATAAGTGCCCATGTTGCTGAGACACGCTTTTATAAGGCTTCAATCAAATTCTGATTGATCTTGTAGGCTTGAGCGATAAGTGAGATATGGCCGAGCGTCTTCATGAGCGTGAAAGAGCCCATAAACCTATGGAGACTTTCCAGGTCATGACACGCCTACTTGCACAATATGTTCAGTTTGCGGTTCTGCCCGCCCAAACTTGCAAATCCCCAAATGTGTAGCTCCAGGTGGTCGAGGAAGCTGGTTGATTACATATGTAAGGTGAATTGCGCTAGACTGAAAAGGTGATAGTCGATTGTTTGTTTACGCTTTGGAGCCTTGTTGTTCCAAGCTCAATCGAAGCTTGCGACAATCACGACACAACCACAACAACGCAAATTCACCATGGCCAGCGCCGACGGTAAAGAAAACATTGCAGATGGTCTTGTTGCAGGGTCGTCGTTCAAGGCGCCCTCGTTATCGCCCAAAAAGACATCGAGGAAGACGCGTAGCAAAAGTATCGGCCCAGGTGGACTGGGAGGCCCTGAGGAGCCGGCACTGAAGGAGAGCAGTGGAAATCGTAGAAAGGTAAGCTCGCAGTGATTTAATTCATTTTTAGGAGTTGCTTACGCCATGCAGTCTGCTTTTGTCCCCGCCGTAAAGTCAATTCTCGCTTCGAATGACGAGGACGAGAAGAAGCGTCGCGAAGCGCGCCGCAAATCGTTAGGTACGCTGCGCAATATAATCTGTACTCTATTCTTCCCCTAATAGATTCTCTAGCTAGGCGACGCGTCTCTTTTGCCCCTGAAGCTACCCTACACACATGGGACGTCGTGGAATACCTTCGAGATGCTACCTCATCTTCCGCTTCTTCAGAAGCCACGAGGAGAGCTTCAAATGTGTCGGAGGCGTCTGCACAAGCATCGCCAGCACCAGACTCAGATAACGAGGAGCCGCCGTCGACGCCTCCAGAACAGGTGGAGGAGCCAGAGCCAGATCTGGGATCTTCACCTGCGAACCAACGCGATCTACACCAGAAGAAGAACCGCCGTCGTAGCTCTGGGATACCACCTATGAATTTCAACAACCCAGATGATCTCTTGTCGTCTAGTCCTTTGAGTGGAGATAACAATAGCTCTCCTGGCGGTATCGAGAATAGTGACGCGGACGAGGACGAAAATGCGACTGGAAAGCTAGATACATGTCTCGAATCCGAGGATTCCTCGCAAAGCAGCGCCAGATTAGACGCTGCTTTACGACAAGCCGCTACTCACGCGGGCACACAAAGACTAGATCTCGACGAGGATGATGACATGTCCATGGAGTTAGCTGAGGATGAAATCACAGCTTCTTTCAAGCCGTGGGCTCAGAAGTCCAAAGAGCTCTCTCATAACGACCAGGAAGATGGAAGTCCCTTTTCGCCAGTGGCCACAGATGACTCTGGTGAAGAAGACATGAGCATGGATATCACCCGGGCTGTGGGCAGGATCGTTCCCCGACCGGAGTCAGAGAGTCCTGGTCTAGATGACGAAATGAGCATGGAGCTCACGATGCCCCTTGGAAGCATTCAAGCAATTGGTACCAAGGAATCTTCAAATCGACGCAAAAGTTTAAAGCGCAGAGTATCACTCCCTGATGCCTCCCAAGGTAGCCCGGCAAAACGCCCCGCGAGTCGAAGAGCAAGCCTTCGGAGGCGCGCGTCCTCTGGTAAAGAAGCGCCTGAGGATGAGACGATGGATTTGACAATGGCAATTGGGGGTATCAAAACCCAAACCGCCCTAGAGCACAAGCAAGAGCCCTTGAGGCGTACCAGCATCGATCCATCCTTCGACGATATGACTATGGATTTCACTATCGCTGTAGGGAGCATTAAGGGCAAAACAGAAAGCCAGCCAACAAACTCTAAATCCCATGCGAGCGATGCAGAAGACGAGGATCTATCTATGGAGTTCACAAAAGTTGTTGGCCCTGGCATCAAGCATTTTGGTAAGCAACAAACAACTCCAGAAAAGCCTATGATTGCTGCGGCCCCTCCTGTGCAGCAAGAGAAGACACCGACTCCGCAGAAATCGCCCAGAAAGTCACCTGGACATCCAAAGGGGTCGGCCTTGAAGGCAATGGCTCAGATATCACCACAAAAGGTCGCCCTGGCTACTCCCACTAGATCACCAGGAAGGCCCAGGCGCAGCCTGAATATTAGTACACCAGAAGTTGTATTACAACAACGTATCGAAGATTTCGAGCCTTCGCCGTTTGTACGTAGTGCTCCACAGAGTACTTCGAAGGCAGATATTATTACAACGCCCAGTAACCGATCTCAACGACAAGCCCCCGTTTTGATTCCAGATGATCCTATCGCAGCTCCTATTCTCAATCGACGACGTTCTTCCTTATCAGCAGTGCAGTTCAGTCCGATTACGACTGCACGCGACGAACCAACACTGAAGAGTACTGCGCTCCTGACGAACAACATTAAGCTGCTATCGACACCACGCAAGCAGACTTTGACCTCTCCCGTTAAGAGGGGTGTTACGCCAAAGAAGTCTCAGACACCCAAGACAGGAATGACACCGAAACAGAGTACTCCAACTCCCAAGAAGGCAACGCCTAGGAAGAGCTTAAGCCCCAAGAAGCGCGTTGCGTTCGGGGAGGAGCAGCAAGAGACGGAAGATCCACAAGAAGAAGTTCAGGACGATGATGCAGAAGACGTAGAGCGTATTTCACTCCAAGAATTTCTCGATCTGACTAAGATTCGTTTCATGGACCTAAGCACAACCAAACGCCGGCATACCGCTGCTCCTGCTGCCTTCCACGATAAGGAGATTGAGGAGAAAGAAGAGTCTCTCGATCGGTACGTAGTCGCTGCTGCATGCACGCTTCCTGAATTCGAGTTGTTCCAACATGCCTGTCATGAGATGAAGAAATACATTTCAGATGGACGGCATTTTGTGCGTAAAATGGAAGCCAATGTCATGGAGGAGAACCCATTATTGTTCAGCGAGTATCTCACAGCACCACCTGATCAACGCGCAATCATGGATACACAATTCAAGAACTTGAAGACAAATGCCAGGCTTGAGGCTAGAGGAGAGTGGTATGGTTGGAGAAGCACGCTTCTTCAGGACCTCAAGGCTGGATTGCTTGCCACGCTGGAGGGTTTCAGGCGCGATGAGTCTGTCCTCGCAAATCAGGAGAAACTTCTGGACTCCGTGCTTCCTCCTTTGATAGAGAAACGGGAGCAACTGGCCATTGTGTCTCGTCAGCTTCAACAACGCCATGACGAGCTCAACAGTTGTGATCGAGAGGAGCTAGAACAGACTAGAGAACGACTAGTGGCAACAGACAATGAGTTAGCTGAAAAAAGGCAGCTCCTTGCACAACTCCAGCAGGAGCAAGCCGAAAAGGAAGCACGCATTGACGCCGCCAAAGAACGCAAAGTCGAATGTATCGAGGAGATAAAGGCTGCTGAACGTGTGCGAGAGGAATGCCGGGGCTGGTCCACGAGCGAGGTAAACGAACTAAAGGGTATGTTTGCAACCTCATAATTCAATTGATAAGATATCTAACATCGCTATAGCCAAGGTTACAGCAATCGAGCAAGCTCATGGCTGGGGTATTACTTCTGCTTCGACGTCCAGCATTACAATGACCTATATGAACGATTTGGAGCTATACTTCCAGCCTCAATCCTTCGCCACCGGCTTAGACTCGCCAAACGGATCCATCTCTCTTGCCTATGTTGGCGATTCGGCACCTGCACACCCTCGTCCATTGACAACGAGCAAGCGCTTCTTCCTTCAAATCATCCGTGCTCATCTTCATTGCATTCCCCAATCTCAAACGCAGATACCAGAGCTGTTGTCTCTTGTGAAACATAGCTGGAGAACTGCACTTGCAGTTGCTGAAGGTGTCCGCTGGCTTGATCACAATTACATGACCGACGAGTTTATCCGTTCGGATGAGTCGATGGCAGTCTCCTCCAGCATGCTTCTCCCGACTCTACAAACAAAAGTAAAGATTACGTTCGAAATCAGCGTTAGCCTGAACTCGGGACGGGTAGAGACTGATGTGGGTGCTAAAGCCGACTTGATATATGGCGAGAAGTACAGTGAGGAGAAGATGGGTGCTTTCTTGCGGGACTTCTGCGGTAGTGAGGTAAAGAGTCTCGAGGATATGACCATTTGGGCCGATGCAGTCTTGGATTTGGCGGCGCGCCTTAAGGCTACCGGCCGAAAGGGTGAAAGGGCATGATTATTTGAAGCTTAAAGGGGCTTCCTACTGTGATGCTAATTCTGATGATTTCAACAGTAATGAGATACGAAGGCTTAATGAAGGTATTGGGTCGAATGGCGTCCAGGATATCGATATGAATAGTATTGTGTTTGCCTTTTGTCACAAATGTTATTACTATCTCACCACTAGTATCCACTTTGGCCAATGTTGATCATTGTGTGATTTCATAGACTGATTGAGACTTGTCGGATTGTCTTCGGCAGCGTCGGACACGGATGGGTCGAAATGACTGCTGCATGATTAAGGGCCTCGGCACTCGCGACCCGCTAGAACTACCCCGATAAGTTTGGTGGAAATAGCAGCACCGGAGAAATTTTTGGATTCTTCCTTTCACACGACTCATGGACCCTCCTTCAATTGGTCACAAAAGTTTCGCACTCTCGGTGTAGAGATGGCCGAGTAGTTCGCCATTTGGGACACACCCGTCTTCATTGCAAGCCTCCCTGGTTCTCCGCCTCCGCAACCCCGGATTGAGGGTGGAATATGCGGAGATGAGTTTAGCCACATCATTAGTATGTTAATATATGAGCACGTAAATACCCAATTCGTTTCCAATGGCAGGACTGACGTCTTCTCCAACTTCCAGGATGCGCCCTTCTTCAGGTGTTTATCAACAGTTGGCTTCTTTCGTGATACTGCTCTTTACCTTCCTACCAGTTATCTCCGTCTCCCAAAACACGGATGACACCCCTCGTGTCACTCTCGACTATGGCACTTTTGTCGGAGCTTCCAATGCGACCTACAATATAACCTACTTCCGCAAAATTCCCTTTGCTGCATCAACTGCAGGACGCAATCGTTTTCGCGCTCCCCAGCCTCCCGTGCCTCTACCTTCCAATGTGCCTTACAACACGGATCAGGACATGGACATGTGCCCGCAGCGCACAGTAAACGGTACGGAAGACTGCCTTCAGCTTGGGGTGTACTCTAGGCCCTGGTCCGACTCTCAGCGCCTTCGGCCGGTGCTGCTCTCATTCTATGGTGGCGGTTTTATTCGAGGCAGCGCGGCCTTCAAAGTCCCACCGTACGGTTTTCCACTCTTGAATGCAAGCATCCAAAACGACTACGTTGTTGTATACTCCAACTACCGCACCAATGTCTTCGGATTCCTCCCTGGGTCAAAAATTCGGCAGCATCCTGATACAGACCTGAACCCTGGTCTGCTCGACCAACAAGCCGCGCTAAAATGGATACAGAAGTATATACACCATTTTGGCGGAGACAACCGAAACGTAACAATTCAAGGGCAATCAGCCGGTGGGGGCAGCGTGCTTGCACAAGCGATTGCAACCGGTAACCGGGGAAAGAATCTGTTTGTCAAGGCGACGAGTACTTCGCCATACTGGCCGAAGACGTATAAATGGAATAGCAAGGAGTCTGAGAGGATTTATGAGCAGACACTGAAGGATGTCGGCTGCAGCGGACAGCGAGACGAAATCGAGTGCCTCAAAAACGTCGATGTACAAAAATTGCGGGACTCTGCTTTAACACTCTCCACAAGTCAACAGCTCACAACCCAGAGATTCACGTTCGCCCCCGTCATAGACGACAAATTCCTCACAGAGCCCCTATCTAAGGTCATTCGCAAAGGAAAGTTGAACGTAGAATTCGTACAGACTTCATACAACCAACATGAAGGAGAAGATTTCATTCCATTGGGCTTTCTCAACCAGACAACCAGCACAGATGGCTTTAATTCCTCTGCAGCGAGTTTCGACAAGTACATTGCAGGCTTTCTACCCGACTTCAATCGTAAACAACTCGATGAAGTAAGGAGGCTATATCCTCAACAGGGTTCTTCGGAGACCTTAAGTTGGAATACTACGTACGCAAGGGCTGGCATGATGTACAGAGACTTGGTTCTCGCATGTCCAGCATACTGGTTCTCAGGTATGGCGAAACAAGGGTACCTCATCGAGTATACTATTTCTCCCGCAAAGCACGCAAGCGATGTTGCCTATGTAAGTCCTTTCATTCCAGATCGATTTCATCAAGTATTTGAAAGGCTTACAATAAACCAGTGGAACGACATCAATGTTATCCAGAAATCCGATCCTCTAACATACAATGCGTACACGGGCGCAATGGCGAGCTTCATTCAGACAGGCAATCCGAACACACATAAACTTACGGATGCAACGACCCCAGCAGTGCCGAGAATTAGCGAGTCAAAACAGTTCGTAGTGAGTAAAGATGGACCGAAAGTCACAGGAATTGATTTGTTGGAGGAGAGGTGTGATTTTTGGCTACGGAACTCTGATAAAGTGCCAATTTGAACTGGAAGGGTTTGTGCTGCCGCCGGCGTGGATGTTGGAAACTACGCAACTAGAAAATGCCTCCTATCCTACGCTAGGCTCTGTACCGCTAGAGGCACCGGCGTTGCGTCGCTTTCGCTGAGTGTTTTGGCGCTCTGACTGCTTACCGGAACGTTTAGCCGGGAGTGTGTAATTCGCAAGATCCTCTATTGAGCTGTCTGATTCCTGAAAGTTTCCCAATGTGATAGAATCTTCATTGAGTGTCGTCTGGGACTGCTGACTTATAGTGTAGGCTTCCGTCTCCGATACCGCAGTCACGAAGCTTGAAGCTGGGCTGACGCCTTCATATGCCATCCCCTATCATCCGCTTGCGTTTGGTTGTGCATAGATGCGTTTGCGCTGTTAGAGGAGATCATCATTCGCCACCCACGCCAGAGCAACAAAATGTCTCCATTGAACTAATTTGCCTGTCTTAGAACTAATTTTTTCTTCGCTCCAACGGGTCCTTTTTTGCCCAATGAACCCAAATAATTCTGTCCAACCATCTGGAAACAGTTAATAAAGCAATATCTAAATTAATACTCTAAAGTAACACTGACTTCGTTTCGTTCTTTCTGTCGATGGTATCCCTCGCTTCCGTGACTGAGTTGAATTTGATATAGCTAGAACTCATACTCCCTTGCTTGTTCCTTATTATAAACTAGAATTGGTTGAGCAACAGCTCAGTATCTGGATAAGGCGTTACCAACAGCTTTTTCGGCGCCAAGTGGTCGGAAGTGTTCGTGTTATGTTTCCCCGTGGCTGAATAAGATGTTTCTACGCTTCATAAACAAGTGAAATGTGATATGGGAACTCGGACTTACGCTACGTAGATGGTGATAGAACAGAATAGTAGAAGACTGTGTCGAATATTAGAGGAAAAGACCAAAGGCAAATATATTAATATACGCGCAATGCTCGGCATAGGATCGGATCATCTCTTTTTCTGCATGAGGCAGCTTCACTCCTAGTCAGTAGATACGCGTCACAGTCCTCCATTCGGGGATGGTAATAACCTAGAAGGCGAATCTTATTATACGACACCAATCTTTCGATCCTAACATCTAACACATGCTCATACGGTTGCATTTGGCCCTAGTATTAAGGTCAAGGTTTGCGTCTCCTTTTAGTAGCAATTCATACGCCTTCCTTACATGTGCACCAGCCTAATCCGCCCACCCAGGCTGAGCTCTAAAGTACTGCCTCGCACTTTCAAAACAGCCTTCTCAGCTATGGAGCTTCCCCTGGATACTTTGTTTCTTAGCCTCTATGGCACGACAATCCCTATACCGAAAACTCTTATAAAGGTACCATTTTGCAACCCAGTTATCCTCGCCAGAGAAAGTTTGGTGACGGCCGCGATTATAGTAACTTTTCAATTCATCGGGGGCATTCTCTACCATTTCCCTTACCGCATGATCCTTACTTGCCTCTGTTAGACGACTCCAATTGTAGGGCGGCTGGAGGGATATGTCTTCTGATGCCTGGCCACGCAAGTTCTTTGGGTTATAACTAATAGAGTGTCGCGCTTGGTTGGCCTTTTGCTATAAGAATATTCTATATTAGCCCGCGGTAGTCTGTATAAGGGGAGGGCACTTACCAGAAGCTTCTTGTGTATCTCTTTATCTGCACCAATACTCTCACATATCTTTTCAGCCGAACAGCGCAAGGGTAAGACTTCTGCTTGAGTGCATGACAACAAGATTTCAGCATCATCTTGGCCATCTTCGACTGTGTAAAAAGGTGGTTGCTCAGGCCGGCTCGTGTTTTCATCTAGCTCTTCGGCCGGTAGTTCAGTTTCTGAAGCAGGCATGTATTGTGCGTGAGCGATTGAGGGTTCTCCCTATGCTTGTCAGTTTGAGCTCCTCTTGCCGCATATCTGCTGATGGCACGCACCCGATTGTGTATGTTCATTCTCGGTGGATTACTTTCCAGTTGTATCGAAGGGGCTGTGTCGTTGTAGATGCTGCCTCGCTCGGAAAATAGGCCTTGTTCGTGGTACCATTCAATGATTCTTATAAAGCTCCCCTCAAGGCTCGAAAGGTCACGATTCCAACGAGAGTCCGAATACATCAACCCGCACTGAGCTAATGTCATGCGAAATGCACCTCCTACAACGAGGCCCCTCCTTTCAACCCATGAGAACGGTAATTTACATTCCTCTGGCAGTTTGCTCCTCTCGATTTCGGGGATATTAACGAGTACGCAAACCACGTTTCGCTGACATAGGGTAAGCCCCAAAAAGTCGACTTGTGTATATGGTCCACCGCTAATAATAGAACCTTTATCGATAGCAATTATTTGATTCTTAGCGAGATCTTCGCAAAAATGATGGAATTCATTCGGCACGAATATGACTAGCTCTCCGTGGTGGAAATGTTGAGCGCCTGGATTTGTGTTAAGGCAATCTGACTCTCGACACGGCGCTGTACTCGTCCTGGCAGGCAAAGAAAGTTCCATGGTATTAGAGGACTCGGGGGCTAAAGTGAAGGACCAAAGGGCGATAAATTAAAGACCTTAGACGAAGGATGTCATATTTAGGAACCGCCTCCACACGGGCGTGACAATTTGATTCCACCGCAGCCACTATAGTACGACCTCGTCACCCATGTTCTGACTCACATGCCAACTGTGAGGTGATCATTTCGTCGCAAATCTTCGCAGGAGTCCAGTTACCCATCGTCGTACAAAGCTAATGATACCTATGGTATGGGGGCTAGTAAGTCAGGGGCGTAGCTCCGTGCTTGTGGTGAAGCGCGGCCATTCGCATTCGTGGACTGCGGTGCAACGATTTCGATCATCGTTGGCTGCACTCAGTCTCCTGTCGGATGGCTGTACCCTATCGACCTCAGTCCTCAGTTCAAGTTCCCTCTCTTCTCCCAATGAGCCCATACAATGAACCTTGCCGATGCTGTGCAAGCTTTGAGTTGTGCCTCAGACGAAGACATCGAACTATGCTCAATGCCAGAATCTACACTTCACGAAGCAACCCAGACGCTTCAACGATTAGTTTCGAAGTCACTCGAGCGCTGCCGAAGTCTCTCCCTTCTCTCGCCGTGCGATGCGCTTGCCGCGGCTCTATGGAAAATGAAACCATGTCTGGAGAGGCCTTTTGAGGGACCAAAAGAAGTCAATGCAACTACTCATAGTAGGCCTGTTCAATTCGCCTGAATGACTTCTGCATGCTTACACAATATGCGGTAAGTCCGGTAGTGTAATTGGTGTGGAGTCTAGGACATTTTTATGAACGTTGGATCAAGTCGAAGCTATCTGGTTGGACCGTGTGGCAGGGTAGGCAGATGCCCAACGTCCCGCTCCGAGTTAAAACAGGACTTGCCATCACACAAACCGTACATTCTTTACCTTTCTACCCCACGCTGCTACCACTGTGCCTCCACGAAAATTTAAATCGTCACACATCGTCGAAATTGCTTTATCAGTGAGGAAAATATACCACTACTAGGACAGAGGCAGTTGCCCTCCGACCTGCACGTGAAACTACTGACATCTATCTTTAGTACCTGGTTTGGAAGCGGATGGCCACCGCATAATCCGCACTTTTCTATTTCGTAGTTTTCTCAGCGAATTCATCAATGTTCTACCAGGAACAATGAGTATGTCGAAGAAGTTTCATATATGAGACCTTACTCACCAATTGGAGATGTAGGAGTTTGAAGCTTCGTGGTTTTGGCAGCTTGTTGGTTTGCCCGTGAATATGATATCTCTGTTCATTGACATCACTTTTATATCCAAGTTGCTCAGTCAATTCATTGGCCAAATCACGCACCAAGGGTTCCATCGCCGCATTCCAAAGCACAGAGCACTTAAAAAGATCGAGGAGGGTACAAGGATACTGCCCTGGTTGGCACCGGCGGTTTGGCGCGCGACTGGGGCACAAGCCTTGGCTCAGGAAGCCAAGCAGCAGCACGCATTGTTGTCCTCGCATGTCCCGAACACGCATTCTTGTCCTCGCATGCTCGGTACACAACCCTCTGCTCCCATGAGTTAATGATGCATCCTAACATGTGTCTATCATGCCGCCATATCACACCGCAAGCTGGGATGACAGTAAGTCATTTCCACCAGATTCCAAGGCGTCCTGTGACGAAGCGAGCAAGGGTTTTTGAACCGAGTACAAGTGGTGGATGCGGGCATGATCGCTCTGCTCATGGAGTGCAGATTCTGAAACCAATACAGACAGGGGATTCACTAGATATTTCTTTTCTTGTCAAATCTGGTGCGGAGATGGCGAAATTCCACACCTGGTGGGCTTACCAATAACCTCTCGACTATAAGCTGTCTGATCTACCAAATGTTTGGCAGCTGTTGAAGTGTGGGTAGTTAGATGAGCCGCAATCTTTGATCTTTCTTATTATACCATACTTAGACTTGAACATGTAGTTGATAAGTGTTTGTGTCACGCCCATCAATGTCGGTAGGACCCCGGACCTTACCTGGATGGGCATCTCCGATGCAGGTCACATGATATACGGAATATTGAGTCTTCTCTCGAGCTCTGGCCTTCCTTCAAGGATTCGTCTCATCTCTACTCGAATACCATCCTTTCGCTATCCCCTCACAGTTTTTGCCTTAGTGTCGGAGCCGATAATCACTATTGTGGATGGTTACCAAGAGCTATGCAAATATAATGTCACGAGCGGTCTGATTACATGAGGTCATCAAGCAAAACATGTACATTAAATATTAGTATAAGACGATAGGCGGTTCCTGTTTCTACCACCCAAACACGATAGTATAAACAATCATGTCACGTCACGGAAAAAGTGTTTGGTTTCTAAGTCGCAGGAACAACGTTCATCTGAAGGCAGAGACGTCTTTCATTTCTTGGCAGTCCCGTCCCCATCGTAAGTGCAGCCCCATAGCTGGAAACCTGTTACACTTCACCTACTTTAGGTTGCGCTACGTAAGTAGAAACAATTTCACGAGCTTTGATAAACTTCACGATTACGCCGTCTCAGGGAAGATAGTGAGATATTCACAACTTTTTAATGGCACCCTTGGCTATCGTCTACAGATGCAATGAAAGCCAGCAATGAAAAGTATACAGATCATAAATGAGTAGCCATATCAGTTATTACCATTTTGAAGGTATGATGCAAATGACTTATCAGTGACACTTTCCATTTGCATTACCTAGATCAGGCAAACATAGATAGCCAAAAAGCGACTTCCAAATGAGAATATTTCGAAATTACCGCCCAATAATTTTCTCAACACTGTCATTGCATTTAATCCAATATCCTTCGTCATTATACGAGAGGGCAGCGTCAACCACGTTACGGAGTACTGACTCTCAAATGCTTTGGCTCACCTTCACCTGGTGTGTGCGTGCAAAAGCAGTACCCTCATTTTCACTCACCTATTCTGATTACTTCCTCTTGCTGGCACGTCACCCTTGCAGGCTCTCTTCTGTTTTCCTTCTTGTCCCTTCCACTTTCCCTCACCACCACAACCATGCCTGAGTTGATTACTCGCCCGGGCCTCAAGTTTCCCATCTTGAAATTAGAAGGGTTTGAAATACGCCATATCTAGTGATAGGCCGTTGCCTAGAGTAGCTGAGATCTCAGATGCAGACTCCAACCCTCAATTCGAGGATAGCGACGAGGAAATTGAAGCTCAGCTCAGATGCCCCGGAATAGATGCTAGTGCCGTTGGAGTTCAATTGCGCCTCATCAAAAACAAAGGATTCCTTCAAATCAAGTATGCTGGCAAACATGGCGAGGCCCTTTGAGAGTTTGACGGAATGGAGAAGCTTTTTAGCCGTCCTCTCAATGCCAATGCTGGCACTTAAACTAAAGTTCATGCGAAGGACGCGGGAGTTTAAGCACTGATAGTCAAGTTATCGAATACCGAATGCGTGGAGACTAAAGGAGGTTTGGCGACGCAGACCAATGTGAAGCATGGGATTGTCGAATCGACTCCTTGGCCACGATATGTAGTCCTGGCGTGCTGGGTTACCTATCCAGAATCCTATAGTGCCGAACTAGTGATCGACATTCCAGGAGCATCAGTTTGTTACAAAAGCCAAAACATACCTACCTCAGAGCGGGTGTATATCGATCATAAATTGAGTAGGTTACCATACGACTCAGTTCAATGGTATTGAAATAAAGGCAGTACTGATTACAGAATCAGCGGAGGTATTATGCGAACCCAATAACTACCACCCGCCGATCCATCCTTCCAATCAGCAAACCAGGCAGTGGAGAGAGCCCCGAACGAATCTTTAAGGCAAGCTTCTTGCCGCTCGGAAGATACAGGCTATATGGCCTGGATACAGACCCCGGGACAAAGATCCAATTGTCCGACCCTACCGTCCTTGTTGATGCACTGGTTCACTGCATCGACCGCGCCTCGGGACGTGATCCCATCCATAATCCAGAGAGAAAAGAACAGCTTATGCAATGCAACATGAAGTACGACCCGATTTCCTGGCTCAAGTAGAATATGGAACCCAAGCTACATGACATCACCACGAAAAGAATAGCCCGCCCAAAAATATTCCTACTCTAAGTCTGCATCCGATTATACAAACAGAGAATCCAAGTAAAGTCACCCCCACAATAGCATGCAGGTTAAGGCGGAAGTCTCATGCATCTGCGGACTTTTATATGGCGAGCATAAAATAATGAATTCCATAGTTACTGTGCTTCCTACAGCTTCCTAAATGAAAGCAACAGGGCACCACTCCTCTCTTGTAACCCATTTCCATTTCCATTTCCATGCTACTATCCAGTCTTTTTCAGTGCGCTTAAAAGCTAGATAGAACGAATATCACACAAATATTCCTCACACAGCAAGGCATATTCAATCAAAAGCAAAAGATTTACTTTTGGTAATACTAGGGTAATTCGAAATCCATTACGTGTCAGCCAGACATATCTATCACTAGTGCCTATGTTCCGAGTTCATGTTCGTGTTTCGATCCAATCCCCGTGCCATTCAATGCCTATTCCTAGTCAAAACCAGCACCAACCCGGACCCAATACCTCAACTCCACCCATCGATGCAAAAACCAAAAGCGTCACCATCTTACAAACAATGGACGAAATTCCATTCATCCCTTTTATGCCGCCGCGGCCCCCGCTCCATTCTTCTCCCCATTACCGCCGCCAGAAACACTAGCTACAAATTCTTGATACCTAAACACTTCTCCCCTACCCAATCCCTTGCCACCCTTCCCAAAAGCCCTCCTCCCACTAAACCCATCAACCACCATATCAATCTCACGCTCTGTCAATTTTCTCTCTCCAGGCTCGGGCGCTGTATGCAACAATGCATCCTTCAACTCGGCAAGATCAATCTGGCCATCATCCCCATCGTCGAAAGCCTCAAACGCAGCATTGAGTTCCGAGGTATGTGACAAACCAGACAACAAATCCGAAAGCGTGCTCAGGTAGGTAGCGAGATTGATAGACTGCGCGCCATTGAAGTAAGGCGCAAGAGTAGAAGGCGTAGCGCTGAGACCAAGTTGCGAAAGCATATCCGCGACGTCAGCGGAGTTGACATGGCCGTCGTTGTCGCGGTCCATGACGGAGAAGGATTCGCGCATGCTGTGGAGGAGGGGCGCAGGGACCTTGGAGAGCGAGTCGCCGGATGTAGAGGTGCGTGTTATGGGTGCAGGACGGGGAGCTGGTTTTTCTATGGGGGCGTCTTGGGGTGGTGTGCTGGCTCTGGTGGTGTCGAAGCGTGCGGCGAGGGATGCGGTGCTCGAGGGGCGGACGGTGTGCTGGGATGAAGAGGATACATGGCGGGTTGGAGAGGTTGGCGGTTCAGCGGGAGTGGCAGATCCGCGAGTGTTGAGCCATGGCGGTGGGTGTTGTGAGGCGTTGCTGGTAGTGGCCTGGCGGAGAGGGGTTTGTTGTGAGGGTGTGTTTGGCGTCTGGGTGGGTTTTAATGGGGAGCTGTTGGGAGTTGATGGGCGGACGGTGGAGGGCGAGTGTGTGAGGGGGGAATTGGGGCGGCGGAAGGGCGAGGTGCGTGGGCTGTTGAAGGAGAGGGGGGAGGGTTTGTATGGGGTTGGTGTTGTTGACTGTTGTAAGTGGTTGTTAGATAGGATAGATATATTTTGGGGAGGGGTGGGCCTCAGTGCAAGAACATACCATGATGGCTTTTTGCGCGAATCCAAAAGACAGTTTCCAGCGGGGTTAGATGTCGTAGGATGGGCGGCGGTGATGGATGGCGCGTGTATTTGGGCTGGTGGTGAGTGTGTTGGCGTAGACGGGCTTTCTCCCTAGCAACGGGATGCTAACAAGTGGCTGTTTATCGATAAGAAAGAGGACCCCCCCCCGGCCCTGAAACCTGACAGCCCCTGCTCTTGGGCTCCACCAATGCCGTCCGCACAAAGAGGAACGCGGCCACCAGAGCAAGACAATGTAGACTAGCTGGAGCGATGGCAGGACTGCACTCTAAGCAACTAAGAGTCTAAGAATGCTTCTCCTGCGCCCTTTAAGAAGCTTTAAGAAGGTGGAGTGTCCACAGTAGTATGCACTACACAACCTCATGTCGCTTCCTCTGCATCGCCGTCGAGACCGCCGTCTCATTTCGCAGACATCCCCATTGCAGGCCAGCTGCAGGCCCGTCGCGAAACTTTCGGTTTCAGAGCGTTACGCTCTGCCATTAGCTGCTGCTCCTGGGGCCGGATCTAATTAGCGCTCCAGCCCTGCAGATCGCGCGCAGAATGCTTAAAAGTGCCACTGGGCGCGCATTTGGGCAAGATGGAAACCCTCATGGCTGAAGTCCTCGCTCAACAACGGCCGGCGGTTGCATCCTCTCAGTCCTCACAGCAGCAGCAACAGCAAGCTGCTCTCCTGCAACGCCAACCTTCCTTCTCTTCCTTCCCATCATCGCGCTCCCCCTCGTCCCTCTCCACCTCCCGCAATGACCGCAAGAAAGCACGGTCCCCGCAGCCACCAATGGTTCGAGAAGACCACGATTCCATCGACTCGTCGCGCACCTCGTCGCAGTCCCCCGCTCCCGCTGCCTTCAAACTAAAATCGGGAGCCACCATGCGCTCCCAATATCCCGCCGATTCGCTCGAAAACCATGTCGAATACATTCTCGTCGCTTCGTTCGACATTGACCGCGGATCCGTCATGGAGCACCAGTACCCCGGCCCCATCAGCGGCGACGAGACCATGCTGGCAGAGCTCATGTTGCCCGACCAGGCCCATGTGCGCTCCCAGGACTGGACCATTTTCTTCCTTCACAAGGACACCACTGCAGAGGACGAGGAGCGCGAAGCTCGAAGAGAACGCCGACGCAAGCGTAGGCGGCGGAAGGACGGCGTGGACCCGGACGACCCAGATGCCGGACCAGATGCAGACGAAGACGATGATGATGAAGACTTGGGCGATGAAGACACTGAAGAAGAGTCGGAAGACGAGCAGGACCCAGACGGTCCGCCATTGGTATACGTCCTGAACTTGGTCAACACCAAGCAGGACAATACAGTGAAGAGGTATGCCCCCGAGAGCTCGCCTGCCGACCCCTAATGCTGACATAAAACGCAGAGGTGCAATTGTCAAAGCCATGGCAATATGCACACGACACTCTTTCTTGCACATTTACAAGCCGCTGCTGCTCCTCGCTCTCGAGGAGTACTTCAGAGCCCCTGTGCTTGACACGCTAGCCTCCCTTTATAATGCCCTCAACGCCATGGACTTGTCCCTGCTCCCCAAAATGTCGTCCTTAGAGACGTTTGTGCTGCATGTCAGTGATGCAAAAGATATGTTTATTGAGAAGTTTGAGCAAATGGTTAGGCAGCGGAAGGCTCAAGATGCTGATCGAACCTCGCTCAGTACACCTGATTCTACGCCAAAGCGTAAGACTTACGCACTACCTCGCGATACGCACGAGTTTGAGTCCAAGGTAAACTACAATGGAATTCCAGTCCCTGTCAAAGTCCCTACAGCTCTCAGCCCAGAGACCGTAGGGGATTTCTCCTTGATCAAGCTCATTCAGACCTTCTCTACCCCTCACGCGACACAGCCGCAGCCATTCGCTCTTCACCCCCATCTCACCACAAGCGGTGCCTATACCCATCCAATTATTGTCCTGGTGAATGCCCTTCTTACCCAGAAGCGTATCATCTTCATTGGACACAACCGACCTTCAAGTGAGGTTGCTGAAGCTGTGTTAGCTGCATGCGCGTTGGCATCTGGCGGCCTGCTTCGCGGCTTCGTCCGACACGCCTTCCCCTACACCGATCTCACCAAGGTGGATGATCTGCTCAAGGTGCCCGGCTTCATTGCCGGCGTCACGAATCCCGCATTCTCATACAAGCCCGAATGGTGGGATCTCCTATGCGACCTCCCTACAGGCCGCATGAAGATCAGCAACCGCATTGAGAGCGCCCCAGTCACAGATGGATTACTCTTCTTTCAGCAACAAGGAATATCAATGACCAGCTCGCAATCGGGACCAGATAGCAAGGGCGTCGACCCTACCGGTGACACGCAGTTCATGGAAGGCCTCCTACAAAGCATCGCCAATCGCCACGGAGAGAACGCCATCCGAGCGAAATGGCGCTCCTGGGTCCTGAAATTCACCCGTGTTGCGACTGCATTTGAAGAAACCGTATACGGCGCCTCAGCGCTATATATTGGGTCTCACGAAACCGATTCAGGAGGCGCGTACGGCGTCTCAGGCCACGGCTACGTATGGCCCGACGAAGCCTCAAGGTTGCGCGAACTGGCCGCGAACGCTCACCGTATTGAAGGCTGGCGCAGCACACGCAGCTACTACAGCTTTGTGCAAGATCTTGCACGTCAATGGGACAAACGACCCGTCCGTGGCATCGACCTGCACCATCAGCACGACAAACTGCGCGCGCTTAAACTGACGCACGAGCAGTCGGCTGCTATCTATCTCGCACTCGCACGCTGCGTCGAAGAAGCAGGCGGCACCAACGCCCTCACAACCGCCGACTCCTCCGCCTCCGAACTCGACCTCCTCTCCCTAACAAAAACCCAATCCCGATCGCAAAACCAAGCCCTCACCATAGCCAACGATCCCGACCGCAAACCCGGACCACAACTCCAATACGACACCATCTTACAACTTCTCTGCGTCATCCCTGAAAGTAACGCCGGACTATTTTATCTTAGTCTCGGGCTTTTCCATCCGAGGCAGGATGTTAGGATTGCAGTGGTCAGGTTATTAGAGAGGATTATGGAGCATGCGGCTGGGCGACACTTTTGGGCGACTTTGGGGAGGTTTGCGAAGTTGGCGTTTTTCAGGGTTAAGAGGGAGGAGGGGACGAAGGGGGAGAGTAATGGTGGGAGTGGTGGGCCGATGGCCATGGGTGTGGGTGTGGGTGGAAAGTAAGCGTAGGATTTGGAAGGGGATGGAATGTGGAATAAGAGACGGGAGGGGGTAGGGGAAAGGGAGAATAAGTGCGTGAAGGAATAGGAGATGATTTAAGGGTGATTTACAGTGAGATTTTGAGGAGGATTATGGTTACGTGATGTGCAGGTTACGTTAAGGTTTACGTATACGTTACGTTTCGTTAGTGATAGATCGGTTGATCGGTCATGAATGAGCGATGAGTGAATGAACGATTTGTATTGAAATGAATTCGTTATTTTTCTTCTTCCTTTTGTGTCGTGTGTGCTGAAATGATTCTGACCTGTGTACACATGTTCATGTTATTATCATCGTAGCACTTTATTCACCTTTGTATTTAGTTTTTTGCTCCCTAGTTTTACGGTACTGGGAATAATTGTGTCCCCCGATCCCTGATTCTTTTCCCCCCACGAGAAGTAAAGAAAAAAAGGAGGAGAGTCTTGGAATTAGCAGGAAAGGTATCTCTCGCATAATGTTGATGAGGTTATTGCTTCCAGGACCTTGGTTTTGGTTTTGGGGTTACATGGATGGTGTGAAATGTACACTTTCGTTTGTGGGCTCTTTCTATCTCTCATACATGCACACACTCTCTGCATCTGCGTCCTGCGTAGTCCACCCTCCCTCGTTTGGTCGAGCTTACTTAGAACCCAGACTCAGGCTCGGAGAAAGCTTTTCGCCATGTTATTTTTTTGGTGTTTGCAGCTAAGGTACTACATAGAACTACAACATGACAAGTCCCACGCCACGCATGTGTTTGGTGCTAGACTGGTTCCGCGCGTCGATGCCGCCGGGGACGTGTGCGGCGCGGTAGTTGTAGAGGTAGTAGTGCAGGGAGCCATCGCCGGCGCCGAAGCGTTGTTCTTCGAGGAAGAGGGGGTTGTCGAGGAGGGTGAGGGCGTTGAAGACGTCGAAGCCGGCCTTGAGAATATTAAAGTTAGCAAAAGGACGCAAGGTAATTAGAAGAAAAAATCTTGATTTGACTTAGGTTGCTTGCCCTTCACGGCGATATTTGACATACCTTCTTTGCTAGGATTAATGCGTCCTTGATCAGCTGGTTAAGTCGAACCTTGAGTTTCGCCTCGTCCTTTTCAAAGGCTACTTCGGTGGCGTAGTAAAAGAGGTACGCGGCTTTGATGACGTTGTGCTTCTTGTGATTGATGACGGTGCTCTCGAGGTTGTAGAAGGAAAAGTAGTCGGTGATCTTCTTGGTCTGCGCGTCTTCAACGACATAGCTCCATACAACCTGCTCCTTGGGCTTCTCCTTCGGGAACATCCAGTGCTCGAAGTCGCTCTTGTCGAACACTTGCGTCATGTCCATTCGGTCTTGGTAGCGCTTGAGGAGGTCAAGGACTGCGTCGACGTCTTTGCTTTCCATCTCACGTAGACCAGGAGTGGATGTCTTCTCTGGCAGCTTGTACCGGATAATTTGACGCTGCTTAGTACTGCCATGGGGAAGAGGAGAGAAGCCACAGTCATATAGCTTTTCCCAGTCAAGGGCACGATGGAAATATCGGCAAGTCGAGACAGGAGTGGGCAGCAGCGATCCTACGGTGTATACAGCCTGGAAAACGCCCTGAACATAACAACGGCGGGTGATTTCCTTGATCAAAACTGGCGTGAGACGCTTTGCGCGGAGCTTCTTGTGGACGCAGAGGAAGTTGACTTCGGAGCAGTTGAGGGTGTTTTCGCGGACGCGAAGCTGGATAGGGATACCCGAAATGAAGGCGACCAGTTTGCCAGACTGAGTAGCTCGAACCCCGACATGCCAGTCTTTCTTCCAGCCTGGTGCTTTGAGCGCCCTGAAAGGAAAGGTTAGTTTGAGTTCTTTTGGTTAATTTCCTGTGTACAGTTTATAGACTCACCAATTCAAAAACGACGGCGAGTACTTGAATCGGAACTGCGCATCTGTGTCTTCAACATAGTGGTTCGTGAGCAAATCGTAAACCTCCTCCAGCTGCTTCTCATCCTCGAGATCCATTGTCACCCACTCAAATCCAGGGTACATCTGGCTTGGATTCTTATCCACCTTCTCTATATCAATCTCCTTGATAGGGCCATCGACAATCTTCTCTGCGCCACCAGCAGCCATCTCGTCGAAGCTAGGCACTGGCTGTGTCTTCCAGAAAGCATGGCTGGCCATATCCTTGACGTTCTTGCCTCCCGGCGCGAGCCCAGTCAACATCTCATTGATGCTGAGCTTCCGGATCATTTCCTCGAGATTCTGCTTGCCATTCGACCGTGCTAGCAGCTCGTTCTTCAGTGCGGGGTTTGCCTCCAACAGCATGTTTATTTGGTCTTTGCTCAAGTGTCCGCCGGCAGCCGAGTCTGTGGACGTTATAGCTGGCTCTTTTCCTTTGCCAGTGAGCGCATCTTTGATCTTTTGCTTCCGGCTCTTCTTCTTCTGGTCTGCTGCGCCCTGGGCGCCTTCTACCTCCTCCCCGCTCTCGTCTCCAGACTCGGGAGCATCTTCGACTTTGCCGGACGCAGCGACAGCTTCGGCGGCGGCTTCGGCGGTGGTGTCCGGGTCGGCGATCTTAGAAGCTTCCTGAGGCATTGTTGAGAAGCTGGGGCACTAGGGGTGTGGTGTCAGTGTAGATCGAGACGTGTGGCTAGGTTTTGGTTGCAGTAGGAATACGGTGGCTTTGGACGTGGGGTGTTGAGCTTTGGTGGGGCTAGGCCATACCTCGCTTGTTGTGACGTCCTTTCTACTGGGCACAAGTGTTTGTCCGCATCATTGTCACTCACTGGTCAAATCGATATGCAGGATCATGCAAGTCAGTGCGATGCTGGGGTACTCGATTAAATGACTTCATAGGGCCTGATATCTAATTGTTTGTCACCTTCTAGAGGACAACCGAACAGGCGAATATCAAAAAGAGAATGTAGCCACACCAAAAAGAGAGCAAACACAACACAACACTATACATTCCTCGAAGAGTATCGTTCTCTTCTTCAGATACCCGTATGAAGAGAAACGAGAATGCTTTAGATCGCCCCAAATAAACGCCATATTAAACACGGCCAGAGCCTATTATGGCAGAAGAACAGCAAAAATGTCGAATGTATACCGAGTACGCCGCCGCCTGCAAATACAAACGCCCAAAGTACGCCAGGAGAGCACTCGAAAGATATATAGTTGTGGGAAGAAGGTTAGAAAGCCATGCATGCTACATTTTCGAGCGTAAAGTTCGTGGGACTCGTAAAATAATCATTCGAGTCGATTAAATTTGATGGTTAGTGGAAATGGCTACGGGATTGCAATGTACAGGGAGCGAGAAGACCAAAATTGATGATGATCATGGTTGTCTTTGTTGAGGAGTTTACCTCAATGGGGAACGTGGCCTGGATTCTGCGGGAGATGGCTCGGTCGTAACCTGGATGCTAGGTAGCCGTTCCAGGTGAGGAAGCTGTGGCGCCCTCGTAGTAACCGGGCTCTCGTAGTTTGGCGGATCCTCATACGCGGGCGCTTCTTCTCTTGGAATATCCAGACTCGGCGTACCAAGGGGTGTTGCATTGTGGCTGACGGTTCTTGAGGCAGGATGAGACAGTGAAACCACTTCGAAATCGTCAGTACTTTGGTTGCTGGTGGCGTTTGAGCGAGTGCGGACGGCGTCTGTGAATTCAAACTCCTCAGAGCCCCGTGGTGATTCCCCAGAGCGCACGGAGGATACAGAAAGTCCTCGATTGTGTGTAGTCAGGGTGTTTTGGCTGGCAGCCCGCGAGCGTCCACTATGGCCAGAGATGGAAGCCGCGGAGTCGAGAAGAGGGCGATTGTCACTTTCTGTGGAATTGGCACGAAGGCGGGTGCCATCGTGTCGCGCAACACCAAGCTCGCCATACTGCACACTCGACACTCGTCTGTCACGGTTTGTTGTCTGATGCTCAGCAATCAGCATCTGGGATACCGACTCCTCCGCAGCTTGCTCTGCCCTTCGTCGAATCTCAGCCAGCGCTTCGTAGTCTCCTCTTGCTCTTGCTTCGCGCCTCGCTGTTCGTCTCTCTTCTCTCTCACGGGCTTCCTGCCGTCTCGCTACTCGAATCTGGTACAATGATTCCATCTCTTCCTCCCGTCGTGCTTCCTCTTCGTCATGATTCTCGGGAAATTCGACCACGCTGTCCATGCCCGCTCGCTCGCCTTCTCTACCCAAGATTCTCTCATTTTCTCTGGCAGCAACAGAGTATGAGGGGAGTGTCATGACACTTCGCACCGACGTATTTCGATCGACACCAGAGTTGCGTACATTGCTCTGTCTCTCGGGGTCAGCGGAACCTGCGCCACTCATCTCACGGTCACGGGTGCTGCTTCTATCCAACTCGTTCTCCTGCAGAGTATTGGAGTATTCATTTCGTCGCGGCCGCTTGCCGAAACCCTTCCAGGAAAATATCGAGGGGAGCTTGTTTCCCGACTGCGGAGCGTTGCGAGGTTTGTTCTTGTTACGGGCTCGGTAGGTGAGGATATATGTGATGATGAGAATGGCGAAGATGGCGACTGCGATTATTCCAATCTGAGAAGAGATCAGGTTAGCGAACAAAACACTCCAATGCGAGTGCCCCAGCAAGAATGACCTATGCAGAGGCCCAAAGAAGGGGATGACGGGCGGAGCTGAACGTACGACGACAAAAGACTTCTTCGTCTTACTCGCTCTTTTCGCCAAGTTTACCGCCCTTGCTTCCAACACAGGTAACCGCATCGTTCCTGCGGCTCCAGGTATGGTGACCATGCACTGCTCGCTTGCAAACAGTCGTGTATGGCGTGTAGGAAGGAGTCTGGAGGAATGAGATCACTGGATTGAAAGGTGGAGCTACCGACCCACTCCGTCTGGTGCCGAGAGGTTGTTTCGCACTACTGGTGTCAAAAGCCAGGCTGCTGGATATCACGGTGTCCGCAATCGAAAGGTAACGGCGCGAGGAAGCGGTCGGCGAGTCCGGAGGCGAGAGAATTGCAAGAGAGGGGGTGTACAGTGCAAAAGTACAAAAGCTCGCCGACAATCTCAAGCGTCCATCAGGGCTGAAGTGCCAGTGCCTTAAGCTGCGCCCTAATTCCCCTTGGCGTGGCTTGGGATGCAGGGCTGGGGGCCTTGCAAGGTTAGAAGAAAACAGGATGCTTGTCGCAGACGGACCCTCCGCATCTTTAAATTCCGAGCGGAGATGTGATCCAGGTCATTATCTCAAATTGGCGGGCCATGCGATGGGGATTTTGGGGTTTGGCCCTTGGAATTGCCCCCTCCCCCCCTCTCGAGCTGACGGAATCTGGACTGAAGCGCTGGCTGGCGTAAAGTAAGCAGTAGTGGAGCGACGCGCAGCATATCACCAAAGAATGCTGATGCTATTCTAGGGCCCAGGTTCTGCGTCTATACTTTAGCGCTGTGCTCCCTGATTCGCCTCTGCAGGTTGGCGATCCCATGCGGCGTGAATTCACCCACAGTACCATGATTGTGGCTCAAGCAGCATCCAACACCCAACAACCAACACGCATATGACTGACTTGCAAAGGGTATCTATCCCGTGCCATTTTGGAGCTTACTCAACTACATACCCAAGTAACTACCGCCTACCTACCTCCGTCCATCGCAAATATTACTGCAGTTTACAACTTCAAGCCATTGGTCGCTAAATTCGCTTTCCACAAACATCCTTTCAAATTATCAACAACAACGTACAATCGTCGTCTCATGATGCATGAAAATTATTAAAACTTCTTGTCCAGCTTCTTGAACAGTCTATTAACCCCCTTCTCCATCTTCTCTGCTCGTCGGCCAATGTTGGAGTTGCGCTGCGGCTGCGCAACCTCGTGGTCCTGCACACTAGCCTCTTGCTCCGTGGGTCGGTACAGCTGTTGATGCAAATTATTGTTATACGGGCTCGCTTGCGAGGTGCTACCGTATTGGAATTGTGCGTAACCTCCAGGAGGTGGTGAAGCCATTGGCTGATACTGCTGTGGCGGCCCAGGAGCATAGGTGGGAGAGGGAACAGGCGATTGACCTGTGACACCAGGAACATTAGCAAACTGTCGCATTGATATGGTACAGGGACGCTGAATACCTGTCTGCAGCGCTGCTTGCGGAGGAGCAGATGCTGGCGGCGGCGCAAAAGCTGGAGGACTTTGCGGGGGAGGCGGCAGAGTGCCTGATGTATTCACACGTTGTACGCCCGGTGCGGGTGGGCCTGTGAAACCCTGGCCAGGTGCGGGAGGTCCTGGCACGTAGGGCTGTGACGAGGTCGACTGGGGCGCGAATGATGTCTGCATTGGGTTACCGTACTGTTGTTGGGCATGATGGTGGTCATTCATAGCCGCCGTCCCCAGACCAGTCCCATCAGCAGCATCTGCTGGAGGAGGTGTTTTCTCGCGATGAGCAATTGGCTCCGGTGCAGCAGGAGCAGCGGGATTGTATGCCATGGGAGCATAATGGGCATCTTGGGGAGGACTCGATGCCGGAGCGGGAGCAGATGGGGGACCTGGGAACGATTGTGTGGTACTGATGGAAGGACTTCGGCTGGAGTGGGATATGGCTGCCTTCTCCAGTTTGGCCACGACAGGATTCATTGCATCGTGTTTGTGTTCGGCGTGGGTCGGGGTGGCATGAGGGTTCGGGACAATCTGCAGCTGGTGTGGTTGGACTACTCTTCTCAGAGAGTCCAAGAACATTGTGGCATCATCCTGCGTCCAAAAGTACAAGTCGACGGTGTGCAGCCTGTACATGTATTTGCCCTGGTTGGTCAGATCATGGGCGGCCAAATGCCATTGAGACAAGTCCTGCTGCGGGCTCTGAGCAGGACTCCCCGCCTGGCTTCTGAATGCATCGACGGTGATGGTGAACAGGCATGGATGCTTGTATGACTGTGCAACCTTTACAGAATCCAGTTCTATTCACAGGCCGAGGTTAGCCCTGTGGTGCCATCTGTCGCGAGCTACAAACGGGAGCACTTACGGCCCGCAAAAGCATCCTGCTCTGGAGTTCCTGCATGGTTGGCTATTTCTATCCTGCCGCGCTGCTGTATGGGGCTGTGGTAGAGGTAGACGTAGGAGCCCTTATCGAAGCGGTGGTGCAGGTGAGGGGGATTGTAGGTGGGGGGAGAGAAATAGTAGTGGGCGTCGGCAAAGCTGCGCAGAATAGGAATCAGAACACGAGGCTGTCACGTTTGGAGATGCATTGCAGCAGGCAACCTACAGCGTCAAAAGCGATACCTCGCCCTGCTGAGGAGGCATCGTGTCCGTCCGGTTCACTGAAGAAGGTCGGGGCCTGGCTGAGAGCTGACGTGCGGAGAAGCGCAGGGTGGTGGTGGTGGTATATGTAGACGTAAGTACGAACAAAGGCCGTTGGAGAATCCTGGCACCACGGCCAAGCAGCCACACGACAGACGGGCAGACAGACTGGGTACTTAAGTGTGTTTGTCTGCGTGGAGCTATGTATGCTTCTATGCTACTATGTATATGAGCACGCTAGACAAGCAACCAACAGCTGCGCGTTCTTCTATTTGTGTCGCTGCTCGAAGCGCCCATCTTTCTTGGTTGCGCGCCAAACGGCTGCGGCCCAAGCTTCCATTCTTCTCAGAGCCTGCCCTAAGCGTAACCCCGTGACTTGTCGGACCTCCGAGCCAATCCAAAATTTCCTGTCCAACTGCATCCGCTTCAAGACTCCCCCATCCACATCCCATCGACACCCGCCAACTCCCATTGACGCCCACTGTCCCATCCGCATCGCCCCACGTTCCTTCACCCGTGCGCCGTCTCGCTCGGCCAGCATTGGCTCCTCACCATCGCGGTTTCTCCCCCGCCGTAGCCCCCTCGAGGGCCAATCCGACTGCGTAGCTCAGCTCCAACACCAACTCAAGCTTCCACAACCATGTCTCTCGTCAACCTCGCACACGTGTGCTCCCACCTGCAAAATGCATCCAAAGCCCGCCTCGGCCTGACCTCAGTCCCAGTCAGCAAACTCCACGCCAACCTGATGCTGGGCCTTCAACGTGAAGGCTTCCTCTCCAGCGTCACCCTCGGCGGCACTACCCCCCCAAAGCCCTTCCTCCTCCAGTCCACCCACGACCAAGAAGACTTCGACAGAATGGCAACAAGGCTGATGTACCAGCCCTGGCGCGCATACCCGATGCCCGAGGTGCCGGGCCGCAAGCCGCCGAAGAAACTCGGCGCTGACCCCGTCTACGACGTCCACATCCCTGAGAACCCGGCCAAGCGACGTCTCTGGCTCGGCCTCAAGTACTGGAACAACGAGCCCGTGCTCAAGAACATGAAACTGATCAGCAAGCCCACGCGGCGGATATGGCTGACGAGCGAGGACCTGGGCAAGATTACGCGCACCAGACATACAAACTATGTCAAGGGCTTGACGCATCCAGGTGAATGCATGTTCGTGTCGACGGATCGTGGCATTTTGGAGGCGCGTGAATGTGTCGAGAGGAGACTAGGTGGTATGGTGTTGTGTCGTGTGTGGTAGTTATTTTTCTTATGGGAGGTGCGAGAATGATGTTGGTTGGTGGGCACGATTTTCTCTGTTGTACTACCTGTATATACTATACACACGTGGCATGGTTTTCTCTTTTTGGAAAGAAGAGGAGAGGGAGGCTTGAACCAACGGTGCATGGCTGAGGCGTTGGTTATAAGGCAGACTCTTGTATGAATACGAAGGATGAGGGCGCTTAGAGAGTGGTTGGATGGACAGATGGACGCGCGTGAGCACCACCCCCATCACCAGCGCTCCCATGTAACCAATGTACCAAAATGTAGCATAAGAGTAGAGCCAATATGTAGCCAAAAAAGAAAAACAACTTTGGTAGACGTATTCGACTTCAAGACTGCAGTTCTGCTTCCTAGCAGAGTGTGAATAAGGAGGGGTGCATCATGCGATGAGTGAGTAGTTGCTCATAAACATGGTTGAACTTGGAAACAAAATTTTTAGATTCCGTTTTACCCTTGGTAGATAGTCCCCAGTATATTTTTTTTTATCCTTATCCTACTCTTAATTTTTGCCCTTTCTTTTTTATTTGTGAAAAGACCTAAAGTATGCCTTGTCAAATCGTTTTCCAATCCAATCCATAACTCTCTGACCAACACTCGGTCATAGCCTGACCATCAACCCTGCCCCTTTAAGCGCTGCAAGAAAAGCAAAAAGCTTGCCCCACGGTTTCCTACAAGCATGTCGTCAAGCCGGAATCAAAATGTTTCCCCTTCCAAAAAGAGAGAAAGAAGAAGAAAAAAAACCAACGGGTATCCAACTAACGAAACAAGAACGGGAATAAAAAGAAAATGTATGCAAGAAACACAACAAAGCCTTGCCAATCTCTTACGTCCAAAGTACGCCTTAAGCGCTTCCCCGGACCCCCGAAGCCAACACGCCATATTCATTTCCCGTCTGCACTTCCTGCTTTCACCCTTCTTTTAGAGCCCAATCAAAACATACCAGGCTGCTCCTCAGCATAATACCCACCGCCGCCCCTCACAGCCGCAGCTCCTGCAGTCCTGTACCCAGGCGGCGTAGGAAACGAATTCGAGCTCAGGAAAAAGCCCGCATCGGACGCCATACTGGCAACTGGCTCGCGCAGAGGTGGTCGTCGATGTGGAGCTAGTGGCCTCAATGGATGCAGTTGCTGCTGCTGCGGATGCAGTGGTTGCAACTGTAGCTGTTGATACTGATTACTGATGAAATCGCTCTCGGTCAAACGATACGACCCGTCGTCCATTCGTTTCCGATCCCCAATGCTGAACTCTTGCTGCATGACTTTCTCGTTTTCGCGGCGACGATCAAGCTCTTCCCGCATCATGCGGTTAGCATTGTGACTTAGAGACATGTGGTCTATTTTCTCACCAATGCGCTGTATGTCTTGGTTCAGCTGCATTGTGCTGTCGGAGCTCCGACTCGGGACAAGAGTCGCGGCATCGAGCTCTCTGCGAGCGACGTTGGACGCATCGAGTTCGCTGGGAGCGCCACGGATCGGCGTCGGATCCCAAGGTCGCTGCCAGCACCAGCTGCGTTGTTGGCTGGCTTCGAGGTACTCGGCTTGCCCGATGGTTACCCAGTCTGGGCAGCGCTTGAGATCTGTGCAGAGGAAGTAGCGCACGCCTTCAGTATATTTGAGGGATTGCACGTCAACAGAGAGAGTAGAAAGAACTTGGAGAATGCCATAAAGAAGGACCCAACGTCCTAGACGTGCTTCTCTGGGAGTGTCATGCTTGAGATTGGTGGTGAGCTCGAATTGCTCGAACTGATCGATTAACCGAGAGCCTACAAGTGTAATTAGTATCATCGTAGAGAATTTTTACATTTGGTTTGTCCTAGTCTCACCGTTGAAGTCAACATCTTCCTTCTCGAGGTTGGTAGCGTCACTAAACACTATGCTTAGCTGCAAATGAGCCTTTGCATCCTTGGCATTATCCTTGTCCTCTCCCTTCTTAAACCGATTGAAAAGACTCTTCTTCTCTTTTTCTTTGGTGCTCTTCTGCACCTGGCGTGGTAATAATGGGTACGGGTGTGGAATACGGGCAAAGCTATGCTTATTGTCAAATTTGACAAGCATGTCTGTCAGGCTCAGCTCTGGTAAGTCCGCCTTGAAATCCTCATCTTTGCGGTGGGACATTTCCCATTTCTTTCCAGGCCTTGCTTCCCGCGGGTCCCATATGACATCCCTATTGACAAGATAGTCATAGAGGGCGCCAAAGTCGTCCTGAAGAGCAAGCACAATTCGACGATTCAACCAGGTCTTCTTATTGGTAGGGGGCCAGTTTCCGTACATTTTGGTATAGTGGGAAATGAGGAATTGGCGAAATGATTGATAGTTCTGGTAAATCGGACTCCCAGCGGCTTTGGCATTGTCCTCCCAGAGTTCGCTGAAGTCAAAAGTCTCCAACTTTTCTTCTGCTTCCATAATTCGTAACTGCAAGGTCTTTGCCGCAATCCCCAAATTCCTTCTCGTCATCATGGTCAACCGTTTGAAATCTGGAAGCTCCTCAATCTCGGGGGTGATAACTCCTGCAAGATGAACAAAATTTTCGAGATAACCCTGACGCCATTTGACCGTGTCCTGTTCTGACCAGGCAAGCAATGCTAAGGCGTTCTTGATGCTGGTTCGTGGGTCGTCGAGCTTGTTGCGGGTAAGATAGTTCACAATCATATGGACGCTGCGTTCTCGAGGCGTCATTCGGGATTGGTTGTCCTGGTCGAGGTCATACATAACCTGAATCTCGGGTTGAAGCGTGCTCAGCATCTCGAAGAGGTCTGTTCCGACAATCGGTTTATCGTGAAGCAAAGCTAGGAAATTTCGAACTGCTACATGGTGTAATCTCTGGCTGTGTTGTGTCTTGAGGTGCGTAGGTGCAGTGAACCAGAGCTCATGAGTCGGCTTTTGTGATACATTTCCTTGGAATGGTGGAGGAGTACCAAAATTTCGATCCACCTCAGGGTAGAACCCAGCTCGTGTTGTGTTCCCACTTAAAGGTACTCCATACTGGTCGATGTCAAATGGCGGCGGGGACCGCCCTTCTGGCGAGATCGGGGACAGCATCCTCCTCTGTCCAGAAAGAGCGTCGGTAGGCGGATAGTTGCGCATGGAAAGGGGCGCCTCTGAGCTGCCTGGAAATGCCCAGTCATCGTCATTATCGTCGATCCGGCCATACAAAAGTGCATTGCTCAGCCAGGTGGAGCCTGCATTCTCAAGCACCTCTAGATCAGCACGAATTTGGGGCACTGGAACCTCGTCGTTGGCCTGTTCCTCCTTGAAGTACACTAAAACGTTCCCGTCTTGCATATCGACATCCTATTCATGCTAGTCAATACCACTGATTCGATCTTACCGCTCGAAGGTAACACTTACAAAGTCAAATCCGGCATACGGGCGCACTCCTGAGTCCTCTCCGGCCCATACTCGGAAATTTATCCATGTCCGTTGGTTTGGAGAAAGATGCACAGTTGGTGTAGCAGATGGGGCTCGAGCGCCATTAGGAGGTGCCAAAGATGCAGCCGCAGTGGTTTTCATGGGCACACCTCCACCTCTCCCGCGTGGTGCTTTAGTTTCTTTGCCTTTAGCCTGGTACTTTGTTTTCTCCTTGCCCTTTGATGAGACGTCCGAGTGAGAGTAGGAACCACTCGCCGAGGTCTTGGGCCGGGAGCTGCTCTTGAGCTCTGAAGAGTGATTTGAGTTTAGAGTATGCAAACGGGGCCTACTACCAGTCGTGGAGTTGCTTCGAGAGGTCGTGCGACTCACGTCACTGGAAATTGTAAGCGACCGAGTTGGAGCTGCTAAATTGTTCGGCTTGAGGTTGGGAGATGGACTCCACTCAGCAAAGGCATCGTAAGGTTCTTCCTTGGCCTTGTTCTTGGTCGCAACTTTCTTTTCTTTTTTCTCAATGTCTTTCTGGATGGCCTTCCGGCTTCGCGCACCTCTCCCCGACATTTCCGATCAAGAGTAAATTCAACACGTCCAAATGCGAAAGCGCTTTTCCACCGAATACCTTTTCTCGAGAACTACCGCGGACCAAACCAATTGAACTCTTGAGAAAGAGAGAAATCGCTTTTGGGTCGTAACTTGAGCAAATGACTTTTGGATAGACGCAAAAGAAAACCTGAGGCCAGAAAGCGATAAGAAAACAAATGGCTGCCCAGAAAAGATCGGTGAGCGTTGTGGAAAACAGAGGCCTAGCACAGCAATTTGTGTTGTGCTACATTGACTGGAGTGGCTAAGGATCTGCGTAACGTGGGCTCTGGGCACGCTTGAAATGGAACGGATGGAGCAAGCAAGATAAGAGGGGAGCGGAGGAGGGAGGAAGAAGCTCACCGTCAACACAACAGCAAGTAGAGAACGTGAGGGAGAAAGAAGGACGGAATACGAGAGCGAGCAGTGTTGAGAGATGGATGAAGTACGATATATTAGAATTATTTTAAGGCCCCTTGCACGCAATGCGCGCAGGGTAAAGTATACTGGCCAGGGCCCCAGAAATGGGCGTAGGCAAGGGCTAGGACATGCGGAGGAGGTTTGGAGTCGATAAGAAACCTTGTCTTGCAGAAGGCAGGCAGGCATAGCGAGGAATTACCCATCAAGCGACAGGCTCCGCCTGCCGCCACAGGGGCAGCCGAAGACTCCGGAGGGATAGAGCGCAGAAGCCAATAAGGCACCTGGGGTGATGTTTGCGGTCGGGGAAACGGCCTAGACGCGGGAGGGTAGTTTCTTGATGGAGCAGAGATAAGGAAACGGCCGGTGGAACATGGTGAACATTCTGGGCGTAAGCATGGGGAAACGGGCCTTAGACCAGAGCACAGAGAATGGGCCGAGAGAGAGTCAGAAGCGACAGATGCAAATGCAAAGGGCCGACTTTGTGCAAAGCATGGCACCCTGCCCAACGTTCGGAACCAAGCTGGCCATGGAGAGACTCCGAGAGAGACAATTGCCCAAAAGAATTCGAGACTGGCGATAATACAGCGCTCGATCAGCTTGGACCGGGGGCTTTCCCGGTTGGGACTAGCGCAAATGGGATGCTGAACAAGGTTCCCAGGCATTCCACAGCACTGGGAGAGCAGCAGCTGGAGATGGGTGAGGATGGGCAAGCAGATGGCCGATCAGAGCCCCAAACAGAGGGCGAGCTGCACCAGGGCTACTCCCCCATCCTGCAGCCTGCTCTGAAAAAAGACACACATGGCGAACGGGGAGTGGGACTGTGTGGAGGGTCGTCGCTGTGGTGGAAGACTGAGTGATGGGCCGTGTTCCGGTAAACAGAGCGAGGACGTGCAGCGGGTGCGTGGCAGGCCAACAAGCCAACTGTGAGTGAGAGTGGGGATGGGATGCGGCCAGGACCTGTGCCAACTGTCACAGAGCTCCAGCTGGTCCGGTCCAGCTGCCGGTATGCTCTGCTGTTGCTCTGTTCTGTTCTGTTCTGTTCCGCTCTGCTTACCACGCCGTCTCAAGCTGCTTTGCAACACTGCTGCCGCCTGCAAACACCATCATAGACGACCCATGGCTACATTGGGTCAGCCGTCCTGACAGCCGACCCGCGCCCAGGTCGACGGGGCGTGATGTGCGATTCGAGGCGCGTTTTGCAATCGCTGGGGCATGGATTGGCGTGGGAGCGTGGGTGTCTCGTACTGAGAGTGAGTGTTGCTGTGCAAAACCTGCCGGCCAGCCACACGCTTTTTCGCAACCAGCCACTCCCCCGCCATCTGACACCCCTCACCCATGCCAGCTAAATACAAAGTCCGCCTTGTTTCTCAACACCACCATACGTCACCTCATCTTCTCCCAAATCTCACTCACGGCCCGATCGCACACCTTGCCGTATCCTGGTCGCAGCATTAAAAAGCCCTTCCTGCCCCGCCTGGCTGTCCTGCCACTTGCCGTTCCATCGCTTTTATCCTGCCTACCAGCTTCTAGCTGCAAGCTCATCCCCCGCCTGTACCACGACCGCTTTACCTGCGTTGTCGTATTACACCACAGCCTCTGCAAACCCTGCCACCACCTGCGCGCATTTCCATTCACTTGAGCCTTTGCTTGCGACTCCTCCCCAGCTAGCAAAATGTCTATCTCCGGGCTTTCCTTTGGTTTCTGGCGGATCATGGAGATCATAACCCTGATTCCGACGCTTGGAATGCTCGCCAAATTTGTCGACTTCTTCGACAAGAACGGCTATCTCACTCCACGCTCAATCCTAGTTCTTTTCATCGTCTCCGTTCTTGGTGCTGCCTGGGCAGTTGGAACCCTCTTTCTTTACTCACGCGCCCGTCACTCCGCTGGCTTTGTCGCATTCGTTGATCTGCTCTTCGTTGGCGCATTCATCGGTGCTGTCTATGCTCTTCGCGGTATTGCTGATGCCGACTGCTCCAGCTGGGGCCGAAGGCCAATCAACGCCGATTTGGGTCCCGTTGTTGTTTCTGGCAGCCTCTGGGATTTGAATGTCAATAAGCAATGCGCTATGCTGAAGGCTTGCTTCGCATTCGGTATCATGTAAGCCTCTCAGCTCCAGGTTAAAAGCCTGAAAGAATCCGATTGCTAACCTCCCCACCAGGAACTGCGTTTTCTTCTTCATCACCTTCCTTCTCGCGCTCATGGTTCACCGCCACTACGACAGCGACCGTGTCGTTGTCAAGCGCGAGGTCCACCGCTCTCGTCACAGCCACCGCTCACGCAGCCCGCGTCACTCCCACCACAGCCGACGCAGCTACGTCTAAGAGCGCTCGACAAAACATACTGTAAATATTCGACGTATATTGAAATATTGGCCTAGCGCAGGCCATGTATTTAGGGAAATAGGAGTATCATCGTTTGGGAAAGGGAAATCAAAGGATCAAAAGGGAAGTTTGGAAAGGATGAAGATTCGGAACCGAATCCCTTTCGACCATGTGTTTATGCTTATGTGTATGGAACGGAAAGGTGAACCATAGGATATGGTATCTTTCGACCCCACCAGAAGTTGAGCTGGTGTGGTTTAGATGGCTACGGTTCTGTTTACGACGACATGATGACCAAACAACACCATATTATCAAACGTTCTTGTCATTTTGTTCAATTTTTTTTTAACGTTTGCTGCGTTTAGAATACCCAATCATCAAACGGGCGAACGAATCGTCGTATGAATATTATCCCGTCCTCATCTACGGGATAAACCCAATGTCAAAATTAGTGTTAGCAAATCAAACATCACCTATTCATCACTATTATTTCCACATGCACACAATGTTCACCTACTTACCTTCCAAGTAGATAACGCCCCGACAACCAAAAAAAACCCAAACCGCACATCTACCTGCCCAGTGCCCAAAGTCGCCATAACCGGGCCAACCGGTTGCTACCCAGACCTGGTCTGGTTTCCAACGCTCTTACATACCGGTATGCACCCTTGAGCAAGTCAATGACGATCGCTAAGTATTCGCGTCCGGCCATGCTGCCTGGCCTGGCTGGCGTCGATTTCCCGGTTCCTGATCCTAGCGAACCAGAACCAAGTTTTTCGCTAATTAGGTAACGGATTCATGGGGTAGGCAACTTTCTTTCAACGACGTGTCTGCATGGGCGGCGTTTTGTGAGATGTTTGTTCTAGAAGATTGGGGGAATTTGGGTTTCGGCTGGTAGGGCGGTGTTTTGTGACGTTGGGTTGGTTGGGGTTGATGGGGTTTTGGAGGAGGTTGTGGTGAGTGAATGAATGAATGAGTGATGTAGAGAAGTGTGAAGCTGTGGGAAAGTTACCCGTTCCACTAGTTAAATATTTGGATAGCAGCATTCTCAAGATGTTGTTATTTTGGTTCTTGATATCTGCTAGCCTTATGTTTGCTCAGTTGAGTTCTTTGATGTTGTGGGTGTGGATGGAGATTGGAGGCAAGGTGGGATGGAATTGAGTGACAGCGTCCATGAGCATAGGAAAGATTTACAAGATGAATGGTTCATAATCGATTGAAAATGGGGGGAGTTCTTCAAAGAAAAGTTCAGAAAAGGGAACTTCAAAGCTTTGGGATGGAGGTTTACGTGGCGGCAGGTTGGTATAGAGCGCCTTTGTATCCACATTCTACGAAGTCCTCCAACAATCGGACCAAGGACTATACCTGCATACCCGAAAGTATAGAATTGGAGCTTCAATACCTTCTTTGTTCAATTTTGGAGCCCATTTTCCCATTCCATACCTGTTTGGTTGGTGAATGTCAAGATCACGAGATGTGATCCGTGCACACCATCCTCGCTCTTGGCATGAATTTTCCGAGCTCCGACATCAATCCAGTCCTCCACCCAAGCAATCGTCTCAACAGCACCACCACTCCCGCTGCCTCAATTGCGCTCCTACGCGCTCCAATTCCGACCAACTCGATAACCGCCTCGGTTTCTAACCCAGCCGCGCACCGACGCACTCACCACGATGCTCCCCCGCACGCTCCTCCTCCCCCTTCGCCGAACCCTCTTCTCCGCCGCAGCCTCCACCCCAACCATGCTCCCCCGTCTGACCACCCGCTCAATACACGCATGCACATCGCCAATGTCCTGCATGGGGCAGACACAACGACCCAGCATCACCAGTCTAGTCACACGATTCAACGCCCTGCGGGTACAAACAGCACAGCAGCAAACGCGCGGAATGAAAGTGCGGAGCTCGGTCAAGAAACTGTGTGACGGATGCAAGAGCGTGAGGAGGAAGAAGGGCCGTTATGTGTATATTATTTGCAGCAAGAATCCTAAGCATAAGCAGAGGTGAGTTTTTTTGAGCTGAGGGTGAGGACTGTAATGGCCTGGTGATACTGATTGTGTATAGGCAAGGATAAGCGTGTGTATGCGGTCAGTGGAATTTGATGGATTGTGTATGAGCTAGAGGTGGATGTATAGGCTTTGGTGGTAGGAATGAGATGGCATTGTGCGATCTGGGAAGATGAAATATCTGTATCATATGTATGCATACCAAGCAAGCATCTAGGGCGTTTGAGGGACTCTTAGTACAAGAACGTGGAATCTCGACTATGCACCTATCTTTTGAATATCATCACAAAAGGGACATATTAACCATTTGCCAAAGTATCCAGATTTTCTCATGATGAGTCGAGACTTCGTTTTTTTTAGCATTATCATTACCTCAAACCAAACGCAGAACGCCCAAATGACCGATGTCTATTCTCTCAAGCCAAATTTCATCCGCATCATACTGACTATCCCATGCTCCCTCCACTCCTATCACCCCCAATAAGCCCTGCCATCCGCAGCAACTCCCTATCCGCATCAATATCCCCAGTCCCCAAATTAATCCTCCTCCTAGCCTCCGCCTCTCGTTCCTGAAACGCCCACTCCCTCCTCTGCGCATCCGCAACCTCATCCCCACCACAGCCCCAAACCTCCATACTCTCAATCTCAAATCGATCTTGCCAATCTTTGCCTTTTCTAGAGGGTAACGTGCTCGAATGGAACGATCCACCGCCTTCTGCACGGTGTGTGAAAACGCCGAATTCTAGTGCGTCGTCGAGATGCAATGATACGGCGCCAGGGCGGACAACCGTGTGGAAGTGACTGCTGTGAGCGGACGATTGCGTGGGGACTGCGGTGCCGAGGCCAAGGCCTGCGGGCTGGGTAGGCGATTTGTTGAAGTAGACGTAATCTGAACTGTATACCGAAGCGGAGAACACGTCGTGTGTAGGACCAATTTGGAAGAGTATGGTGGAAGAATCGCCGAAGCAGGCTTTTCCGGTGTGTTTCCATTGCACGGGGATAAAGGCTCCATACGTGACTGTCTGATTAGGAGAGTCTTCGGGGATGCTACTTGGGAACCGCTTTGGGGGTAGCATTTCCTGCAGCGTGCGTTCGCGGGTTGTTGTTGGCTCGGAAGGGAGGATGCATCCACGGACCAGGAGGATGGTAGGAGCACGCCAGTTGAAGACCTGCTTTTCGAAGGAACCCATACTGAAGCCGTGTGAGTTGCCAAGATAGAGCGGGCGGAGGCGTCTGAAGAGGCTACTACCTTTGATGAAGAAGGATAGTTGGCTCATCATAGTGAGATTCAGTATCTCTCCTGGCTCACGTAGAATAGGCTCGGGGTTGGTTACTGTCTTTGGCGGAGGAATAACGGGATGGGATTCAATAACGGGAGACGTAGAGTTGGGGTTGCGTTTGGCAAGATCGAAGTCCTTCGCGAAAAGGAAATGCTCAAACAGTGGGTTAAGGCCGTTGAAAAGATACGGCATAGTGGATGAGATGACGGTGTTGAATGTTCGATATGTGACGCCAGGGTGGTTCTCAACGCCAAAGGATGATAGAATGACACTGGCTGCTTCTCGAAGCTCCTCAATGCGTTCATCTGACAGTTGCGAGGCGAAGGTAGACAAGCTCTCTTGGGCATCTATGGGAGCGATCAGAAGCAAGAGCTGGACTAGCCGTAGAAAGTTGTCTGTCGGGATGATCGAATGGTGGACGTTCAATTTCTCCCCGTGCTTGAAAACCTCAATGGCATCCATCGAGTCGAGTGCTGCAAGGACCAGTTCGTCGTCATCTTCTTGCTCATCTTCCTCACCACCATCTTCTGGTGCATCTATTGCAAAGCCCTGAGCACCACTGCTACCTCCTGCGTCTGCAACAGGTGGATCTGTCTCCTCACTATCTTTCTCTTTATCTTCTATACTCGACCGGATTCCTTTATCATAGATGGCTAGACTACGGTAGAGCTCTCGCAACCATGTCTCACGACCCCTCTTTTTGATGACAGCACCATACCTCTCCGTCAAAATGGTAACGACTTTTAGCAATGCCTCATGGGTGAGAATCGCAGGTGCATGGCTGGGAAAGGGGAATGCTCCGAGGTAGCTGGCCATGTGGAAGATGACGGATCCGACGCTCAAGGCATCCGGAAGCTCGAGGAAGCGACATAGTGTCGCCTCGCTCCAATAACGCACGCCAGACTGGGTATCGGCCAGCGACCGGAAGACAGAATTATAACAATATAATTCAAGAGGCGTGAAGCTTTTCTGGGCAAAGCGATGCGCAAGGGCATGGCTGAGTTGCTCTGCGCCGATGTTAGTTTTTGATCATGAGGAAGATGAGACGGTAGCCTGATCTTTTTCTCCGCGATGATGAAAGATAAGATCTTGGAAAAAGTACTTCACTATTGGCATTGAACGTACCCAAACTTAGCTGCGGAGCTTCAGACGAAGAGGAACCCTGACCCATGCTGGGCAATTACGGCTGTGGTTGTGCATGCGTGACACGGTTCGAGTGCAGGTTGCATAGCTTCTGAGATGCTCCAGATCTCGAATGACGCAGCCGACTGATCGGCTCGGAAGTGCGCCGTTGCCCCCCGACATCGACACCCACCAGGCACGCACGCCAATCACACCACATTATTCAATTCATCAACTCTCAAACATGACAGACGAGCTGAACAGAATATTTTCACATATGTCTCTAGCGTGGGCTCCATTGTAAGACCACCCAGGATGCACTAGTACTAAATGTACGATACAAACGATCAATCTCACCATCCCAATTACATGAATCATGCCAACTCAACATTTTCAATACCTATGGTAAGGAGTCAACATCTAGTGTGCAGTGCCTATGAACATGAAACAATATTGAGCGCCCGACACCGAAGTCGAAGACACTACCTAAATGGATATATCTATTGCGATTCGAGACGGCCTGCCCATGTCCCAGAGGCCCGCAAATTGTTCCCAACGGCGTGTACTCGAAGGAAGGGTACCTTTCTTTCACAGCACATCTCTTTTGGGGCATGGAGACGATGGAACGTAAACGGGCTTCGTTGGTCATGGCTCCAAATTGTATGCCTTAGCTGTATACTCTTTGTAGCTTAGCAGAAAGTAGTGCATGAATAGTCACGTGTTCGCTGTGCCGCTCCTACAAATTACCAGATTGCATTGCTGGGTCACACTCACTTTATGTTTGATATCACGACGTGGAAGAAGATCTGCCAGCGTCTGGACCCATATGAATCTGGAACAGCACGATTGGTCAGGGATCTCTACTGACTGGCTTTTGAGGCAGAATAACACACTCTCACTAATCGAGGCAATGGGCTCTCAGCCTTACAGAACCTTGGCCTCTCAAGTTGGGTCTGTGCATCTAACATTAGTTGATGCACTAAACAATAACAGGCGTACCGTGCCGTTTGTCAAACGACAAACCCGCCCCACTGTATAATAATCCCAAGCGCTCGTCAGGTATCTGCCACCAACGGTTGGTATACCATCGTTTCTAGTGGATCCCTCGTCGAAGGTCAGCCAGCCAGCCAGCTCCAAATGATTCATGCAAAACTCCACCGTCCGTTGCTCCTTAGAAGTAAAGATTTCTTCTGAGTATGTATGCAATGGTGCCTCTAGGCGGGCTTTGGACGGTTGTGCAGACAACAGAATCCCGAGCGCGTAGAGCACTTTGACGTGTGGTTGCATGGCACGACGTAAAAGGGGCACCTGCATGTTGCCGGCCGTAATGTCAGTCCGTGTCCGGTGGCTATCACCAAGGCCAACATGGCCAAGCAATACTTCCTACATAACTTTCCTCTGCATAGAACCTTACCAGTGAGAATAGAGACAGATTGTGCGCGGGTGCGAGGCTGTGTGACACCACGCCTCACGCGTGCATTCTCGCTCGTCCTCCACCGCTCTCGCGTCGCCGATTTCAAGGTATTTGCTGTCGCTCGAAACTGTGCCGCAACCCAACGTTCTCACGCTTTCCATCACGCAAACCTTTCATCGATTGGCTCTCTTCTGCTCGTTCGATGTGGAGAAAGTGCATCTCGTGTCTGGGCAAGGCATATTTGGTCCGTGTTGAGACGCGTCGAGCTCATTTCTCTTCAACGCTGGGCCCTGCACGTGCCTCATTCTGGGCGTCATCTTACACCACTCCCCTTTTGGCAATCCACCGACGAGGACCCCAGCACTTACTTCAGCCCTCGCAGTGCAAACGGCTTAGTCTCGTTCACAGAGCATTTCCCGGTTGGAGGCACAGCAATGCTGGCCCCAATATGATATCCCTTCTCAACATATACGAAGACGCCCCATTTAGTCCCCTTCCTTCGGGAAGGCTTGAGTGCTCTAAGTTCTTATGTTTACCCAACTGTGCCACCCGGGTTATATGATGGGCTGCTCCTCTTTCTCCTCTTGCTCTGTCTGCTTTTTTTCTTCTCCTGTCTGTCGCTTCTGTTAATGTCTACTTCATAATCAAATAATATACCATCAATAAAAGAGTAAAGATCGATTCCTACTAAACCAGCATCATGTCTTCAGCCGACATCTCCTTTACTTGCCCGGCAGGTGGCCAATGGTATTGTACCCAGCCATATATGTCGTTAACAGTTGAACAATCCAACTAACATACACAGGTACGCATGTGAATCTGGCTCCAAGTTTGTAGGATGCTGCACTACCAACCCATGCTCCACTGGCTGTGCCCAAGGAAACATTCGCACTGTGGGTTTTCCTGCTGAGCAGTACGGCAAGTTCCCAGACGCAAGTTGTGGTGCAGCCAGCAACTTTTTCAGCTGTGCAAGTGGTGACAGGACTTTCTGGGGATGCTGCAAGTCGAACCCGTGTGCCAACAATCAGACATGTGCCGATGGAGATCTTGTGCCTGCCTTCATGGAACGACCCGAACAATTCACTGCATATACACCAAATGCCGATAAGGCATCTAATGGACATAAGAAGGGATCAAGCATCGGTACGATCATTGGTGGTGCTGTCGGTGGAGTGCTCAGTCTTGCTATCATCATTGCAGTCCTTGTGTTCTTCCTTTGCAAACAAAAGAGACGCAACAGGGCCGCGACCGCTACCAAGGACAACGTTGAGGCAGCAACAGCTCCTCCTGAGATGAGGGAGAGAGATGATACTGACATTGACGGTTTGTGCACCCAAAATCTCTAACATGAAAAGTCACTGACAGTTTCTTATAGCGCCCCCTATGTACTCGTCACCCAACCCCAACGCATATGCTACACCTGTCGACCACAAGCATACTGGCAGCACGGAAAAGACCTACTTTAGACACTCGACTACCAACACTCAGAATTTCATTTCAGAACTCCCCGCTGACAACTTGTCACCCATCGGCGCCGGCAGCAGCAGCCGATTTTCAGAGCTTCCCGCCGAGTCCGGCACAATCAACTCAAACAGGTACTCCGAGCTTCCCGCGGCTCCTCTGCCGCACCAGCACACCGCTGAGCTCGAGACTCCAATCTCTTCACCACAACTTAGGTAAATTTGTTACGAGGATGAGGTTGCGAAGATTATTGCGCGAGATATAAGGACCAAGGAGCAATGCGGAGATATATTGAAGCGAGACACTATTAAAAAGAGTGTGGATTCTATTGACGATTCAACTGATCACTCACGGCGCTGGATTTTATTTGTTGGGTCACTCCATTTCGTCTTAGGGGCGTTGGAATCTGGACTTGTACTGTAACTTTTATTTCTTAATGGCGAGGACAACCGGGAACCCCTTTGATGTTAGCTATGCAGGAAGCTCTTTTGGTAGTACCGTACAAATCACAAACCGAACAACTATGTTTATCGGATTATGCTTAGTGCTCAAATTTGCGCAGTGTTCATCTCGCTACCCTTTCAAGACTACGAGTCATTCGCTATCGGAAACGGCAAATATCAGTCGAAACTGCAGCCGACTCGAGTCAAATTCTTTTCAAGACTTGGATTTCGCCGATGCTCTTGAAAAGATATAATTAGGTCTATCAGGTAAGTAAGCACCCTTGCCAAACTACGTTTGATCGTCGTGAGATCAACGGTTAGTGCACGGACCTCCATCATGTTTTATGAATGGTGACAGGCTCTGGAAATAAGCCGCGAGCTTCATTAGCTTTCTCGAACATTTTCGTTGGCTTCGATGCATTATCGTAGGGAGAAGTTAGTAGATTATTCCTAACTTTGTTGGCTTCTATGCTTTACAGCATAAACATGTTTCGCAATCTATAAGAGAAGGTTGGTGGCTTTGACTACTTGTTATTTTCGTACCTTTCTATGGCATATAGAGAGACATGTACCAACGATACTCACCCACTAAGGTTATTTGCGTCTTTCCAAGCTCTGTTGCAAATTCACTGTCTCTTTCAGTGGCGGCTTCTTTCGTGATGGGGGCCAGGCAAAGAAGGCGTAAAATGACAGCAAATCCTGTTCTGTACTCAATGAAGCTTACACAGCCGGGGGCCACAACAACGTAGAAGTGGCGCCGAGTCAAAGACAACAACAGTACATCCTCAACTGAATCAAATTCCAAGATCCGTATTCGTGTTGAGGAAATCCTTCATTATTCTCGACGCAGTGTTTGCGCTGTATGCGCTGCATGCGGTTGCAGTTGAGTTGGCTTTGACTTTGGAGCATAGCAACGAGAGGATCACGTACGAAGAAGTGATCAGATAATGGTGTCTGTGAAATATTTGAGCAGTACATGACATGTTTGCTGCCGAGGAACCTGAGTGAGAGGCAAATCCGTCTTCAGATGCCTTCCGTCGATTCTTAGAAGAGACGACAATGCAATGCCTATTATAGGTAAGATAATCCTGGGAGTAGCAGCTGCGCCCTATTGATTTATATCTCTTACTCTTATTTGCTCAGAACTCGCACGACAAACGGGTCTGGTTCCTCCTCTGGACGACTGTAGATTTAAAAAAAACTTTATCAGACACAGTGCCTCAGTGCGCTTGCAAACAAATGAGTGCTGGCGAGGTGAACAGTGATAAATAGCAAGGGGTACAAAGATCTTTTCCCGCCACAAGTCATGAGACGCAATTTCTTCTCAAAGAGTAAGGGGATGCGCCCGAATCGTCACCTACCCCATTTTTGAGGAAACGCTAGTAGAGGATCACCTAGGGAGAACTTTGCGAAACAGCAGTGCTTAAGAAGGAAAAGAGCAGCAAGTATCTAGTAGTTGGTATAGCACTCAATTAGGTAACTGATGGCAGGCGAATGCAAAATCAAATGAAGCTTAGCTTCGCTACACTTCAAGTGCGACCATCGGCAGAGGGGCCGATTATACGTCCGTAGACTAGACACAGGAAAGACTAGTCTTCATATAACATTCTTCAAACGCTAATATCATAAGGAAACAAGCCGTGATATGAGCCACCATTGAAAACCACGGTTCGCGGCTAGACTCCGCCACCACCACAATTCCAGTCGATCCACTTCTAAATCTAGAAATCGCCTTGGTGTCTTATACATTGCGACTCTGCTCTTCCTCTTTCGCCTGCTAGACTGCCAATCAATTTTCAGCTCAAAAGCCTGTTTCCACAACGCAGGCGGGGTAGCAAGTGACAAGCCCCGCACGGCTGGCACACCATGTTCGCTGGTTGGAGCGGGCCGCAAGGCTGGCCCCCAGGGAATGGGAGCATGACGAGGTTGGATACGATAATTGGCATTGGTTTCAAGTTTTGTGGATGAAGGTATCGTTGGTGATAGGTTGACATAGGGCTGAGCCACATCGGCAGCTTGGCTTCTTTCCTTCGGACTGAGGCAATGTTCAGTTAACGCATGCAGGCAGTACGGTCCGTTGCATTCCTTTTTTCTCCGCTGTCCAGCTGTACTGCCATATGTGCGTTGTCTTTAGTTCGGCTTCTGCCTCATAATGCCTGTTTTCTAATCTCCACCGTCTGTCTCCAACCGCCAATGTCTCTCTATCCGGCCAAATCCAAGCGGCAAGCCTTTTCCCCATCCTGTCCTTCGGGCGGGGACTGGTATGCATGCGACTCAGGAACTTACTTCGTGGGCTGTTGTACACGGGATCCATGCAATACTATATGCGCACAAGGCGACCTCTATCCTGCATCCTTCGACCCAGCGTATCATGGAAAATTCCCGGACGCATCTTGCGGAATAGGCGTCGACTTTTGGACATGTGTATATCCGGGTGAAGGTGATACTCCGAACTCCTTTTTAGGATGCTGCAAGACAAACCCATGTGCACAAGGCTCTTGTCCAAAGAGCGACTTACAACCGGCTTTCCTTGGAAGGGAAGATCTTAGAAATGCATACATCACTACTAGGACATCTACTACCCAAACATCTACCTTGTCGACGGCGACATCATCAACAACCACTTCCAGTGCGTCGACGTCTTCCACTGATCAGGCAAGTCCCTCTGTTACAACGGAGTCGGGGAAAAAGGTACCCATCGCCGCCATTGCAGGTGGTGCCGCAGGAGGTGCCGTTCTCCTAGCCGTCATCGCTGGCGTCATAATATACTTCTTCTACCATACCAAGCGCTCACGCGATGACCACCGAGATTCCGTCGTGCGCCGCCTATCAGACATCACAGCCATGGTCACCGAAGAGCCGAAACACGGGCGACCTGCAGGCTCATCTCACCCTAGTGGTTTGCCTCCCCTAGTCTATTCAAAATTGTTAGAGTGAATGTTGACGTGATATCTCGTAGTGCCTCCTATGTACACTTCGCCGCATCCAAATGCATACCCAACATTTTATGGCCCGTACGGCAACATGCAGCAGCAGCAGCACCCAAATATGGTGCAAACAGTACCAGAACTTCCATGTGGCGCCATTTCGCCTAGGACCAGCGTCGGTCGGAAACCACTGCATGTGCGTGGAGCTTCCGAGCTCTCTGGTGAGACGGCAAGAAGATCTGAATTAGAAAGTCCAATCCCGCCTTCGAGCAGTCAGATACCATACTCACCTCATAGTCCACATAGCCCGCAGAGTCCAGGAGGTTCGGCGTATAACGGCTACGCAGGTACAACAGCACATAATAGCTGGCAGCCCAGGCAGCCGAGCCAGGATTCACATGCGCAAGGACTGGGGATGTGGAGTGAAGGGCAAGAGGTGGGACGACAGCAAGAAATTAGGGGATATCCAGGGATATGACAGTAGACTATCAAGACTGAACGAGCAACGACAATAACAATGACTACATATGCACGAACTAATCAAAGGCAAAAAGAGCCCAACGAAATGAGCATGGTGAGGGTGGGATTCATATGTACAGGAAACCGGTAGAGAAGAATCTAACCACACCTTCCTTAATATCACTCACATTCAACTTCTTCAATTCTACATTGTTCCTTTGAGATATTCTCTCACGACAAGTCCATGTCCTCGTTTCTTTCTCCCACTACAGAGCACGGCCACCACTCACCACCATGGAAAACAGCCGGCTCACTCCCTCCTTAACAGTCGCACATCTCGCACTTTCCACCATGTTACACCGTGTACACGTCCCCAACGCAACGCGTACCTGCATATTTCATCCACCGAACCGAGTCCGGGGTTCATGTCGTCAACCGTCTGTCGTCTGCCGCCCGTCCACTACATGCGTCGTACAAACGTGCCCCTGCATGACGGCCCCACCCGCGGCCAACCACCAACCTCACCACGCCCTTACTATACGACACAGCACACCCCTTTCTTTCCCTTCCTTTATCCTACTTTCAAAGTACCCTCATCGTCTGACCGGTCAGTATATCACGTTTACCCCGCGCCACGAACGGGTGTTGAAGAAACCCGGGGAATATAGAAGAGGGAGTGGACAATGTTCTCCTGTTGCGTGCATATATCGATTCCCCGTATTGGCGTTTGTTCCTTTGGTGTCTGTGGCTTTGTGTTGCAACATGATATGAAATACCCGTTAGACAACACTCTCTCAATCACGCTCATTCAGGAGGCGGCACAGTAAGCCTTCAATTACATCGGGATTGATTGTTTGGAGTTGCGAAGTACTTTACCTAACCCAACCCATTTCCTCGGTTGCTCTTCTTCTTCTTCTGCTCTTGGGCGAGATTATTGCAATTGTACTGGATTTATCGAGATGGCGAACGTAAAGGACTTGAAGGGAGCATCGAGTACCTAGTAGTTTCCGACTGTAGCAGACGCGGCGATGCATTCGTCAACGATACGCTGTTTTCTCGTTTAGCCCCTTGACATATACTTAGCCAGATGATGCAAGTGCGGCATCCTTCATCGTCCCCTAGCCCTATTTACAACATGTAAGTAAGCCCGTATTCGGTTCAACAACTTCGAGACCCGAGGACCGATGGATCCTGTCAGCGAGACATCAACAAGAACACGCATAGGACATCATCTCAAAAGCCCATTACAGAGCCAAATAAAGCTTCTTCCATTGTGTGGCTCTACGATAAATTCAAAGCCTAGCGTTCTTACAACGCTCACATGCTCTTTCTCCCTCTCTCTGTTCTTCCCTATCAATTAAGTTAGACCCCCTAAATCCCCACTATACCTGATTCTCTCATCCAACCTCCTATCCATACTTTCCTAAGACCAAGAATGCCCATAACACCTTGCTGCTTGCCCAATAAACCCAAAAACAAAAACAAAAGATAAAACTCACACTACTAATACAGGGGTAAGTTTGGTACGGTCCAAGAACAAAGAAGAAAACTGTGGGACCAGTGGAAATTGCGAGGATGAAAAGCAAAAAAAAAAAAAGAGGAAAAAGAAAACATATAATGCAACCCAAATCTCCTCAACTCTCTTCCCACATTCTCCCCAACATTGCTTCTTGTCTTTCTCTCCTTGATCCTCTCCTCCCTCCATCTAAATATTATCGAACAAGAAAAGTGCAAACATCCACACCAAGAGCAAAGAAACCAGACTCTTCATTCCGTCCAGTTTACCACTTCCCGAACTGAGAGGAATGTCTCTGGAGGGAGTAGCATTCGGCAGACGTACGTGCTTGGATGGAGTATGAATGAATGCTGTAGATAAACAATGTGTTGAACTAGTTGTATAATTCACTGGGACCCCTCGTCGGGGAGCGACCGACGCGGACTAACATGCGTGTATGCAATAAATTATGCTCCAGGATAGATGCTCGGATGTAGAGGCTGTAGCCATTAGAGGTAATGCAAACGATGTACAGCGAAAAGGAGTACCAAAGGATCAACGCATCGCTAACGGATGTGACTCGATGGGAAAAGACCAAACTGTAGGTAACTGAGGCAAGCTTCACTACGGTGGCGGGTGGTGAGATGTGATTGTGTCTTGGCGGTGAAATGAGACATGGTCGTGCCATTCTGAAGTTCAGACTGGCCACATAGAAAGTCCACCAGATTCCAAAACTCCTCGAATGGCAATTGAACGGCCCCTGAGGTGATCCATGGAAAAATGAAACCGATTCAGACTCGCACATTCCAGCTTTTCATTAGTACAGCATACCGCGACTATGCTGACTCGCTCTGCTGGGAGAAGTGCGGCTCCTCTCATCTTCCTCAGGTACATCACTCAGTCTCGTCGGATGATGATGTCTCATGCCGGTCCATTCGTCGCCGTAGCCACTTCCGCTATAATCAGGACGATCCTGTGAGTACGCACCGCCTGTATTAGATGTAGTTGCATAACCACCTGTTGCTGTTGCTGCAGTACCATAGTGCGCCAAATGCTCCAGCTCGCGGCGGCGGTCGTCTTCTACATCGTATTCATCCGAGTCGCGCGGACGAACTGCGCGCCAGGGAACTCGATGGCCTGCTTCATCGAGAATAGGGTTTCCTCGCTCATCTAAGGCCCATTCTTCCTCACCGTCAGAAGTCTCGCCGTGGGACGTCACATATGACCTTTCGTCTTCTGGTATGCTTGTTGGTGTTTCCCTATGGAGATAGGATCCTGGTTGTTGATAAAAGGCTTCGGGTCGGGTTGTGGTAGGTTCGACAGGCGGCTGCTGTGCGTTTGTAGTGCGGTATTGTAGGGGTGCCGGTACTTGTGGTTGGTCTGAAGGCTGGCTTGAGGCGCCAGCACGAGCAGAAGATGGAGTAGCTCCTGAGGGAACATATGTGCCTTGAGCGAGTGACGGGTGATCAGGCTCGTGGCGGGGACGACGACCTCCTTCAGTGTAAGGGTCGGTGTCTGTTGGCGATTGCCCTTCCTCATATGAGTAGTGCTGTTCGATTCCCGAACCGCCACCCTGCCCGGCACCATACGCTTCTTCACCTCCCCGATGGGAGGCAGCTCCATGTCTGCCCATTCCTTGAGCCATGGGAACTACCTGTACACCTCCAACGAGTGTCGGCTGACCCTCACGAAGAGAAAATGTACGGTCACGTTCTTCTTGTTCACGTCTGCCAAGCTCTTCCCATGCCCGCCTTGCTTCTTCTTTGGAAATCTGCAACTCCCGCTTCATTTCAACAACCATTCGTTCGGCATTCTTCTTCTCTGTAGCCATGCGTTCCACACTGGCGAGAGCCTCTGCACGAGCCTCTCGTTCAACTCTAATTGTATGCTCCAACTGCGCTTCACGCTCCTGTGCCTTCTCCTGTTCCTGTCTATGCTCATAGAACCATCTCTGGAATTTTCTTTCTGAAGAAGCACGCAGTCGTTGGAGCTCCACTACCGCATGGAACAAATTCGCCCCCGCTGCTGATAAATCTGTAATCTGGCGGGACATTTGTTGAGCTAAAGGCTCTCGACGAACCTCGTCAGTGTTTTGCTCTAAGCGTCTGATCCAGTACGATGTAAGTCCTTCCCAATGTGACGAGAGGGTTTCCCATCTTTCGAATGCATGTGGAAAGGTCGAAGTTGTCGATTGACGCTGCTGTTGCGATGTTGAAGACCCGGGAGGTGGAGGGGGTTGCGGAGCAGTTGTTGAAGGGCCGGCCTGAGCAGAGCCACTAGGAGCTGTAGGTCGTCTTGAATGCTGTGCGGGTGGTGGTCGCCGAGATTCGCTTGACGACGCAGCAGGACGGGGCTGTTGATGTGACTGCGAGCTGGCCCGCGGCCTGCCATATTGCTGTTGCGCCCCTGTGGTCGCATCTTGCGTTTGGCTTGAAGTTGGTGGAACATTTTGTCCACTGGATGTGGGTATAAGCCGCTCGGATTGTCTATGCGCTGCTCCTGTCGTAGGATGCTGGCCATCGCCTGTTCTGAGGGGTGCAGACTGAGGCTGTCTTGGGGCCCCACCGGACTCGGTGGGAAGGGGTGCGCTAGCAGCGCCAGCAAGAGCTTGGACTCTTCGTTCTGCACTTCTCCTACGTTCCTCTTCGGCCTTTCGCTGTTCTTCTGCCTCAGTTTGCCGCTGACGAGCAGCCTCGCGTTGACGCCGTTCATTCATAATCATCTGTGGAGTACGGATGTTTGAACGGTCGGCTGGCGGAACAGGCACTGGACCGGCTGTGGTGCGCGCACCGCCATTGGCAGCACGTCCAGTGCCACCTCCCGTCAGATCTGACATGGATGCGTTCTCCTCGACCAGGTCAGGAGTGAAAGAGTACGGAACACGGATGGCTTCCTCGAGGACGAAGCGGATGGCAGACGCGGTCCGTCGCGAGATGCGGAGGGCAGGATGGGGCGCGAAAAGGTCAGATTCTCGCGATTGGGAGGTTGCACGTGGATGTGGGCTTGATTGAGGGGTTTCAGCAAAGCGTACAAGACGTTGAGGCGGTTGTTCTTGTTGTTGTTGGCCCGCCGCGGGTGATGCTGATCTGGCCCGCCTCTCGAATTCGAAGTTGGGAGTGCGCCTTAAGCTGTATGCAGCACTTCCCGAAGAACTCGAGGCTCGTGAGTAATTGTGCTGTGCCCGGTAGAAGTCGGCAGCCTGCTGCTGGCGCTGCTGGAGCGAGGTCGTGTAGGGTTCGTGTACGTTGCGGTCGTGAGCGGTCGTAGTCTCGTCAAGTGGCAGCGATGAAGGGAGCAGATTGCCGGGTCCTGGCGGGCCGGACGTCAACGTGAAGCCGTTAGACGTCGGCTTTGGATGGAGTCGACTCTACGCGCACCCGCCGGAGTGGTGAGAGACCCCGGCGGTTGGTGATGGGTCAGAGAAAGGAAGCGGACGGGAGTGAGACTAGCGGGATCGCTCGAAGGGTGTTGCAATGGCTGGAAAATGCAGTGTTAGATAGACAAAAGACAGTAGAATTTGCAGTAGAGCCATTGCTGTTGTGCGCGCGCGAGGAGGTTGGTGGTAGTGAGAGAGGCTGGGAAGGCGTGAAATTGGGAGGCTGGTAACAGCAAGCTAAGCAGGAGAACAGCACCACTTACTTGTCGCCCTGCATGCCTCACCGACTCGAGCTGGAACAGAGACGGGCGCGAGTGTGCGCGATTCGTCTGCGCAGAGATGTGGTCGCAGTCCGGTTTGTCGACGGGGACAGAGTTGGCAGAAGGTTGTGGTTGTGGGTGAGGCGAGCACACCCCCAGAACGTCACAGTGTCAATAATAGTTGACGTGGGCCTGGCGCCACGGCGCTCGCGCGGTGGTGACGGACAGAGCGATGAGGGCACGATTCAGAGAAGATGGCGACGGTGAGGATGGCAGAGAGGTAGTCGAGAAGCAGTGCAATGGATGCAAAGCATAGTCTCTGGAGTCTCTTGCGGGCGCGCACCCACAGCGGCGGCGGTTGGTGATGGTTCGTTCGCTCGTTTTGCGTTGCCCGCCGGGGGGTCTGCAATGGTATAGTGAGCGCCGCCAAATGAGACCAGAGTCGAAAATTCGCAGGGCCAATGTGCCTCGATATGCACGGCAAGCAAGCGAAGTGCGTCTCAAGACATGGTGGGAATGCGTGTGGGCGCAATGGCAGCGCAATGGCAGAACTCACTGAGCCATCTCAGCCATCTGAACCATCTGAGCCATGGTGCCGCTTGCCAGCGCACACCTGCAGCTGGATCCATGCCCTAGGCCTGCTTCCCCCGCCCCCAAGCTCTGTAGAGCGCGACGTGACAGCATCGACAAAGGTCCGCCTCGCGCCATGGCGGCCAGCAGCTGCAGAATCCGATGGAGCAGAGAGATACAAGACATGTCAGGAGAAGCCTCTGGTGGCCCAGGTGGCTCTGGTGTTGAAAGGGACTGCTCCCTCCACGCAAGGGACGGTGACCTCATCCTTGAGACTTGTATTTGCTCTATTTCGATAGATCCCGTCTTCCCGCACTTCCGCACCCTCCAGCCAATCGGCCAATCAGCACCCCCAGAGCCAGTGTCCTCTTTCGCCGCCGCCAGTCTGGCTCCCGCAACAACGTGACTCGCCGCCAACCTCAGTGGACCACCAACACATAGCGAATACTCGGCCCTACTTTAGACAGACTGACATAAACATTGAAATTGACATTGGCATTGGCTTGACTCGGCATGCAACACACAATCACTTTTTGATTGACAAAAGCACACAGGCAAAAGTAAACAGTGACAGTAGAAACATATCATAAGATCCCATGTCCCAACAACGGCAAGGAAAATCAACTAGAAAACCCTTTGTATATTTGCACTCCCTCAATGCTGATTCTCTAGTGGTCATGATCATACACATGTGAAAAATTGCCCAATCCCTGCCATACATGCTTCCCCCCTCAACAACAAGCCTCCGACACAAGAGAACAAAGACGAACAAAATGGAAAATACACTTCCCCATCCTTACAAAGCAAGCACACCGGCCATCAAAACAACCACTGCGGTCAAGCCCACACCTGCACGGCTGGCCGCACCCTCAAACTCCGGAGGAGCGTACTTGGTGGGGTAGGCACTGCCAGAGCCGGTGCTTGAAGGGACATATGCCCCGGTGTTGTGGGCTTGCTTTTGAGGAGCAGGCGTGTAAGGAACAGCAACCTTGGTGAGAGTGACGTATTGCTCAACGACGCTGGTAACGTCCTCTTCGTATGCTTCGGGCACGTCAGAGGGCTGGGCCTGTCCGTGGACAGGGTACTCGGTCGGCTCGACAGGCTTGGTCAACGTGACGGTGGTCGTCTTGGGCCCGCACTTGGTGCACACGTAGACAGAGGTTGTCCAGCCCTCCGGAACATCCTCAGGCTTGTTGGTGGGCTTAGTACACTTGTTGCAGACAGTCTTCGTGACCGTCGTAGTGATAGTAGTGAGCCCAGTAGGGCAAGCATCCACGTAAGTAGCTATGGGAGTGGTCAGTGCTTGTTTTCAGAGCAATACAAAGAGGGAAAACATACTTGTAATCACCGTAACAGTCTTGTCGTCAACTGGGTAAGAACCAGAGGATGTAGGCTTGGGAGTGACCGTGGGAAGGGGTGGATATTCCTTGCCGGAGCTGGAGCTGGAAGCAGGCTGCTCAGGATATTTCTGCGAAGTGCTTGAGCTAGCAGTGCCAGATGGGGTGCTCGGGGATGAAACGCCGTATCCTTGGGATGAGCTTGAAGTGGAGTATCCATTGCTTCCTGTGGAGGTCGTGCAAGGAGTTGTTGTGTCATGCTTGTCTCCCGTAGAAGTACCAGTGGGGTAAGGGGTGGACGAGGCGCTGCTGCTTGAGCCTAGAGACGATGTGGAAGACTCAGTGACAGATGGAGTGGCAGAAGAGCTCGAGGACTCAGTGACAGAGGCAGAGGCAGAAGAAGAGCTCGAGGATTCAGTGACAGAGGCAGAGCTAGAAGAGGAGCTCGATGACTCAGTGACAGAGGCAGAGGCCGACGAAGAGCTCGCGGACGAAGAAGCGGGCGCTGACGAAGAGCTGGATCCCTCGGTGGCAGATGCAGACGAGGAACTGGAAGATTGAATGCTAGACGCGGACAAAGAAACAGATGCGCTTGTGCTGGGCGCTGCAGAGCTGCTGCTTGAGCTCAGAGTAGTGACAGAGTAGACATCTGATGAGCTGGACGGCTGAGCGCTTGACGCTGACGGCGAAACAGAGGAGCTAGTGCTTGACGCTGCAGAGCTGCTTGGGCTTGGGCTTGTAACAGAGTATACATCCGAGGAACTAGAGGATTGAGTGCTTGAAGCGGACGGGGAAACAGATGAGCTTGTGCTGGATGCTGCGGAGCTGCTGCTCGAGCTCAGAGTAGTGACAGAGTAGACATCTGATGAGCTGGACGACTGAGCGCTAGACGCTGACGGCGAAACAGAGGAGCTAGTGCTTGACGCTGCAGAGCTGCTTGAGCTTGGACTTGTAACAGAGTATACATCCGAGGAACTAGAGGAGCTTGAGGCGGATGGGGAAACAGATGAGCTTGTGCTGGGTGCTGCGGAGCTGCTGCTCGAGCTCAGACTGGTGACAGAGTAGACATCCGACGAGCTACTAGAGGATGATGTCTTGGTGGCGCTAACGGAAGACGAGGTCAAGCTAGTAACAGAGTAGACATTGGTGGAGCTGCTAGATGAAGAAGCCTTGCTCGAGCTCAGCGAAGAGGAAGTCTTCGTAGAGCTAGAAGAAGAAGACGAGGTCTTGGTAGAGCTAACTGACGAAGAGGTCTTGGTGGAGCTAACTGATGAAGAGGTCTTGGTGGAGCTAACTGACGAAGAAGTCTTGGTAGACGTTAAGCTGATGGTGGAGGTCTTCGTTGAGCTGAAGGATGACGAAGTCTTCGTAGACGAGATCGAAGAAGAGGAAGGCTTTGGCGGGTTGTTCTCGCCGGTGAATTTGCCAGTGCAAATTTGCTTGATCCAAGCGATGTAGCTCGCACCCTTGATTGGATTTCGGTCGGAAACAGTTGCTTCCCACAGCATTACGCCACCAAAGTAGGTTGGATACTTGTTCTTGTAGAATGTAACCAAGGCATTCGCTTCGGTTGGGGACAGGAAAGCGGTTGGATCATTTGGCGCGCCTGCAATGCCTGCTGGCATTCCAAGATAAATCCTGGCATTCTTGCTGGCACCCGTCTTCACTTCGCTGACCCAACCGTCAAAGGTAAATTCAGTTTTGGCCTTTCCAATACCATTATAACCGGCTCGAAGGTTGCAGTATGGGGTGTTGTAGAACTGGATAAAGATGAAGTCGAACTCGGAGGCTTTGATGGCGGCACTGAGGCGGACATCTTGGGTTGGGCACTGAGGAGCAGCAGAGATGTAGAATTTACCACTAGGCTGCTGCGGGTAGAGGACTTTTTTGAAGTGGTTGACCAAGGTGTCGTAGTACTTCCAATTGGCATCGGACTCAATATCCAAGTCAAAACCATCAACATAGGAGTTACCAAATGGACGAGGCTTGCCGGCATTAGTCCATGCAGAAGTCACTGGACCAAAGGCTCCCCACAAGAACTCCGCGAAGTACTTTGCGACGTCCTCTGAGGGCAAGTAGTAGTCTCGGGGCCAGCCTCCTCCGAGAGAAAGCAGGACCTTTTTGCCGTTGGCGTGGCACAAATCAATACCGGGACCGATTCCAGGGCAGGAGGACAACAAGCCGGATGGGGTACCGTCAGGGTTTGGATACCAGGCGGCACCGCAGGCATTGGCTAAAAATAAGAGTGATTAGCAGGTAAGCATTTTGCAGTTGGTTTGCTACTTTACCAAAGTCCGACTTGGGCAGATCGCCCCTGAATTTAGGGAACCCAATGATGAAAGCGATATTGACAATGTCGACATCTGGGTCTGCGCAGACTTTGGAAAGAGGAATCTGATTTGATCCTTGACCCCAGTAAACAACGACGTTCTGGTTAGAAGTGGCACTGAAAGCAGCGGAAACGGTTGAGGCAAGAAGCCCAGCGGCCACGGCGGCGCGCGATAAGATGGAAGACACCATTATTAGACAATTAAGGAAAGACTAAATTACGGTTGTTTGAGTGAGTGAACGGCCGACGGCCTGTAAAGATTGTGATGGCAAAGCCAAACGAAAGAACGCAAGCAAAGACTTGCAATTAGGGATAGAGACTCCAAAGAGTGACTGGGGAGGACTTAAAAGACAGCAAGCCAGGAGCAAAGGGACATGGGAAATTGCTCTCTTTCAAGGTTTCAGGCACCTGTGGTACCTGCATAGGTACCGGGCGACTAGCACGCGGTAAGCAGTGTGTTCAGCATGAAGCCATTTCTGCTCTACGCGGGAGAGGCACCTGGGGACCCATCGTATAGAGTCGGCCGGCAGTGACACACTATGCAGGAACAAGAGAAGGATTCAGAGATTGAGCTATGCTATTGGGTAGTAGCCTATATCCTAGGCGTAGTCGGGCGTGCTGGTTGGCAGTCGGACTGTAGGTGCCGCCACACCATGACTAGTCTAGAGATGGCGTTCACCCCATGCTTCTGTAAGACTACTTTGGGTTGACCGGTATGGAGCCAATGTGAGAATAATCGATAAGATCCAATCTCGGTTAAAGGAGGCATGCAGGTAGGAGTGGACAGTCCAATTTTGGAATCCTACAATACCGTGGTGGTGTGGTTTGAAAGGTGTTAAGGCTGAGAGCGGACAGACGGTCAGATATTCCGGGCGTGCACAACTCTTCTCCTAACGTCGAATCTGCTCCAAGGACAGAAGGCTTAGTACAGAGGTACAGAGGGGTGCGCTGGAAAGAACCAACATGGAGCCATTTGTGGATATTGCGGCGAGTGCGCACTAGATTACTGTGTATTGTCGAAGCATGCGGGCAACACCGTGCAGGGGCAAATGTAACCCGATGCTCCTTCAGAGACGATGCTGGGCTATTCAAAGGCTCGACGCCAAAGGAGGATTCAAGAGAGGCTATGGCTGGCTGTGCGAAGTGCTACTGGAGGGATTGTGAATTCTGTTTCGTGCGTACCGGGGGATGACACGAACAATGGGCGCATTCGCAGGGAGTGTTGGTGGAGGGAAGTCGGCTAGGCTCTCGCTAAGTTGCGATCTGTGGTAAGCGCCAGAGGCTGGGCAGGGGTGCAACACCAAAGCTATCCCCAAAAACGCTCTCGTCGCGCGGGCAGACCGCTCTAGAAATCCATCAAGCTGCCCAATTCGGATGATTATCCGCATCCCACCCTGCAGCCGTTGCCCCCGCCCGAGACATTCGACGTTGCTGCCTGGCGCTCAATCCTTTGTTATGTATGCTCAGAAATCCCCGTCCGAAAAAAAAAATTGGCAGGTTGCTGCAATTTTACCAATGTGAAGCTAACAATAAGCAATCCAACTGCTCTAGCTCCTCTCTCAATAGACCGCGGTTCGCCGGCGCCCGCCAAAATACCCGCGGCGCCTCGCAGAATCGACTGTTCTTGTTGCCGCCCACCCGGCGACGCCGCAATCATGCTCTCCATCTCAATACCATGACAAGGTATTTTCTTGTCACACATGCGATTCCTGCGGCTCTGCGGTGGAGTCAGGTACCCGTTTGGTAGTACGCACGACGATCGCAGGTGATCAGCGTCAGACAGCTCTGCTTGCGGCACCTGAGAAACACTAAAAGATGCTTAGTATTAACCTTGTCTCATCCTCAACAGAACTGCCACCCATCTGTCTACTCTGGCAGGAAGAAAAGCATGTGCAATCTCTCGGGCTGGTCTCTTATGTCGCAGAAGGGCATGGAAATAGCTACAAACACTTGAAGCCACCAAAGTCATCAAACAGGCCGTTTAAACCGTCCATTCTTACAGGGCGAGAAGGTATTAAAAACAACATTGGTGTAGGTCGAGTAGAGCGTTGCCAGAGGCCGTAATATTTTTGTGGGGAACCGTGGGTACTTTTTGAATCTGACGATTCCATCTTTATGGCATTCTCAGATCGATCTCGTGTCTTATTTCTCTTAAGCTCCGCTACTATTCCACATACATCCACCATCGCTTGCTTGGTGCCACTGCGTAAGAAGCAGGGCTGATTATGCGGCACAGAAGGGAAGCACCCTATCGCGACAATCGCATTTCGCGATCCAAAGATTACATGAGTCAACAAGGTGCTAACAATCATCAGGTCAATCGGGAACAGCAATTGGCAGACTCGCTCTTTCCGCAACGAGAGAGCGGGTGACAATATTCCCCCAACACCTCGTCATGCTATAGATCATTGCACATTTCTTTACTCCTGCTCTAGAGGTTAGCCTGCATTCTGAGCTAATATTTTCTTAGAGTTGACTTATACGGTCTCATTTATCGCTCTTTCCCTTTTTTTTTTTTGCCTGCTCTTTGGATAACGCTAGATCTACAAAAATCTGTCAATTCCTTTCTTTCTCTTTCTTAGGGGCAGCATCTTGACCAGCTATTAAGCAATCCTCGCGTCACTGCGGCTTGGCTAAAATTCTGCGCACCTCTGAATCCGACGAATACGCCTCCATGTCCCATACCGATACCTTGTTGCGACTTGGACTCTGCTACTTCTCTTAGACATTTTACAGCGTTGACCGGTATCGGTTTCCGGTTCGTGCATTTCGGTTATTCTGAGCGCACTGCCGCTCAGAAAGGCGCTTACCAAATAACCCTTAGCGCTGCGCAGGGGTGGTACATATGGCTTAAAAAGTGGCGATATCAATAGCTGTGCCACATGTGCCTCTACCTACCTATTGTAATGTTAATAGTGCCAATATCTGTGTGAAGATATGAGCTAGAAATATAAAATGAGATGTGGTAAAGTATCTCGCCCACGCTGAGCGTCAAGAGGCAAGCGCCGCTGCTCGCCTCCCAGATCTTGATGGTGCGGTCGCTGGAGGCGGATGCTAGTTGGGCTATGCTATGGAAGAAGGCCATTGATCTGGCCCGATCTACGCCCTCTTTTTCCTTTTAGTATAAGATGCAAGTCAGCGCTACTATTACACCACGCCCCAACTAAGAAACGGCCGCTATATAAAGAAAAGTTCAACATTATGCCTTTAAGAAGATAGGATACATATGCACCTCAAGATAGAAGTAGCTTTTAACAGAATATTCAACAAGGTCCATATGACCAAATAATGAGCCATGTACACGTGCCTCGGCCAGTGCGCTGCTGATTATGAAGCTTATGACACCGGAACTGCCATATGGACACAAGGCCTTCTAACAACCCTCTAGTTGTGCTGAACCACTTTGGAGATATTGTCTGTCAACGATGATTGCTTGCCTAGCACTTCAACAGCCGTCCTTCGAACAGACTGGTCTTCATCCTCGAGTCGCCCTGTAACGGCCTTGAGGATATCGCCTGGCAACGGTGATTGCTTGCCTAGCACTTCAACGGCCGCCCTTCGAATAAACTGGTCTTCATCCTCGTCCTTGAGTCGCCCTGCAACGGCCTTGAGGATATCGTCTGGCAACGGTGATTGCTTGCCTAGCACTTCAATAGCCGTCCTTCGAACAGACTGGTCTTCATCCTTGAGTCGCCCTGCAACGGCCTTGAGGATATTGTCTGGCAATGGTGATTGGTTGCCTAGCACTTCAACAGCCGTCCTTCGAATAGACTGGTGTTCATCCTTGAGTCGCCCTGCAACGGCCTTAAGGATATCGTCTGGCAACGGTGACTGGTTGCCTAGTACTTCAACAGCCGCCTCTCGAATAGACTGGTGTTTATCCTCAAGTCGCCCTGCAACAGCCTTGAGGATATCGTCTGGCAACGGTGATTGCTTGCCTAGCGCTTCAATAGCTGTCCTTTGAACAGGCCAGTCTTTATGCTTGACTCGCCCTACAACGGCCTTGAGGATATCGTCTGGCAACGGTGATTGCTTGCCTAGCGCTTCAACAGCCGCCCCTCGAACAGACTGGTGTTCATCCTCAAGTCGCCCTGCAACGGCCTTGAGGATATTGTCTGATAATAGTAATTGCTTGCCTAACGCTTCAATAGCCGTCCTTCGAACACACCAGTCTTCATCGTCGAGTCGCCCTGTAACGGCCTTAAGGATGTCGTCTAGCAATGGTGATTGCTGGCCTAGCGCTTCAATAGCCGCCCTTCGAATAGGCCAGTCTTTATGCTCAAGTCGCCCTGCAACGGCCTTAAGGATATCGTCTGGCAACGGTAATTGCTGGCCTAGCGCTTCAATGGCCGCCCTTCGAACAGGCCAGTCTTTGTGCTCGAGCCGCCCTGCAACGGCCTTGAGGGTATCGTCTGGCAACGGTGATTGCTTGCCTAGCGCTTCAATAGCTGTCCTTCGAACAGGCTGGTCTTTATGCTCGAGTCGCCCTGCAACGGCCTTGAGGATATCGTCTGGCAACGGTGATTGCTGGCCTAGCACTTCAATAACCGCCCCTCGAACATACTGGTGTTCATCCTCAAGTCGCCCTACAACAGCCTTGAGGATATCGTCTGGCAACGGTGATTGCCTGCCTAGCGCTTCAACAGCCGCCCCTCGAACAGACTGGTGTTCATCCCTGAGTCGCCCCAAAACGGCCTTGAGGATATCGTCTGGCAACGGTGATTGCTTGCCTAGCACTTCAATAGCCGCCCTTCGAATAGGCCAGTCTTTATCCTCGAGTCGCCCTACAACGGCCTTAAGGACATCGTCTGGCAGCGGTGATTGCTGGCCCAGCGCTTCAACAGCCGCCCTTCGAACACACTGGTCTTCATCCTCGAACCGCCCTGCAACGGCCTTGAGGATATCGTCTGGCAACGGTGATTGCTTGCCTAGCGCTTCAACAGCTGCCGTTCGAATAGACCAGTGTTTATCCTCGAGTCGCCCTGTAACGGCCTTGAGGATATCGTATGGCAAGGGTGATTGTTCGCTTAACGCTTTAACAGCTGCAGCTCGAACGGACCGGTCTTCATGCTTAAGTCGCCCCAAAACGGCCTCAAGGATTGGTGTATTGTTACTAGCGTCATTCGGATGCGAGACAGTAAATCCGGTGGATTCATTTTCCGGAACCTCTGCCAGTTCTTCTGGCCAGTGCTGGAGCAAGCGTCCGGTGGGCCACCTTCCGGTGCTTGTGGTCGAGTTTTTGTCGCTTAAATTCGCTGCTCCGATCCTGTCGAATATTATTAGCTTTAAGCTGGGATTGGTTAGCTGCACCGTCTCCTATATCTGGTTCAATACTGCTTCAAGCGGCATCACGTGAAGCTCTCCAAAGGGATTGAGTGCAGTTACGTAGCCGTACACTAGATTTCGGTCGAGGCTGAGAACTGGCGAACCGCTGTCACCTTTATGCAGACGCCCTTGATCTGTACGATTGTCAGTAGTAAAATAACAAGCGCTAGTGGCTAATTCATACGGTGGTCTGCGAGGGTAAGTATCCAGATCTTAGTCAAGGACGCAGAGTTTCTCGAGCTGGCGAGATATAATGGGATGCTTGATAGGGTGCCTTCAAGCAAACCAGAAGCGGTGGCGACAACAACCGTGCCTACAGCCTTGGACGGGCAAGATGGCTTAACGAAGCTACCCTCGTAGGATGGCCTACCAAACAAGTTCCGCTAGTCTAAGCTTAATATTTCTACCAAAGCCCAGTCGAGGTTTGCCCATTTCGGGTCCTTCGGCCTCCCCTATACCCGGCTGGGCTTGATCTCACAGTAGCTAGTATTTCCCTCTTTTCCTTCGTGTTTCAAAGGAGCTGGCTCGTTAGGGTTACCAAGACTGGCTCCCTGTCTCTCTCTCGCTGCTGCCGCTTTAAGCTCGTCCTAGTTATACTCATCATCCGTGCTCGAGAAGCTGTAATTACTCGTATCATCGCTCTCTAGACTATCGGGTTCTATGGTTAAGTCATTGTGGCTCGAAGGAAGCTTATTATTTATCTTGCTATCATCATCCTCGAAGGCATGCGCAGATGTCAAGGCGAAAATAGTATTATCACCAGCGAAGGAAATACTACAGGTTATAGTACTTACTTAGTACGACGTATCGTTTAAGACGAGCCGGGCGCCGATAAAGAGACTATCTTCTATATAGATGCTGAGAGACCTTATAGAATTCCCCAGCATCCAGAAATCACGAGAGAAAAAGATATAGATCTTAAAGGCCGGGTATATGTCCTCGTACTGCTTCCGCAGACTCTTCTTCCTAAGACTTTTCTACATATAGCGGCTGACGTCTTTATCTATCTACTAATAGAAGATTAGAATTAACGGTTAAGCGTTTTTTAGATCTAGGCTACACATTTTCATCTTGTACAGGGTATTGGCCGGGCCTAATTTTAAGAGGGCCCTAACCGTTAGGAGTTTCTGCCTGAAGAGGTCGACAATTTCGGGATACCGCTCTTTATGCGCGTCGCTAATGCGAGTATCCGCATACTTATAAATATACATCTTCTCCTTGTGGCCTAGTATTCGCAAGGGCTCACGGAAGACATCCTGCAGCTAATCTGTTTCCGGGCTAGTGGCAGCTTCTAGCGGCGCCGTACTCGTTGCAGTCGATTCCGTAGTCCGCGTGTCATTAGGAAAAACGAGGCCACCTCTAGCAGCTGGAAGGCCTGTTGGCATAGAATTATGCGCGAGCTTGCCGTCTATGGTTAACGAAGGACATTGTAGTGGGGAGTGAGATTTTGCGGACTAGTGCAGCGTTTGGACGGGGAGCGTGCTCGGTCCGGATGTCAACTCGTATAGTTGCCGACTGGCGACCTGCCGTCTATCTGCGAGCTTTAACGTCGAATTCTTGTTCTTATTTGACTTAGGGAACTTCACCTTGTTTAAAAGGGATCGCTCCACCCTTAGCGCCGAGATGGAGACGGGAGGGGTGGGAACTAGTGAAGGAGAACGATTGCCCATGGGGTTTTCAGGGCTGGAGTTCATTCTTGTTTGCTTAATAGATGCGGATGAAAAATTCCCTAACTTCTGAACAGCGGCAATCAATGCAATGCCGTATTAGATGTAATGACAAAAGGCTGGCTCGTTGGGGAGCAAGAGGCTGCAGAAGGGGTTGCTGCTGCCTGGCATGTGTCCCTTCATCTCACTATCGTCCTCCGTACTTGGCTGCAGCGGAAGCCCCGCAAGTGTTGACCCTTGTGCCCCTAACATCAGGTTCGCATCCAGAAGTTTTGCCATGAATCTCGCCACTACCCCTTCAGGAGCCAACAGCGGCAGTGCCGACTCCCTCGAAGAAGCCCTAAAAGTCCTCTGCCGGGTCTGTAAGTTAACAAAATCACAGTTTGCAGCCTTCCGGCAGTTCTACGACGAAGTGCGACCGGATGTACGACTTCCAAGATACGAGGACAGGATCGCCATTCCTATTGACAGCATTGGCCTAACAACACATGAAAGCACTGTGCAAGCAGTCAACAGGCTGAGATCCAGTCCTGAGAAAACGGCGGAGGCATTCTGGACTGAAGTGTTCCCGCGCTGCATCAACCAGAAGGACGCCGTCCGGCAAACGGTAAAGCTCGCCTATTTAATTGATCCTGCCTCACAGGACGACTATCCGAACGGCTTTAGGTTCGAAAACGAGCCGGTCTATCCCGTTAAGTAGCAGCCGGAGCAGAAGTTCAAAGACTTCTTTAATACTACCTTTCCCACCGACACCCAGGATGTATGGGCGGCTTCGAGCAAGCAAACATCTCTCAAGGCGTGGAAACTCTGCCAAAGGCTGAAACTCGAAATTGTACGGACTAACAACCTCGCTCAGCACCTAGTTTACAATCCAAAGACGAAATCTCTAGCTGTCTTCCATCAAGTTAAATAGCTCAAGGCACAGATAAGGTATACCAAGGACAGGAAATTGGATAAGGCGGCTGAGGTAAGTCTTGCCGCGTGTGTACCCCTAATTCCCAGAGGCTAACTGCTTCATACTAATATACACTGCTTTAGTGGAACGTTGCCCCCGCAGCTCCTCGTCGAGACTCTCTACACCATCTACGCAATTCTCTTCCCCGTTGGCACCAACAAAAAGTCCCGTAAGTTCGCGAAGCGCCTTGTCCGGGCAGATAGACCCGAGGACGCAAAATATGCGTTCGATCACAACCTCCTCATCTACGACGGATTAGTTCATCAACTTCCCGCGAACTTCGAGTACGTGTACTGGAGCAGAAGATTGAAGGCTCTGCAGGCTCTAGTGGAGGCGCGACCGCCGCAAAATAAGATCGTCTCGTGGTTTGAGCGCCATACGTCGGAGAGAAATGCGCTGACAGTGGCAATTATTGGCCTGTTTCTCAGTGTCTTGTTTAGCTTTCTTAGCTTGTTAGTAGGGATTTTGCAGGTCGTTGTCTCTACTTGGGCGTGGAAATACCCGGTGCAGGGCTCTAGCGGCTGAAAAGATGCTTTCTTGGAGAATATCACAGCGTCTTGTCCAACCTTTAATTCCATCATTTGCCGACAGTTGTTGGCTGAAAACCGGACTTTTGCAGTACAAGTTCTCTCTCCCCATCGACACCCTGAGCGCCACCCATGGAGAAACTATCCGCACCTATCATAAATTGTATCACCACCGCTAAAAGCACCTGTCCATGTGGCCAAAACACGCGACATCCTCTGTCGCTTGATATAGCGCCTCACTTTTCGCTCCAGGAACTCCAAGTGGCGGTGAGTGACGAGGATGAATATTTGTAGTTTCGTTTATTTGCCACTGGATCTAGGATTCCGTAGAGTCACGAGGTGGCTGCTTAAACGTTGTGAGTCGCCGTCTTGGCTCCTACCCAGTAACTGTCACTTGGGTGCTCCCTCGATGAAGAAGCTGGACATGGCAGCCACCGCACTGGCGTATGTTGCTTTTCAAGAGTAAAAGCCATCCATTAGCCTATTCCTCTCAACAAAGAGGAAACCAATATCCCTGATTGGCGCTGTCTTCCCCTAACCGCTAGAGATTATTGAAGGGGCTGCTGAAGTACGGCGGCTGTCGGGTCGCATTCGCACCAAAGTCAAGACTAAATGTCAAGAGTTGGAGGAGACGAAGATCGTCCACTTGTTTCTAGTTCTGCCGTTTTGAAACCACCGCGATCATTCTTGCGTCTGTAAAGTCTTCAGGCACGTAACTACGCTCTTGTACGAGCTGGGGGGTGGAAAGGCGACGATTTTTTTTCAAAAACCGGGCACCTAGGGCATGCTCCGAGCATTGGCGATTGCGGCTCCGCACTGGATCTGGAACATGATTGATTCTATGTCCAACATATTTCCTGCACCTCCCCGATTTCGCTCTCCTTGATCGGATCCGTACAGGGATATTTCCAATTCGTACCATGGACTCCATGATACCGCATAAGCTGCACCATGGCCTTAAAGAGCTTCTCCTATAACACTTCAAAGAGGAGAACGCTAGGTCGGTTTGCTACGCTAATTATTGCGGCTCTGCAATCCCGCACTATGTCTATGTTCGATCGGAGAGCCAACGAAAGGGCCACTCACTCCGAAGATAGGAGTCTGTGTCGTTTAGTCAAAATTTCAGCGCTTCATATCTGCAAGTCTACGACCAATGACATCTTGTTGATGTTCATGTTTTGATCACCTAATTCATCAAAACTACAGAAGTCTAATTGTACGAAGCGGAGCTATGGCTTTTATATTCGTATATTCCATCCGAACAGGGATCTGGCGATGCCAGCCTCTGAGGTCGAAATTTGAATGGCTGCCCATTGCAGTGCTCACAATCTCGCTTGGGCATTGCAACGTCTCTGAGGCTAATATTCGATTCGTCGCGATGTTCCATATCGCTAGTTATCAGAAGAATGATAGGGCGAGCGTCGGCGCGAGTTCGGAGCAAAGTAGACAGATAACTGGATACCACCGTTATCTCTGGTAACCTCAAGTTCGTGATGGCGACACGCTGCGTCAACATTGATAAAGTCTGACCGATTTCTTATCTTGTGAGGATGTCGGTGAGGCGTGGGTGAGACTCAATCCTCCCAGAAAGGGCGTTATCTTGTCCACGTATATCCTTTCGCGCAGCGGGTATCCGCGGCTGATGATCTTTGCTATGGTGTTTCCAGATGCTTACTGAAACGATAGAGAATGTCACACAGCTTCACCCGTTCGTTCGTTCATTCTTCCGAGTGTTGACTCAATCCGGCTTGGCTGCATGCATAGCTGTACATACATATTAACGCCTAGGGGTTCCCATGGCCAGATGGAGCACCAAATACGGGCGATGGCCAAGAAGTATCTGATGGAGACTACTGTTTGTACGTTGTTCCACGTCAACACAGTCCAGAGAGCTTAGCTTACACGGCACTCCACACCGTTTCAGCAACCGCGGGGTAAGCGTGTGGTTCAGTGCCACGAGTAAATATTACCAGACTGACTGATGCATCGGGGTCATGCATACCGAGAATCGGCCCGTCGTAATGCGGGGTTATAAGCGAATGTGAAGTGCTCGTAACGGTGGACGATGAATTTTTTTTTTTGGGGCGCACTTGGTTATATCGTGATTTGCCCCCTTTGGCTCATGGCGGTGGTCTCCCAAGGCCCAGGTCTGACGAGACGCCATGCTCTACCGCCGCCAATAAAAGAGGTGTAGTAGTTAAGCAGGGTCTTTGGCTAGAAAAGCCACAGTATCGGGGGAAACAATTTTAGGTTCCAGGACCCAGCTGATAGGGCTCGCTACTCCATGTGGGCAAGCTGTAGGAGGTGGTAGGTGGTATCTAGTTGGTAGGTAGAGCGGTGTCTAGCTTGGAGAAGGGCGCGCGTGAGACGTTTCCGTGAGCTTTCCATGCGTTGACTTAACACATAGATAGTAGTAGGAACCAAGGATGCGTCATCCTCAATCGTCTGGGCATTAATGCATGCGTCAGGCCTTACCTAGTAGCACTGGCTTTTATCTTGGTTGCTATCTGGTGATGATGCAGCCAGTGGAGCTGCTACCTTAGTAGTCGAGTGGCCTTTCCGAATTCGGCTATCAAATCCCCAGCTTCCCGTTAAACTGTTGTGGGGTAAACGTCGATCCCAGAGAGCGCCAAACTCTCAACGAAGCGTCCGTCTCCCCCCGAGCATCGATCGAGATTGCTTGCTGCGAGCTCCGAGGAGAGAAGTATGAAGCTTCACAAAAAAAATCAAGAACATTGTCAGATGGACGCACAAGGAAGCCTACTTGACCCTGGCGAGATGGAAGGAAGGAAGGGAAGGGACAGTTTTTTCCCCCTAGGCTTCGGCTGATGTTGAGGAATTCGCATATCGTAATCTCTGAGGTCACCCGCCTATCAGCCTCGCATCGATGCAACGGACGCAGGCGGATTGGGAACGCCAACACCATGAATGGCCGAAACTCGGAATCTAGGCTCGCGGCCTTCCACCCTAGACACGTCGCTATCAACCTGCGCTTTGGCCCCTACCCGATAGGCTCCATCGCTATCGGCCCTGTCTGCCGTCAAACGCATTTAGAAATAGCAACCTCCACCCTTTCCGCCTCCGCATTCCTCACTCCACAGTCGTTCGACTCTTCATAGCCCTCTCTAACCACTGCTCACTAACCGAGATGCCTCCATTGGTTCAGGAGAAAGGTGCAACCAAAGACCTGAAGATCAAGAAGACAAAGTCGAGAAATGGCTGTGGTCGCTGCAAACTCAAACGGGTAAGTCATCCTGACGGCACCTTCTTGGCAAATACTTCGTTGTGCTAACTATCCCGCCAGCTCAAATGCGACGAAACAGCTCCTTCATGCCTTCAGTGCAAGAAGAGGAATGTTACCTGCCCAGGATACGAAAAGACTCTGAAGTGGTCGACCAAATATGAGGTCTTCCAACCCGTTCAGTTCAGCGCGTCGCCACCAAAGCCTAACCCGCCAGCAACCACTACTCAAAAGGCGCCCAAGGTAACAGAGGTGTCTCTACCTGTGGATGTTGTGAATGGATTCGAGGCTTTGGCTGCCGTACTTCCTGCCGGCAAGAAGAACGCAGCGCCTGCTCAGAAGGAGGCCACCTCGCGATCAGTATCACCTCCACATCAACCTCCTGCTCTCGTTTCCAAAGAGCAGAGCCCTGTACCCCAAGATACCTCCACAGAAGATGGTGACTCTCCTATGGAGCCCGAACCATTTCCCATTGAGGATCTCAATGCCATGGACCCTCTCCTCCTAGATGGCCTCGTCGAAGCCATTCAAGTTCCTCAAGATGACTTCTCTTTTGACCCTTTTGAAAATCTTGACTTGGACAATGGATCCTTGGATGACCTTGGGATCCCTATCGAGGAGGTCCAAAGGAAGTCAGATGACTCTCTTTGTCTCTCTAATAGTCCTCGATTGTCACGATCTCTTCTTCTTGACTTTTACCGTCTTCCCACACCTTCGCCTACCATTTCGTCACTGGATGACGTCGAGTCTATTCTTATTCAACACTATTTTAAAGATGTTTGCGCGGTTTTTTCGTCATTTGATTCCATTTTGAACCCATTTAGGACCACCATAGGTCGTATTTTCCAGGACTCACCTTCCATTTACTACGCCATCCAGTCTATGGCCGCTGCACACTTGGCAAATACTTTCCCCAACATGGCTGCAATGGGCTCTGAACTGCAACATAAGGCATGCGATGCCCTGCAGGAGGAGCTCCCTCTAGTTCAAAGCGGCCAGACCGGAGGTACTCGGACCTTCCTTAGCATTATGCTTCTCGGACTCACTACCTGTTGGCACGAGAGCAGCTCACTTGGCATCGATTTCTTATCAACGGCCAGGAGCCTGATCCTGCCTAAGCTCCTGAACCGTTCCAGCGAGGATGAAGTCCAACGCGAGGCTCAATTCTTCGAAGAATCGTTGATTTACTGGGAGATGCTCATGGGATTCGTCACTGAAGATGCGATGAGCTTCACTCCCAGCGGATTGCGCACTAGAAGAGTTACGCAGAAGAATTCGTCTTCTGGGGGAAGGCGCAGCGATGGAAAGATTGTCCCCCATCCTTGGACTGGAATAGCCCCCACTGTACAGATGCTGTTTGCCGAGGTCGGTAGACTTGTCCGCAGGGAGCGAATACTAGGAAAGCACTCTGTAGACATTCGACAAAGACAGGAGAACCTCCTCAACGCTGCCTCATTGGAAGAGGACCTTCTTGCTGTCGAATACCCATCAGTGGATGAGTTGGCCGACACTGGGGATGAGCGAACACCTAAGGAAGACTTCATCGTCATTGCTGACGCCTACCGATGCGCTGGCCTGCTTGAGCTTTATCGTGTTTTCCCGTCTATCCTCCGTAAGCGTCTCGGAACCGACAAATTCAACTGGACCGACAACGTTGAGTTCGAGTTCCCTACCCCCCGTTTCGAGACTCCTTATGAAGATGCCGACATTAAGCTATGGATTAATTCCCTAGCTATGCACATCCTCAAGTCAATTGAGTCGCTTCCGTCTTCATCTGGGACTTTCTGTATTCAACCAATCATACTCGTCGCGGCTGCATCAGAACTCACTTTTGTGTCCTCTGTAGACTTCTTCGATGTCTACGCCAATGATAGCAAAGTTCTCAAAGCCCGAGAGTTTGCAATTCGTCGTTTGCAAGAGTACGCTCTCAGGCTGCCCAACAAACCCCTTCGACAGATGATTGAGTTGATCAACGAGACTTGGCGCAGGTTAGATGACGGCGACAACACATTCTGGGTCGATGTTATGATCGAGAATGGTTGGCAAACCATCATGGGCTAAATTCTTGACAGCCCCTCGACTGCTCCATATTCAGAGTCATCTCTCAAAAGTTTAGAACCGTTTCGACCCAATTTCGCATTCACGACCACTCCTAGTACGACATTTATTCATGGCTTTGTACACGACTTAATTTGCCTGTACCTACCTTCGACTCCGGCGTTATCTACACGACTCGCACCGATCGTTTTTTTCTACCTTGTTCAACAGTCTGCCTTTCTATCTGTAATTGCGATCAAGTACGCCCACCGACTATCCGACCTTGTTACGAAACACATGGTCGGTATCTCGCTTTGTCTTTACGAACTTTAATGTACGGCTTTACCACATTAAAACCTTTGTCCAACATCACCGGTGATGTTTTGACATCAACTTCGGCCCATCTCGATTGCGACATCTCCCGAGAGCCATTCTCCAATTGCGACTCTCCGAGAACCCCTTTACGATTGCGACATGCCCGATTTTCCCATCCCATACGATTGCGACTTGCCCAGGTTGCCCTTTCGATTGCGACTTTTCCGAGTTGCCCTTACCGATTGCGATATAGACACAAGACCTACCTTACGATTGCGACCCAGACCGGAGATACCCATTCCATGCGCCAGTTATTTTAGAAGGTATTATTTACGATTGCGACTTAATTTAGATTTATTATCCCTCAGCGCCTTTCTATAATATTTTCCCATGCACTTTTTGAACCTGTACGATAAGTTTCAATTTCCTTTTCTCTTTGGGCAAGTGAGAAATGTGGTTCATACAATGGCACCGACGACGTCCACCCTCCCGACCACGCGCGGACTCGCCATCCCACCTACGCGCCTCCCATGCCCGGTTCCTACTTGGAATGCTCGAGCCGATAGCGACACTTGCCGCGTTCATCACGTTTGGACATACCCCTTTCCTGGCTTGAGCTCATTACCCTTTGCGAAACAATTGGCGTTTTGTTTACTACTCGACATTGCCAACGCTTCTCTTTCCATAAAAGTGGGTTTCCTTATCCTTTATCCTAAAAGCTCTTCTTCATAACTGGCGTTTGACCTTACTTTCTCATTGCGGTCCATTTCTTTTCGACTCAGCCATCATGTTTCTCCAGAATCGGGCGGCTTTTTGATTCTGTAGATGGTGGCATCACTTTTAGTTCGCTTGCGGGCAAGTCTGTTTTCGTCCTACTTGGTTGGATACCCATTCCTATTCCTATTCTCTGTTGCGATACTCTTTTGTTTTTTGATACCCCACATTTCATTATGGTCAGGAAAAGACGGGGAATATGGAGATTTGCATCATATTACGCGTTGCGTAAAGGTTGGGTATGGACATTTGTAAATATATAAGATGCTCGCTATCGCTTGAACGCATGCACAAAAATCATGCACAAGAAGGGGGAAAATACAAAAAAGCAGTTGATTGCCACGATGTGTAAACAAACCTCACATCACCGGCATATTCATTTCGTCGTCTTCATCTTCCTCAAACGCATTAAATTCGTGCTTCTGACTGGGTGACCTATTCACCCATTGCCGATCCTCATATGCCCTCAGTTTCTTCTCTACTCCAGGGCTGGGGGCTTGATCTGCAGAAAAGGCTCGCAGACGGCGCTCTCCGCCGAGCAGACGCAATGCTGGCTTTGTCTGCACTTCGCTCTTACTGTAACGTTTTTGCATCCTAAAAAGTTATTAATTAGCAGCCATTCCAACATCAAAAGTAACATCTCTCCAAAAAAAAAAAAGGGAAGAACTTGGAGTCCAATCCGATTTAAGGGCGTACTAACCATCGCATTCCCATATTAACACCCTCAGCAACACACGCGAGAATCGTCAATGCAATAATAAGCTGCAAGATGGCGAGCGTAACAAACGAACCCTGGTACGCCGAAAACACTTCACTCTCCGCTCTGCAGACAATCTTTGCGCTTGGGCGTTCGGTGGGGCGGGGCTCGCTGGCCGGGAGAAGCACGCCCAGGTTGCGGAAGCCATGGCGGTTTGTGATTCCGAGGAGGACGGTGGTGGTGCTTTGGTCGGTGGGTTCTGTGGTCGAGTGCGCGATTGAGGCTTCGTTCATGTAGCTGGTGTAGAGGTCTGGTTCTGTGTGGCGGAAGGATTCGAGTTCTGGGCCGAGGCTGGCGCAGATGTCGTTGGTGGTGGGTTCGGTGTCTTGGGAGGGCGTTGTTGGATCGATTGGGGAGAAGGCGGTGGAGTCGAGGATTGTGCAGCGGCAGCGGGTTCGGGTTGGTGCTGCTTGTGTGGTGGAGAAGAGGAGGTTGGCGAGAGCGAGGAGGAGAGGTATCGAGGGGGCGAGCATGTTTGGTGATGGAGGTATCTTTTGCGATCCTCAAGAGAAGAAGTGGAAAAAAATAGTGGTGGGTGGCTCTTGGGTTTTTGTTTGGTGATTGCCAAACGGCGCAGTCGAATCACGGTCCCAGTGGATGGTTGGATGGTTGAATGTATGTAGATTGTGCTTGAATGATATGTTAGTCAACTTTCCTCTTCTACGTGCTGCGCGCTGACCGGAGTGTATTGATCAAGACTTACCAGTACCGGGATTCCTGCAATCCTTCTGGTTGGGGGCCTTTTGAGTGGGATATAACAGGTAGGTAAGCGGACGAGGGGAAAGACTGCCTGCAGGTAATGGAGGAGGCTGAGGTTGGCGACCCTTTTGCAAAAGGGTTTTAATCAATGCCTGCTACCCCGAGTGGGAAGGATTGGATATATACGAGGAGGGAGCATGAGTTGGTATTGCCGAGAAAATAAGAGTAGGATTGCCAAAAGCAGCGGAGTGGTGCCGTTTTGTACCTCCTTTTAATGTACTCAATGGACAGGACAAGACAGGACAGGACCCAACCATGCACCATGTGTGCACCATGAGCACCGGCCAGCCAGCATCCGGCTCCACCTACCTGTAAGTACCAAGAAGGGCGCGGTGGGAAACGTGTGGAGAAGGCCGTAGCTGCGACACCGCCGTGCCAGCGTAAGATGGCTCTCCTCCGGTAGCATCCTGGCTATCATGGTCTGTCACCATGTCTGGTGCACTGGCACTGGCACTGCACGTTTCGAGCGTCACCACCGCTGCCAAACCGTGCCACCACAATGACCATGCCATTGGCCATTGATGCCATCCAGCTAGAGAGCGCAGACGGTGCGAGTCCAGATCATGGCCTTGTGCATGCACGGCTACGCCCCGGCCTGTGCGCGTCATTGAACGGCTTACTTTCGCCATGCTAATCTGGGCTGATTCGATAAAACCACCAGCACCATTTGCTGCTTCCAAGCGGCCAGCTCGTGGCATTACAGTCATCCTCGCCGTCAGAGCCACTTCATCCCTACAGAGAGGCTGCGGAGAGGGCACATGAGCATGCCAGAGATCATCAGAGATCATCATCACTATCCATCCCACAGTGGGCCCACATGCGGAGACAGCAAAACGCGAAACGTTACTCAACGCACTTTCGAAGCACAAGCCCAACACTCACAAACGGAACGGCCAAACCATATCGTGGCTCGATAATGGCATAACGGAAAAGCCCCGTGCCACCGTTGGGGCTGTACTCGCCGCCTTCGTCGATAGTGTGGCTTCGGTCCTTCTGCCAACGCTATCCATTTTTACCCTCAGCAAAAGGAGTCGCCGAACCGTTGCATCACCCACAAAGCTATCTGCCCTCACGATGGCACCTCACGGTTCGGCAGCGCATGTGCGCTCCGTCCTTGGCCATCGTTCGAGAAAATGGCTCGCCTACCTGCCCAGCACTCCAGAACGCTGCCCCCTCTCACGGCGTTTCAAAATCCGCGGATTCCGGCCTCCTGGATGGGGAAAACAAAAAACGCATCCGTGTGTGACGAAAAAGGGACTCCAAACACGTCAGACTGCAGTCACAAAGCTTGACCTTTGAGGTCTCAACTCCCGCGACAACATTGCACCACTCGGATGCATTTCTGGACGCGGAGAGCCAGACCCGCCGTGTTTTGCGAAACCTCCATGCCGCCTCATTCGCTCCATTCACAAGCCAAGCAAAGCTTGATGGCTGTCAAGCACTGAGCTTTTTGAGACGGGCTGAGCTTTGGCAATTGTAAGGCGCGGTACTGATATGTCATCAAGCGTGAAGAAGGGTGGTCTGATTGCACGGATGAGGGAGTTGCTGCCGAACAAAGGCATGAGGACGAACCTGAATCTAAATCTAAATCATGCCGCTAGTAGGTACTTCATCAGGGCGTTGTGATGCTACGGTAATTTGCTCGCTGGCGTATACTTACTGTCTGATACTCAGCATCCCTTGCGCAACTCTGTGTACGGTGTTGAACTTTCGGGGCTCCCTGATTCAGCGGTCCAATTCGTCGCTGCAGAAGGCACTAGACACTGAACATTCAAATTCATAAGATCGTCGGTTAGCCTCGTCTTGTAATGCGGCTCCACCCGTTCTACTCTCACGAATTATTACCCTGATCTAGCGACATTCTCAGGCAGCCATACACACAAACTTTGCACTCTTCAGCAGCATGTTGAATTTTCATCACCGTGATTCTAGACACCATTGGTGTGGCATACAGCCTCTTATTTTGCCCTCACTTCAACTGAGCACCCGTTGCAGACTATCGATATGTTTTCGATTCAGCCTCACGCGCGCCCAAAGCACCTCCTTGGAACCCAGCCAGAACAAACTCGGTAGTCGAGAGTAAAGACAGTGCTCTGGGAGTGGTCGTCGATAAAAATAGACTGGGCTGCGAATCGCGACGCTCAGATCTAGTGGTGGTAGCCGTCCACAGTTACGTCTTGCTGTGGCTGGCTCAAGCATCCCTTGGTTTTCCTAGTCTATTCGCCTAATCACCTAGATAGATCTGTCGCCAGGGGAACACTGGCTTCAGTTGCGCCCCAATGCAAGCAATTTTTGGTAAGCTACTCATTGCTAACCAGGTAGCTGGTCAACCCATCGGAAGAAGATACATCAGAACGGAGTTTGCAGGCTCGCATACTACTACCAAGGCTTTACGAGTGTGAGTAAAAAGGTAGATGCGCTTGCATGAGGATCGCGAACGAGATCGCGAACGAGGAACGAAGAACGAGACCTACGGCGCCCACGGAGTTGGACAACAACATCGACAGCGACAACACAGTCACGCACAAGGCACATTTGACCGCAGTTCGACGAAAAAAAAAAAAGGAAAACGACATGACAACACCGAACTCCATTCGCAAAATGCTTCCCTGCTTAAAATTTGCTCGCGCTCAGGCAGGCAAGAAAAAAGTCGGACCACCAACGTCTGAAAAGCTTCGACTAATGGTAATTCGGATAGCTTTTTAAATTCGCATCTCGGTATCGGCCGTTTCGAAACAACCAGGTAATCGGTCCGCACTCCAGATATAAACCCGTAGACAAGCTCACTGCCCCTGGGGTAATTTGCTTTTCTACTGACAGGGGAAGGGTGTTCTGGGGCGGTGAATATTCGGATAGACTGCAATTACAATGGTTGCCCCAGGTAGATACAACCCTGATCAGCGATGTACACCCTATACTCCCAATTCATACTTTTTATGAATTTATGTAGCAAACATAATACGCATGCAAAGTGTTAGGCCACACCATGTGAGAACTTCCACCAGACAATCCACAATCACACACCTCGCTCAGAAGAAGGTATTGCGCTATAACGAATTTAGAATATCTAAAGCCAGTAAACTAAATATATCAAGCCTACAAGCATCGACTCAACCATTGTTTTCCCTCGCACTTGGACACAACGCTCGATCGACCTCCTTCAACAGACAATAAGTCACGCACGTGTCCAATTTCACAGCTTTCCCATCCATCCACCACTTGGTACACCTTACGCCACGAACCAATATTTAAAAGTCGAATCAAGCCTCAGCCACTATCTACTAGTGGTTAGCGTTACATCCAGAGAGTTAGCTGTGGCGGTGACGCGTTCCCGTTCAGCTTCAATGGTGGCGCAAACGCAATTCTGCAGCTAGACTAGTAAGCTTTATCTAGCTCTTCTTTACTGAGAGCTGAGGGGCTGCGCTGTCTGCTTAGACTATCTCTTTTCCGCTGCCGATGGAGATGTTTACGTGGAATAATTTGATGAACCGTGGTTCCTTGTGGCGATGCTTGAGTGAAGGAGTCTAAAAAGGGAAACAAACGTAATCGTCGAAGGACAGATCAGATACCTATAGTGCGAGAATGATTGTGCATTGTGCAATCGCTGTCTACATCCCCGAGACCACTGCTTATCGTGACTGGAAAGTCCCAGGGCCGATAGGTTAGTACAAACTTCGGACTGCAAGGACTAATGAAATATTGAAGCTGTCACAGAATCCACGTCTCGTAATATCTATTCTTCATGCTAGTCACTTTAACACCCTTCTACGCGAGAGGGCCAAATCACACCACATCACACAGAGCACAACATATAGCTAACAGTCAGAAAATAGGTTCAATTGCTGGTCTTTGGAATAAAATGCTTAGGTGGATAGCGACCAACGACACGCGGCGCCACGACCAGACGCTCGCCTGTTTCTGAATCCAACAAATCTGTCTACTTGCATTTGCGCTTAGAATTGAACCGCGGAATCCGCGATTCTCGACATGTGCTTCTGATAGTCATAGCCAATGCCTCTAAGGCATGTTTATTGTCCTCATCAGCCTGCATGGATCGCTGTTTTTCGACACGAGAGTCATTGATCGTTTTCATCAATAGATTGACGGAGGCATCCCTGAGTGCCAGTAAATGTTTCCGCGCATCCTCGACGTCACTACTCACTTCCTTATTACTACGAACAAGTGTGAGGATGACTTTTCTTACCTTCCCATTTTCTCAAGCCTCGAGTCCATCTGGCTGATCGCCTTGCCGTGTTCTGCGAGTTTGTGACCGACTCGGCTGATCGAATGCTCCTGAGCCTCGGCGACGATGCCAAATGCCTTCAACGGTGAGAATTGAAATTGCTCCATCAGGTCCAGACCTTTGATGATACGGCCGCTATTTAGCCACTCTACGAATGACTTGGCCACAAAATCTTGAAGAAACCCTCGCAATGCGGCTTGGTTTAGCTGAGATGAAGCAGCCGATGGTTTAATTGCGTGGCTCAGGCTTGTGTCTGTCGATTTTTGCTTAGGGGGATTGCTTTTACGGCGTACGGCAAACGATTTTGGTGGTATCGTGGCAGCATTTTGTGACACAGGAGAAACCTCTCCCACTGTATTCTCAACGACGCTGTCCTGGCGAGCAGGTATTGATGCGGAGGATTCGCCCTGTTGTTGGCTTCCGCCTCCGTTTTCGTGACTCGTTTTCTTGTTCCTCCGGCCCTTGCTTTTCTTCTTATTCTTCTTCTTTCCCATCTTACATATGCTCCGGGATTAGCGATAGTGAGGATAGCGATAGCGATGTGTGGTGTGAACGACTGGGCTAGGACGACGTAAGTTGGGAAGTGTATGACAGTCGGAAGAGCAGGAAATGAGGCCAACTATCAAGTTGTAGATACCTTGGGCGGGCAGAATAATTGCGACTAGCATCGTTGGCTCTTGCATTGGATTCAGAGTTGAATGGACGGAGGTATCAAGGTAGAGGGAAGTATTCATGTCTCGACGTTTACTACTCTCCAAGCTGGAAGTCGCGATCACCAGACCGCTATTGACGCTTCTGTTTTCAAGCGAACTCAAAATGAGCCATCTCGTAGCGCAAATAGATACAATATTGATGCTCAATCACATTTGAGATAGCTTTCGGTGTGGTGGTCATAGGGCATTATTATTCATATGAGCTATCTGTGGAGCGTTTTGAGATGAATAATTCTGATATGCCTTTCCTTTCCATGATTAGTGACAAGATTATTTTGCTCGTTCTCGCAGTCACAAACCCCCTCCAATAACCTCAGTCAAGACGCCCTCATCACTATTTTGGAGGGGTTGGCCATTTATCCAAAACCGCCTGCGTGCCCGTTAATGTGAAATTGTAGACAGCTTGTGTCGGCTCATCAAGGAGAATTTGATAGCTGCCTGGATAGAGAACCGTGTTGCCATTTTCATCATGTCGGGCCACATTGCTCAGTGTCCAGTTCAGCGAGGCGGTCCCAGTGGTATTGGGTGCAATGTTTCGGATGCGACCATACGCTGCGAGTGTTTTGATCGGGTAAGGCTTGGGGCCATTTGTGCTCTTGATGAAAACTAGGGGCACAAAGTCTGACGTGACATTTCCCGTATTGCTCGCTCTAATGTTGAGCGGCGTAAGCGCGCAGGTGTCTTTGAACTCGTTGGGGCAGTCCGCAAGTATATCTTGGATGGAATAGGTTGGCGCGAAAGTAGTGAGCGAAGCTTTGAAGGAGGTGTAATGTAGCCCGAACCCAAAAGCCTGGACTGGGTTAGGATACCATCGATAAGTTCGGCCAGGGTTAGATCCCCCCGGTCTAAGGTTCATATCTGTCATTGCCAGATTGGTATAGTTGGCCGGGTACTGAGTAAGAGGCAATCTTCCAGCAACTGACTTCGCCCCAGAAATAATGTCTAAGAGGGCTGGGCCTCCATCTTGGCCTGGCCAACTAGCCCAGAGGATGGAGTTGACGCCTTTATTGGTAAGAAGTGGAGTGTTATCCAACATGTCGCCCATCTGAACGACAATAAGCGGCTTTCCCAAGGCACTGAGCTTGTTGATGAGTGTGACCTGAGCTTCCGGCCATGCTAGACTGGTTCTATCTTTCTCTTCGGAGGCAGCTGACATATCCAGACCTCCAAAATAAAGGATATAGTCAGATGCATTCGCAGCTGCAAGCGCATTTGATGTCCACGTATCATTTGCAGTGTTAGTTTGAAGGACAGGTCCGGTGCTAAGTTTGATAGATAGTCCAAGCTCCTGGGCAGCGTACACCGGCGTATGTAAAAACGGAGCTGGGCCGCTATAGCCACCCTGGAGCTTACTCGAATCATTGGCCCAGAATCCTACCATGGCGACTTTCGTGCCTTGTTTCAAAGGAAGAGGTAGGGTTCTGTCATTCTTCAGCATCACAGTGCCATCCGATACAGCTTGTCGTGCCAGCTGCTGTGCTGCGACCGTATTGACGTCTGCGGCTCCTAACTTGGAGTATTTCGCAGCTGATCCGTCAAAGTAGCCAGCACGGACAAGACTAACATATAGACGGTTCAAAGACCTATCTATCGTGGTCTCATTGAGCGCGGTGCTGTTGAAAGCACCTAACACATCCGAAGTACCCGAGTAGTCACAGATGGTGTCCATGCCGGCATTGAATGTGACTGCCACGCCAGCGGCATCTGATGGCGCATAGTGATGGTTCTTCGATACGTCCAAAACAGCGTCGCAATCGCTAGTAATATAGTTCCCTTCTTCCCATTTCCAATGCTCGCGAAGAATTGTTTCCATTAAGAATGAATTTGCACATGCCGGTTGGCCATTGACACTATTGTATGCGCACATGAAGGAACCCGCTTGGGAATCTCTTGCGCACTGCTGAAATGGCTGGAGGTAGTACTCGGCCAGATCTTGCTGGGATACCTTCGCGTCGAAATTGTGTCTTGTGGTGCCATTCCAGGATTCAAGGTCGTTGGCAGCATAGTGCTTGCATGTTGCAATAATTCGACGCTCCTTCGGGTCATCGCCTTCAAGCCCCAAGATCAGGCTCTTGACGTAGCCTTTGAGACGAAGTGCATCCTCACCAGGCGTTTCTGAGCCACGACCCCAGCGAGGATCCTTGAAGGGATCTAGACTGAATTAACTCTGAAATTTTATGTTCGTGTGATCAAGTACAGTACTTATATTTGGTGTCCAAAAGTCAAAGGGTGCCTTTCCGTTGTTACCAAAGGCTCTCGCTTCGGTCCCAATCACGGTCGCAACCTTCAGAATAAGGTCGTCATCGAAAGCAGCCGACAGCAGCAGTGGCATAGGGAAAGATGTTGCCGTCTTGAAGTCGCCAGTGAACGTCACTCCAGGAGATCTAGCCACGCCGTGGAGAGCTTCACCCCACCACTCGTACGCCGGGAGCCCAAGACGTGGGACACCAGGAGTCTTGCTATGAGCTGTTTAGTAGCAAATCGTGCAATTCCTTTCGAACACATACTTCCTCAACAGTTTAAGTTTCTCCTCTGTGCGCATTGCTGCAACCAGGGCAGCAGCGCGTTCCTCCGGATCTGCATCTATATCGCATATCTTGTTCGATTTCAAGGGGCCATTGGCACAATCTGGGCCAACGGCACCAAATGCGACGGGCGCAAAAGATGCAATTACTACTAAGGTAATTGTAGAGAATAGCATCGTGGACGAAGAGAGTTCAATGAAGTCAATTGAGCAAGTGTTTACCTCAAGCTATACTTGAGTACCTTTTGCCATGCCTCAGTGCGACGCAAAGACATTGAGTCCCGACTGCTTTCATCATCGGGAACGACGGAGCGGCTTTAGGCTCTGGGTAGAACTACCGAGCATCCATGCCATTTTTCGAGCAAGACGACCCGCCAATATCTGTATGGCATTTTGATTAGTTGTGCAATGCTGTTGAACAGGGCTCCTCATTCTGTATATTAGCCAGCGAGGATGCCTTGACCAAGCTTGTGATTGGAAGTGTGGGGTCAGCTCAACGGGCTTCCTGATTGAAATTGGGAACCGCATCTCTGGGATTGGCGAACATGGAGAATCTACAATGGAAATTACAACCATTACTGAACTGAAGAATTAGGAGAGCGGGGAGATAGAAAGGGCAACGCAATGTTCTAACCCGGGAACTAGAGAGCTACTAGTTCGGGAGCTTTAGCCGAAATGTGTCGTCATCTTACTCCAATACCTCCCTGCTTCTCTATACGTGACATTCCCATTGGACTGTGGTTGAAGCACTCCAGGAGAACAATAGTCTGATTTATGTATTAATCTAGACGGGAAAAATAAGCCCGCAAAGAAAGAAACGGTCGACGAAGGTATGGATTTCGTCACCCTCATACTGAGTGCACCCGCGCTTCTCCCATATTCCGCATACTCGCAGGACGTTCTGTCACAACTCCTCGAATTAAACATTCGAAGTGGTAAGTCCAAGGAAATCGAGCATAGAGATCACAAGACTTGGCTATAGTAATTGATACGCAGGAGCTATTTACAATTGCTTCATTTCCAACACCCAAGCAACAATCTCAGGTACAGGCTCAAAAATCCCCACGCACTGCACAGTTCAAGTAAGCCGATTGCATACAGCAGGCTCACTGAAACTGGGAAAAGAACTTCCAAACATCACCAGGCGTCCAGCTATTCGCCCCAGCGTCTTTGCCATCTACACCAGGCAACGAAACATGGTCGCCATCAAAAGCCGTCCACTGGGTGGGATAATTGGCATTGCAGCCGTTATAGACGCTCGTGATGTGCTGTTTACTATTTGGGGCTGGTTCCGGTGCCTGCATGCTCTGGCATCCATTGTTCTTCACGAAGCGGTCTCGAATCTCTCTGCCTCTCGCAATTGGAAGAACGCTGTCGCTCACCCCGTGTTGGCCATAGAATGCAATTGGGTCATTTCCACCTGAGCATCCCGACAAGAGAGCTCCCGACAGTACACCAATAGCGCGATAGTCTTTGGCGCGGCTGCATGCGAGACTGTAGCTCATGGCGCCGCCGTACGAAAAACCAAGAGAGAAGCGGAGCTTTTCGTTGACACAGAGGTCCTTCTCAATTTCTTGGCGGATTGTTTCAATGAATGTAATATCCTCACCGCCTTGATTGGCCCAACCTTTGTTCAGTCCATCTGGAGCGACGAAGATGGCAGAATTGTTCGCAAGAGCTTTCAGTCCATAGTAGGGTGCTGAGCCCCCGTCTACAGACGTCATGTCGCCGCTGAGCCAATGCAGACCGAAAATCAGACGGTAAGGCCGGGTGTTGTTGTAACCATCTGGAATGCGCAGGATCCACTGACGCTGCTTGTTGTTGACAGTCATTCTGCGAGTACCGCTAGTAAGGGTTGGGCTCTTGCCGCAACCTGCTGTGGCAGCATTGACCCCGATCAAAAGGGCGAGCAGGATAAGGACATTGAAAAAAGCGAAATTGGTTGGAAGAGCCATTGTGGTGGATGTTTGTAGTAAGTTCGATGGTAAAGTCAAATCACATAAGGAGGGGACCACGACTTTGACGAAGTCATGAAAGGTCTAAATATAAAGGATGTCTGATACATCACTGTTTCTCGGCTGCATACACTTTTTAATGAATAGATTGGTGTTGCAAGTCAAAAGAGAATACTCCCGTCTGGCAGTTAATTTTCACTGTTTCGAGAAATTATCCCCCAAATGCATGCTCGCTTCGGTTCGAATATAAAATGCCTAGGCTGCATAGACAGGGTGACAAACCTATGATAGCCCTGGAATTCAACACGAAAGGACTCTGTGCCGAAACCCTCTGCCGATTTCCGTTTAACATAGTCGGCACTTATTTCTCCTCAGTAAACGGTCTGCAGTACTCTGACAAACTTGAAAGAATGACACCTTCCTAGATGTATTATTGGGTAGAGAACTTCAACAATTGATCTTGAGATGCTGAGTCAGTAGAGCGTATTCTCACATCCGAGGTGTCACATGTTTGTACATACTCTATACTTCAACGTCTACAAGACTACATAGCTCATTTAGCATGGGTATCCTTCTTTGTGAGTACAGAATAAATGACCATAGACCTGGCCTTTCTGCGTTCTTGGTGTCCTGTTCTGGCAAGTGTTTTATGCAAACCGTAATGATTGTCACCTATTAAGAACACCTACCTAATCCAGACATATAAACTTGATTCACACCCCAGAAAGTTTCCCCACAAATCACCCCACATGAAAATAATTAAAGAGGGGAACATACGCGCAATGATACAACTCACACTTGGCCGGTTTACTCTGATATTTCGGGAACATTGAATTTGAAACTCTTGTCGGATTCTCAAAGCTTTCAGTGACAATCACCCAAAGCATCGACGTCAGAACGATCATACACAAGACTTTTATCCCGGCTAAAGTTAGCTCATGGCCCAAAGGAGATCCATGTCCCAAACACACTTATATTAACTTTTTACCGACCCAAGCTGCCGACTACAAAATCATAAAAGCTCCACCTACCGACTTACGCTGCCGACTAGAAAACGAGTTGGAGAAACAATACACTACTTCATCCAGCTATCAAAACATTGTTTCGTGTGGTGTCTTTTTACGCCTCCCAAGAACTTCATCTTACGGGCTCTCGCACCGAACGCCGTGAGGATCGTTGCATGTGGGCCGAAACGCGCTCTTAGCCGGTGGCATAGTCGAGAAATGCAACCGTCTGAAAACAGTATCCGCATTATTTATCACATCTGTCTAAAATAGCTTTGGAAAATAAAAAACCCCAGATTTTGTGCTTTATAACAGATCGTGAATATTTGCTCACTCCTTCGGCTTGCTAATTCGGCTTTTCCTTCGAGGAGACGACTAGGAGTACATAAACGTCAGTCGTTCAAAGAGATTTTCTATCATAATCAACGATTAACTTCATTCTTTTCAGCATAAATTGGGATTCAGGGACAACATGAAAGCTTTCACTGCTGCTTTGGGTGCACTTGCGTTGGCCAATTCGGCCTTTGCAGCTCTCCAGCAAGTTACAGGGTTCGGCACCAATCCAACCAATCTTCAAATGTACATTTCAGTCCCTGCCAAAGTTGCAACGAATCCCGCTATCATTGTTGCTGTGAGTACCATGAACGTGCGCCTTCCGACTTCTCAATTCGCTAATTACGACCTTTTAGCTTCATCCTTGTGGCGGTACAGCACAACAATGGTACAGCGGCACCAGGTTGCCAGCTCAGTCTGAAACCCTAGGCTTCATCCTAATCTACGCTCAGACGACAAAATACAGCAACTGCTGGGACGTCAACAATGCCGCATCACTGACACACAATGGAGGCGGCGACGCCCAGGGCATCATCAGCATGGTCAACTACACCCTCGACAAGTACAAGGGCGACAAATCCAAAGTCTTCGTAATGGGCGGCTCCTCCGGCGCCATGATGTCCAACGTCATGGTTGGTTCTTATCCAGACGTTTTTGAGGCTGGTGCCGCTTATTCGGGAACTGCTTTTGCGTGCTTTGCTGGCTCAAAAAGTGACCCTACTCCTTTCGGAGCAAATCAAACATGTGCTCAGGGCCTCACACGCACTCCTCAGGAGTGGGCTCAGTTTGTCAACAATGCTTATCCCGGATATACTGGGAAGCGCCCGCGCTTCTTGGTCGCTCACGGTCTCGCTGACACGTTAGTCCGTCCTCAGTGCGGCTATGAGCAGCTTAAGCAGTGGTCTGCTGTGCTGGGCGTCACAAATACCAAGAATTTGACCGGAAGCCAGGTGGAGCAAGGTTCGCAGTACACACAGTTGGTCTATGGGGACAGCAATAAGCTTGTTGGCTACTTTGGGCAGGGTGTTGGTCATATTGCACCTGTGGTTGAATCAGTGTTGTTGAAGTTCTTCGGACTTACATCCTAAGCTGTTTGGACTCAATGCTTCCACACTTATTATGGTTTATTTGTATTCTGTATATAAATATTGTCAATCGTGTTGCTAGATGATCCGGATCGCTTGTATTCAGTAATTGAAGAAATGCCACCCATCTTGGGGCGGGTGTAGGCAGAGCAGGTACGGGACTCCTGAGCAATCGTCATCAATTGATAAGCCCTAATGGGGTAATGGGAGCCAAAACCGCCACTACCACGTTAGCAACAATCGCGTGTACAATAAATAGTATCTTTCGTAACGTGATGAAACTAGTCACTTCTTATGACATCTTCAATTTTTGGTCTTAAATGGGAAAATTATATATTATATAGGCAAATAAAAACAACAACGCTACCCCCCAAAAATAAAAAATAAAAAATACAATAAGCAAAGCATCGACAAATCATTCGAATGTTCGATTTTCGACAGAAAAAATTCATCTCCGATTCTCCGATCTTTTATTTTATCACAGGTCCCAAGAATGAAAAGACATGCAACTCCCCCATTCACACAAAGTGCCAAGTCGGAACGACATCACAACACATCAACACCACAGATAAAACCAGGCAAAAATTTACACCTTTAGTGGAATACCAACATTGTCTATACTTCCGTATATGTCTACCATTTGCTCCAAAACGGACCAGGATCTTCTGTATATGAGAAACCCTCCTCGATGAATGGTCTCAGGGTAGATGTGCACCTAGTAACCTTTCTAGGACTTACAATTTTCGCGTATAACAAGTTTATCAAGGGGAAAATTATCCCCTGTCTACCGTTGTGATTCATTCACGTGGAGCTGCAAGCACGGGATCGCACCCAGATTGCCAATGCTAGGTGTAGCCTCAGTAGCAATTGCGAAACGTACCGATACGGGGTTGTTAGCTGTCAATCGACCCAATACCACTTTTGCATGAGTGTTCTGACTGCCTATCTGGGCTCGGAGACCTGCGGTCAATTTTTTTGGCCCTCGTCTTGCTGGGTTGTACTTGCTGTTTCATGTGTGTCGTAGGCAGCTTGAATGATTGGACCTCGAGCGACGTTGCTATTTGTCAGGTATAAAGCTCAAGCACCAGATAACATGGAAAATGAGCACCAAAGAGTATTGAACGCGCAATACACATGCGTTGGTTCTTTCAGCATTCGGAAGGTGGTGCGCGTATATGTGGTAATAGAAAGGATTCGACAAAACTGTTAGAGCGATTCGAGGTTCGACGGGAGCCAATGGCGGCCCAAGTGGGCTGATGCATTACTTTTGCAACACAAATTGCTCGGTATAGCGTGTAATGTTCCTAGGAAAGGGGATACGCATCTGGAAGATCAAAAGCGCAACTGTGCGACGACAAAGGTTGCGAGGAGGTAGACGCACTGCGTTTAGCATAAGCATGACAATTAGCATTCAGATAGAGCATGATATAAGACTCACTGCAGACACAAAATACGGCAAACCCAGACCAGCTCCACCCAGCTTGATTGCGTGAACCCATAGCACGGCCATCAGCGGTGCTCCGACTAGGGATCCCAGGGTCTTGGTTAGCATCACGATGCTAAAGTCTTGGATATCGCTTTCGGCCAGGGCTATGAGCGGGGATTTGACCAGAGACATTGTGAATACCGGTAAAGCCGATCCGAGGGCATATATGATGAGGGCTATATCAAGCGTTAGCAAGAGGGTATGGCAAAAATAAGCGGAGAAGCCATACCTGTCAATAACATCCAGAACCTGAATGCCACTGCTACACCTAGCACGCCAATCACTGATATAATTATGCTTATCTCCGCCCCGAGATAGTTCAGTCGTATCATGGAGCCGTTAATTATTTTCGACGACATTGATGCGCGAATAAGGCGAGGCACGATTATCGCGAGCAATGAGAAGTTGACCAATGATTTGGCGGAGAGCATATAGCCCGCCTATCAGATATTGTGAGTTGATGAATGTAATCCAAGGGAACGCGAACTTACCTGTGCAAAAGTCCACTCATATCGTTTTGAGATGTATTGAACAAGAAGCTTTGTGTCTGAGCTTGCAACTGCGGTCAGGAAGAACGAACATAGGAGGACTTGAAAGTTCCGACGACCGGTCACAAGGTTCAATAACTTGCGTGCTGCATGCAATATACTCCGGAATGTGCTTGGTCGTGTTTCAAATGCATTAGAACAGCGGTTTGGGCTGACGGCCCGCTCGGTCAGCAACGGGCTGGCTTCAGGGTTTGTTGGGTTCTCGTGTTCGGCTGTTGGTGAGTGTAAAACTGGCAATTTCTTCGGGTCCGGAAGCATGGTAATCGTCGGCACCGCACATAGTAGCAGCATTATATTGATCCAGAAGGGAAGCCACAAGTTCTGGCTCATCGTGAAGGATGCAAGCGTTGGGCCTAGAAAGTTGACCACATACGATATCGAGCTGATGTAAGAAAAGTATGATGCTCTTGGAGATGATTAGTGCTGCAGGGACTCTCCATTGCGCTAGGGTGTCGCTCACCTTTCCACATACTCTCTGGCCAATGCCGATGTCAGAGTAAACACAGTCGACTGGAAGACACATTCACCACCCAAGATCGCCAGGAACGGACCTGCAATGATAGCCTTGGTTGGTAGTATATGCTGGAAGTTCCCTGGTATAGTAAGTACCTCGTGCATTGCGTCAACCGAACCAGAGTTCGTGAAGTGAAAACCCACCCACTGCGACAGCCCAAGCACTCAAACAAACTCTCGGCACCAGATTGCACCATAGCACAATCCTTGTTCCAAACCTCTCTGCAATATAGCTAAACGGGATCGTCACTACGAAATCTACGTTATTGGTATTAGTCTTACATATTTCCAATTTAGCATGCCGCGCGTAAGTTCACGTACCGCACACGACCAAAGTGGTCTCCATGATTCCTTGCAGCCAAGCAAGCCGCTGTTGCACTTCATCAATTTTGCAAAGTTTCTCAGGGATAGAGACACCTGGTTGGATGACCGAAGGGTCGGTTTGTGCATAATGCTCCTCACAGAGGCGGAGTTCAATGACTCGGTTCAAGGGAAGGGTGTATAGCGCCGCGGAGAGATAAATAAGGACAAGTAGTATGAGCACGGGCCATATTGAAGGTTTTCTAGAATGTGGGTGCTGCGAATATACGACCTGAGAAGGCATTGATGATGGATTGGATGGGTTTATGTTGCTATCTGTTAAGACTTGAGATAAGGCTTAGGGTTGGTTCTCGGAAAGACGTTTCACCGTAGGAGAAGCAGAAGAGTGGGTTCAAGTAGTAACTCTGATGACAGAGGTCTGTATAAGTCATTGTCTACTGATTATATATATCTGGTTCTATAGGAATCCCACAGGGCCGCCCTTGGGCATCCTATGAGATTTCTCATTCCTAAGCGTGGCGTTTGCCAAACTTCATTGGGATCGTAGAATCACGTGACCATAGGGGTGACGTAATACCACTAGTCCCGTAGCGGGTAAAAGACTCTGGCAGCAGAGCAGACTATACGAGATGCGATACGAGTGATTGTGGATGAGTGGGGGAAACAACATTCTTGGGTTCCTGAATTTATGAATGTTCTAGAGGGCTGGCTTCGAGGTTGGATCTGGGAGGAGGACGCCAACATTCTACGGGGAGAAATAGAAGAGTTGATGGGGAAGGATGAAATTGACGAATAGCTTGATAGGGTACAAGGCTTGCTTCGTTGAAACGATATCGAAAGAAGCCTGAAATATATACATCCTACCGGAAGGAATTGATTTAATAATGATTGTCCTCATGAGTGATTGCATATTGTACTTACTTTCTGTTGTTTCATTCAGATAATTGAGAAAGCTGTGCTGAAGGCAGGGCGTGCCCCAAAATATCTTCCCTTTATGAACATTGCTGCTAATCCCATCATTAAAATTAAGCAAGTGTAGTCGTTCAAATCAACAACTCCCTCAAATGCGCCTAAGATGCCTGAGTATTATGAAGAGTCCTATAGCTGCCTGGCAGTCACCCTATACTTTTTACTACATTACTACACAGCTTCTGCTTCATCTCGTTATCCAGGGGCACCAACCACCACTCCTTTTTCCACAAGTACCAGCTCATCAACTCTGTCCATGGCATATTCGACCCGCTTCCAAGTCTTCAAGCTCCCGGTACTCGTATCGAGTTCCCAAACCCGCATTCGTCGGTGAAACCGCTTTCTGCCGTACGAACAGTATCCCCCGAACCCACTGCCACCTCCATAGCATAGCCAAGGGCCAGTGTGAGGAGTTTTGTCGCCATCCTGCTGCTTTTGTTGTGGCAGCAGAGCACAAAAGTCATTCACATGATCGTGCCCGCAGCCTAATGCTGATATGCGTTCTTTGACCAAAGCGTCGTAGAAATGGGAATTGAAGCTGGGGACCTCAGGCGGTTCCCTCCTGTGGCCGTTGCGTATGCTAAGGTGGCGGTCTCTGAATTCGGGAAGAGGGATGTGTAGGAAAGCTAGAGATAGATGAAAGTGGTTGTCGTTATCGTCCTTGTCACGAGCGCTTCGTTGCGTTTGGGAAGTGTTCGTGAACCAGTCAATTTGGCTTTGCTTGATATAGTCATAGTCGGGGTTGTGTATCTTGCTCGATATCTGACCGTGCGAGTCCATGAAATATAAAGTCGATAACGGGAGCTGTGACGGGGCGAGAGCCATGACCTGAAGGTAGAAGTTGCCTATGCCATCGACGTGCTCTGGGCCTGACTCGCAGAGGCTAAAAGGCAGATTCTGAAGTATTGACATCTGTGCCGTGCCTGTAATCTAGTCAGCAAGAATTGACAGCTATTATTCCTAAAACCTAGCTAATTAGGATTGCATAAGTATCTTGCGGAACAAAGCAGTCTATACCATTCGTGAGAGTGTGACAACCCTGAGTGTGTAGTCGATCGCTAGCTCTATAGATTGGCGACCTTATGAGAGAAGTTACTCACGTGATAATGCGTGGATGCCCTCACTATCATGATTACCAAAGACGGCTGCGAATGGGATTGAACGCTCGATGATAGGAGCAACCACCTTGAAGAGGGCAGATTGACTGTCAGGGATGTCGTGATGCAACTGATCTCCAGTGAAAATAACAAGGTCTGGTTTCTCAACGTCCAAGATCTTTCCAATAAAGTCTACCGTAAGTGGGTCAGCCTTGCTCTCGGGCAGATTCTTCCCATGGGCATCAATGGCATCTTTGCATACCCCAACACCAGTGACCATGTGCGTGTCAGAGATCTGGACAATCTTAAATTTGCCATCCTCCCTGACTCTTAAAGCTGGCCGAGTATCTGGTCTCGGCTTGGCCCTGCCATGGAGTACGCTTAGTCTTGCAACCGGTACCTTTGGCTGACCGTTAAGTTGGAGCGATGATCGCATGAGAGCCCATTGTGATCGTGGGTCAACGGCATCTATACCAAAGAGGACGTCCACCTCTGTCACAGCCTGGTCAATCTTGCCAGAGAACTTGCTTCTTCGCACCCAGATTCCGCCAGGTCGACTCTCCCATGAATGACCTGAGCTAGGGTTGGGAGGCGGCTCGCCGACTTTGATGTCCATAACCAGCAGGTCCTCAGCTGTAAGCTCTCCCTCGTTCGCTAGCGCTACATATAGCCATGCACTCTGCTGAGATGTATATAGGTAGAGCTCCTTCTCTATACGGTGCCATATTCGCGGGTCCAATTCGCAGGTGGAAGGAGAAACTGTCAGAGAGAAGATGCATACAGTCAGGTCCGTGACAACTGGGTGAGCAACAACGGCCGTAGTACGGGGAGTAGACGACGTCGCTGTTTTGGAGGGGAGAACTCCAAGAAACTCAAGAGCACGAAGCATTACGACTAGTAAGATAATTACTGCTGAGGCAAGCCTCAACGCAGACATCTGTCATTATTTCGTCGCAGCTATGCCCAGTCACGGCGGGCGGCCAATGCGGTACGGGCCAAGGTTAGGTAATCCGCGACGCGCCACTTCGCCAATGTATACAAACCCAAACTTTGGCCAGCCGGGCCCTACTTCTTCTCTTCTTTCCTCAAATGATGGGTCGTGAGGCCCGGAGTCCTCTGTATTGAGGTGCCCTTTGCATTGAGGCGTCTTTTGTGTTGAGGTGGCCTTTTTTTGTTCACTCACTATGACCTGCCTTAACCGACCCTCACTGCAGCTCAGCAGCATCCAGTGGCTTCAATCATATCGCCACGATTATGTAGCGGCCAATATGACCTAGAGCCTTGGTGTGCTTCTCATCTTGGTAGCAGCAAGCGGATTACAGCGGGGTGTCGATGCTCGACATGCTGCAGACCCATCACACTTTGGGAGATATAGTGCAGCCGCGCGAGCGCTGTCCGTTCGCTACAAGCCAGCGTCATCCTCGAAGGACATGCAGAGTATCGCACCATCAGAGCCGCCCTAGGGTGATGTATAAGTCCCACAAAATGCCATTGCCATTCTAGTGCTGTGAACTACCCTCTCATCGTTCTGCACGGTCTGAAGCATACCCTTTCGATTCCTCGCCTGATCTATCACGGCACTCACAACTTGATATATGTGTAAGCTTTTCTCTCGCCTAAGGGCTATTGGGTAATCAACTAACGGAATGTGAAGTGCGAACATAGCTAAATGCTACTCCATGACACAGAAGAGTACAGAATTATACTAGATACCGACTTTGAGTGACTAGCGCCGATACAGTCAAAGCCCATAGTTCATGGTGGGGTAGTGTTGGCTTATCATGGGAGCGCGTGAGTCTGGGCGCGTCAAATCTTCAGATACTTCTTTCACATAGCGCTCCTTACATGTGTTGGATCGTAGATAGTTACATTAGCAGTGTAGAAGTGAATGTTGCGCTATCCGAAACAGCACTTGGGAAGCACACGTGATCCGGATTTTAGGTACCTGTGCAGTCCCAGAGTCATGATCCCTGGCGGAACGTGAGTGCAACTTCAATGTACATAATTTGATTCCTTGTGGTCGAAGTGATTCTTTGCAGCCAGCTTCTTAGGGCCATCTCGATCTGAATCTGCAATTTCTGTTCTTAGACACGCAATGCAAGCCACCGACTAAGGGTCAACCCAGTTATCTAAACTGCCAACGCATCAACCTGTTAGCGAATCAAGCTTCGCCGCCAACGCCCCTCAACAAATCTCCCCCTATCTCTTTATTTATCAACGCGTCCGCCTAGTTTAATGCCAAATCACATCATTCATTCGCAAATTCGTCGCGTTCGAACCTGCCTTTCCTATCGGGCGTGTAGACCGGGCCATGTAGAGAACGAGAAAGCTGAACATCCTTGTAAGGGATGGCATGACGAGGTGCATACCAGGCATTCGTCTCCCTGACGCCACCACATACTCGCCCAAACCAACGAGAAGCCTAGGTCCAAGAAACTACCTCCTTTCTGTCTTGCTCTGGTTTCTCGGCAGCTTTCACATTACACCCTCGCAATAACCTAGTCCATTACTGACCACACACCTCGCCCAAGCATTATCCTCGCACCTGTCGCCACCACGTCGTGCATAGCAGTCATCTTTGAACTTGCCCTGTTCATGTTTGACTGCTAGGTAGCCTCCGACAGTACATCCTGTTATGAAGAGAGTGAGGAGAAGTAGAATCGCAATAATGTGTGCCTTGTTCTTCTGCCAGCGCTTTTGAAGTATGCCACAAGCTCGTTCCTTCCCAAGCCCAGTATCAAACCAGGTGTAACCTCGCCGCCACGCCACTGAATCGAGGACATCAAAGGACTCTATTGAGGCGGGGGAAGGAGGGGCGGAAGTGGGGTCTTGTTCGGCATATCGTGGACAGAGGAGATTGTTCGAGAGCGCGTGCTCGTCGTCAGTGTAAGGGGAGAGTGGCTTATAGCCTGCAGCCTTTGGCCTGGAGATGGATATCGATATTGATGGCTGCTCCCGAATTAGTATGCAATACCTGTGACAAGAGTGCTTCGAGTCCATTAGCACTTACAGCCATTTGTCGTTGTGTCTGGGGTAAGATGTGGTGAAAGCCAAAGGGCCCTCACCGATATATAGCTTTAAAGAGGAAGACGTTGCATGGATGTACGTGAAACAAACCTGGTCGAGGTTGCGGCATAGGCTGTATGATGTAGGCGAAGAGATCACTTATGCCTGCTCTCGCCGCGAGGCTCTCTGGGCAAACTGTCGCAAAGCTGAAACGTCTAGAAGGGAAGTTCCAAGAAAGAAGGATTATCTCGCGCAATGGAATATCATAGATTCCCTTTTTTTTGTGGCCCTATTTTCTCTAGCTAATGATCATGACAGACCTTTTTCAGCCCCGCTGTCAAAACAATCTGATCGAAGAGTCGCCAGCACTACGTGATGCTGCAGCTCTACCTTTTCCTCCACAAAATGCACAAACACTCGAATCCTGGAAAGCAAGAATAGGAAACGAGGAAAAAAATAAAGAGAAAAAGAAGGGTATCTCTGCTCGCTTAAGTAAATAACAGTGGCGAGTGAGCTTGATTGTGCGGTTGCTGTCCTGATCGTAGGGCATCTCCGTATTCAATTTTGCCTATACCTGCTTCCTCCTCCCCTTTCATACCCTTTGGCTGGATCAGACCACCCATATTAGTTGGACAATATATTCAGGATCCAAATTGCACCATGGGAACCAGACACTTACTGTCGCACCGAAATGGTTCAGTAAGCAAATGGCAGACGACCATAAATATTTGTGAGGTCGGAATATAACAAAAGAAATCGCTAGAAACCAGGAAAAAAAAAAGAAAAATCTTTGATACCGCATGGGGAGAAAACACAAACGCTTGCAAATGCTGAGTAGAAAAACCACGCTATGACGCTCATACATGGATTTCTTTGATACAACGAAATACGAAAGATCGAAGACCGGGGTTTTGAGGTCTTCAGCCTTTGCACATGTTCGAAGTTCGAGACAGCAGCTGTATAAGCAACTGATTCAATCTCACATGTGTTGAGGGTGGAGGTACGAGTTGTGGTAGTATTGAGTCTGATGTTGCACGTTCGATGGATGGTCCGGAGTGGGGGTGGTGGGGTATCCATGCTGGATTTGTTGGGCCTTGGCCATATTTGAGTGTCCGAATTGCTCGCCCTCAGGGGTAATAGGAGGAGTAAGACATCCATGTTGCATAACGGCACTGTGGTGAGTCTTTTGTGGTGTCTGAGGTCCGTAGGCATCCACGACAGGCTTTGGCTCCTCGAGCGATACAGAGGCTGGTGGCGTTGGAGGAGCAGCCGCTCGTCGGGCAATCTGTGCCTGTCGTTGCAGAAATTCATCAACAGTAGCTGACACATTGGACAAATGCATCGATGCATACTTGCGAGACAGGACTGGTGACGGTTGATACAAGTGGTTGGAAAGACCAACTACAGTTTGGGCGTCATAATGGCCTGCCCAATCGGCAGGTCGTGCTTGGTTGCGAGACAGAATGCATCGAGCAAGAGCAAGGGCAGATCGTGCTATGATGGATGGCCTTGTCGAAACGAATTCTTTGTGGAACAGAGCAATTTCGGCAATATAGAGAGCCATATGTTCGACTTCAGCATCGCAGGGGCATTCCGATAGGGCGAGCTGAAGAAAAGAATCCACAGTAGGGTGTCCGATGACCCAGTTGAGGGTCTGAAGCACATGCCACTCCATCTGGGTGAACATCTCGTCATCGTATAGTGAGCAGCACATTGATTTTAGCTCTCGCACAGTTGGCACTCGGTCTTTCTTATCACCATACTTGGCAGCAATCAAAAGGGCAGCGCAGCCGACAAGTTGATAGTGGCGCTTGTAGACGACACGGCGTGAACAATATCGGTCGAGAAGGTTGACTGCAAGGAAAAGAGTTTCCGGGAGCAGTTGGAAAGCAGCATGAGCTTCGACGAGAAAATCGAGGAGGTAGGGGCGCATGAACCATTGGATCTCTGTCTGGATATCAATCGAGTTGACATCAGGTAGTGTTTGTGACTGGGCTAGTTAGCATCCCGAAGATTGCACGCAAGACAGCCTAGCACCGACCTCCATGTATTCCATGTGATCCATGATATCCTCCTGGTACTCGTCGGCCGTCATTCTTGACAGCTCTTCAGCGATAGCTCTTTGCTGCATCTTTGCGATTGCTCGAGCACGTTCTCTAGCTTCAGCACGGATGGCGTAGATGCCATCATCGTGTGACTCGACGAAATAGGAATCACAATGCCCGTAACGGGATTGCATTGGTTGCTGATAGGCCATAATTGTATTGGTGATGAAGTATCGAAAGATTGGACGTCAATTCTCCGGGATAGACTATACTTTTGGTCGAAATAATGCTCGGCCGGAAAGTGAAGGGATGGCTTAGTATATTAAGCCGTTATTAGGGAGTGGGAGCCGAAGGGCCAAATACTGCAATGATTGTAATTAGTTGGATACGCTTTTTTTTTTTTTGAACGGTGATTCTCGGTCAGCAATTCCCAAAACCTAGAGGTGTGGGAATATTATATGACAGAGCCTGTACGACACGGCTGAGTTAGTAAATCTGTAAAGTTCCGAGCGGTGCGCAAGCAAGGCTCAGCGGGGGTCTCATACCTTAAGAATTAAACTATTAGTGCGAAGAGCGAATGGCCAGGTCGGGAAAACCCGAAAGGAAAAACTTTAAAACAGGTGAAGAGATGGTGCCCCTTGCAAGTGGCATTCAGGAGCTGATCTGGAATAGATCACGAATTTTTACTGTCTAGCGAGCACCGCAAAGGGAGAACTTGTTCAGGGCAGAGCACGAGTTAACGAGTCCGCCGTTGGTTAAGGGGGTGGTGGATCGCCAAGACACCTGGTGAAAATTCCAGAATTGGGAACCACGGGGGCTAGGACGGCTGAGTTAGAAACAGAACTTATTGCAGAAATCAGTGCGTCAGACTCACTTTCGAAGCAAGCCTTGAATTGTGTCAAGGTGCTAGAGACAGTCGTGGGATGCAGCTGATCGTAGTGGCTTTTTGTGTAACGAAGGAGAACTGCAACAGGACACGGTTAGCACAAGCAAAATGAACAATAGCAGAAGCGATCCAATTGATGTGTGGTGTTCAGCAATTTCCGCGGGTGTGGACCAATCCGATGTGGTAGGTAGGGACGCCGAGCCTCCGAGAGCACTGGAATGGGAGCGGCGTCTTCTAATCAGCCCGGTGGTTTGGGTGCCGCGAAAAATGTGAGGCGGCTCCCTGCATTTCAATAGCCCTGGAGAAGTGGTGTAGAGCCTAGACGTGAAGATACCCATCCGCCTCTAATGGGTTGACAAATCCATGGAATAATTGAGTCTGGTTGGCTGACAAAACGACGATCAAGTGAGCCACAATACTAAGCTGCTTTATTCGAGGCGGAGTAACGTGATGTTAGGCGGGCTAGTGAGGATGGAGAGAAAGGGTCAAATCCTTGGCCAGGCAGGCTGACAGTACACCCTTTGGTAGCGACCGTGTACGTGGCGTGAGTGGAATCTGGAGTGAATCGTAATTTGGTCGACAGGACCGCGACGAAGCGGCAAGACACGACTCGTCAGCCGAAGCAAGCGTGCAATCCGATGTGCAGTTGGTATGCAAGTGTAGAGAGTTCCTCTCCACCCCCATCTTAAGCCATGAGCCCATTCCGGCTAGCACCCAGCCTGCGTAATCAAGGACACCTCAGAATGCAGGTCCAATTACAGCCATAATCAAAATGCACCGCCATTGTCATTTTCTTTTAAACAGCCTCCATCTTGCAAAGTGTCGGTCTCGAGCCGGAAGTTGATGAGTTCCTCGGTTGTGGGTCCCGTTCTAGAAAACGGACGGGCGGTGCAAAAGGGGGGCCCAGATCCAGTTGTGGGCGAAGTAAGAGGAGGCGAAGGTTGGTAGTTCCCCGGTACACGATAATGAAGAGGGAGTATAGGAGCAAGAAAGAAAGTAGCATATGACCTACCGAACACAGTCCGAATTTCACAGATCGTACACAGAGCGAGGCACACGAGGCTGGAGTGAGAGAGAGCAGAGGCCGATTGTTGGAGCGCGAGAAGGAGCAGCAGTGGGAGAGGGGCAGCGAGCGGGTTGACTCTGCAGGCTCAGCGGCGAGCGGTGAGGGAGGGAAGAGGTGGGAGAGGTGAAAGGAGCTCTCAGGGCACACGGGCACGCTTTGAGTGGTCCAATTCGAGAGAGACGGCCGGTTTGAAGACCAGAGGAGCGGGAGGAAGAGTATTTAGGACAGATAGGGCCGAGACAGTCAGCACTCCATCACATCCAGGACTCGAATGCTCCGACCGTTTGTGAGGAGAGGGTGAGAGGAAGGGGGAAGTGAAGAAGGCGAGGTGAGGATGAGGAGAGAGAGAGGCCGTGTTCAGACGGGCGTGGGTTTGAGAAAACGACAGGCCAGCGTCGCGCAGCGTCAGAGCGGTGGAGACAGGATGGAGCGACGGCGCTAGCCCAAAGCCGCAGTGCAGCGAGCGCGGCGGGCAGTTCAGCGCAGCCAGCAAGGAACACCAGCGGGCGGCGGGCCTCTCGCAGCCAATCCTGGCCAATGGTGGGCCTGTTGCGCCGGCGTCGTGCGGCGTCGTGGAGCAGGATGGCGTTTTTGCTTTGCTGCTTTGCTGCTTGCTGTTGCATCTGGAGCTGTGCGCTAGCAAGCAAATGCCCGGGAGGCCAGGAACACGCTTTGTTTCCTTTTCCTCGTCGGGAGCACGCGTCGCTGAGTCTTGGTTTCTCTCTCTCTCAAGTTTTTACCCGTCTCCCGCCAAAGTAATAATGGTCTGAGTGGACGTGATACTGCCGCGCTGGCTCGCTGGCTGGCTGGCTGGTGGAGCTGTGCTGCTCTGCTGTGCCGCTGTGCTCGGCAACCCGCGCCTGCCTGCCTTTCCAGCTGGCCAGAGAAACCACCACCAGCGATTCTTGCCTCGCCTTCGCTCTTCGCCGCCGCGGGTGCTTGCTCATTCTCAAACCATTCGTCGACACCCATCTAATCAAATCATTCTTCTGCACATGTACATCTGTAGACATATGAATACTACTGATACTGACTACTACGTCGGACTGATTGCCCTACCACTTCCCCTTCCCTTCCCTTCCCTTGCCCGTCCCTTCCTTCACCCTTATCCCCCCAAACCTCGCACCAATATCTTTTTTCCCGTAGACTACCACTTAATGCCACTCTCCTCCTGCCCCGTTCCGTACCCGCACCGCCCTGTACCGTGCGGGTCCTCCAACGCGTTACTGTGGTCGCAGCGTCTGCGTCTGCATCCATCTGCTTCTCCGTCTGCTTCTGTTTTTTTTTTTTGCCCACCAGGCCCCCTCCACATCCCAGCCTTGGGAAAAGCGACGACGCATCACGGGCGACAGGACCACTTTGAGGACGAACCAGCACAACTCCTCCTCCACTCACCCACCCACGGCTGAACCGTGTGAACCGTAGCCTGTCATCCTCGCCGGCATCCGCTCAAATCAGCGCCCTCTGTGCTTTCCGGTCAGCCCAAGCCAACGCATGCAGCTACACAGGGTTGCAGCTTGAGCCCTCGATCGCTATCCAATCTGCCCTGGTCCGCTGGCTCAGTGCTTCTTCCAAAATCGCTCGCGAGCCAGCCAAGCCCTGCAAACGGCAGTGAGCCTCTGCGCTTGACCCCAGTCCCGGTCCGCGATTCCCCCTGTACACAGCTGCAACTGTCTGCCAATGCCTGCAATTGCTTCCCATTGCCTTGCCTTTGCCAAGTGCTATGGCTCTGAGGCACCATGCTCCTGAATATCGTCATATTTGATGGCTGATAGTGTGTCCTTCCTGCCTGCACTGCTGCTAGGCGGTACTCCGACGCCTTCTCCTTTTAGCTGTCCGCGACTAAGATCCAGATCCTACATGGAAAACAAGGTTTGCGCCCCCAATGGCGCCGTACCCGCGTGGAACCATCTTCGATTGTACAGAATAGCCTCCCCTTTCTTCCCTAGAACATTTGGCTGGCTAGGATGAATTGCGCTTTCACAAGCGATCCCGCCCACACGGCTGTACGCTGTACCTCGGGGGCTGGGGGGGCAAAATTCCCAGAGGGTAAAACACAAAAGAAATAACAAAAAAAGGCAAAATTCCTCGCCGCTCACGTTCTTTCTGCATGGTCAATTACTATACAGGTAGGTCTGCATGTCGTGCTAGGGTCCATCACGCTACATCGCTACCAAAGCTTGCAAACCGGAGTAATACAGATGGACCATCGCCCTTGCAGTTGTCCTCAGAAAACCTCAGGCTGGATCATCACCCGCCCGTGGAAGCCATCATCAAATTCATCAATACATGTCACGGATCCATTGCTTCGAAACGGAAACTGCGGGTGTGATTGCGGCCTGAATAATGAACAATGGCTTGGTCGCAATCTGACACGTCCAACTAAAGAGCCTCCACCGACGCGTCTGCTGAGTATTGTCTCCAAATTATTGGCAACTGCATCGATCGTGCTGGCTAGCCGCGACCCGGGGCCACTCCGTGTTTTGATTTTGCACCGTAAGCCTCCGTTGCGAATTTCCAGAAAATCATCCTTCAATCAGGTTTCCCTGTCTGGCCTACTCCATTTGCGGGGTTGGCGTCCATCTATTCAGGCGCAACACGGAAGGCTATTTCAAGGCCGCTTCGGTCGCATGCAAAGACCCACGTCCTTTGCTCACAGTGACCGCACCTTGACGTTGTGAAAGAAAAGACTTGCCATGTCATTAACTTGATGCAGCTTGACCATCGTGTCTTCTTTCGTCTTTCGTGTCCCTTGTATGCACATCATGTTGAGTAAGGGCTCCGCTGCGGCTTGCGAGGACGCTCAGCTGCGCGTCTCCCGTGAGCAATCGGAGGCTGCAGGTTGGAATCTGTTCAATTGTAGATCTTGCTGCCGTTATACGGGCCACTCAATGGCGCGCCATGATTCGGCTTCGGGTATTATTGAGCGCGGCTGGGTCTCTTCTCCTCTCCATGTCACTCTTGGCGCGATTTCGCGCATTTTCCTACAATTGAGCGTCTAACAAAAAAGCATTGCCCTAACGCAGCCCATATGCAACCCCCCTTTCCTTGATTCTTGCACTCGCCTAGATTAACTGCTTCACTCGCCGCTGCAGCTAGCAGTAGAAGCCGGCAGCATCGGATTTACCGCGTCTCGTCTCCAGCCTCCAGCCACCGCTGATTCTTAACTCTGCCCGAGATTTGTGTCACGACCGCGAACGCAGCGCGTCTTAAAGTACTTGGAGCCTCAGCGCACGCGACCACGCGGCGCGACGAAACCTTGGGATCAGACTATTTTTGATCTCTGACTACAAGCCACGCTTTAGCTACTCCAAACCGGCCGCACACCGAGTCCGAGGAGCAGCTCGTCTCGTTATACTGTGGGCCCCATTGCACACATCCACCTTACTTCTGCAAATTTGCTCAAACTTTTCATCTTTCATGCGGGTCTTGATGCGTACGGAAAGCGGTATGACAGACATTAATACTTCACCACAGCAACGCTTCGCCGATATGTGCAGAGGCAGCCGTCCGTGAAACCGGCCACTTGCCTTTGAGGCGGGATTTCTTGACTTTGCCTCCGTTCGCTTATTGCGGACGGTACCTGGACACCGCATTTACCTGTGCATTGCACTGCGCTGCTGATGAAGCAAACAATTTCAATGCAGTCGTCAAGACCCGTTGACAACCATGGAATGTCAGGCGGTCACATCAGCCTTCAATGCAGGCCGTGCGACTTCACCCTTTGCGATGAAACAGGCATGAACATTCGATCCTAAGAAGATACTCTTTCGCCATGATCCCGTATGCACAAAATTATGTCCAATAAGTCGGCGCCATGGTGCCGTTTCGTAAATGTTGTACCCCGCTGCTGACGGTCAAAGCTCCGCCCCCGATTAACATCACCGTTGGCTATATTGCTTTTCGAAAAGACTCACTGTTAAAGGTAACGCGTTCTGCGCCTCGTCTGACTCTTGGATCCTAAAGGGGGCGATGTACGCATGCAAAGCTGCGCGTTATGCTGACCGACATGTCATGTTTCATGAAACTTCGTGGGGCGTCACAGCGCGGTTGGGATCCGCGTGCGGATCACTCGAACGTTACTCACATCCGTTCCTTGAGTTTTTCCTCACTTGTTATTTGTATGTCGGGATAGTTGGAGAAGGCTTCGGCTTTGATCTTTCAGTCGCTCCTGTGACGTCAGGTTGAAACGCCGAGCTAGTTCCGGCGTGAGTCGTGTGAAGCTAGTCTAGTCGACCGTTCACGCTTCGCCAACACTATTCAAAGGACCGTGTGCGCGTAAACGTTCCGCTACGCTTAATTTTGCTGCGGTTCTATGATCTTACTCCAGATCTTAAATCGGGCCAAGGTGGGTTAAAGTTAAGTTCCTGACATCTGTGTTAAGGAAGTCACGTAGTCATGATGGAAATCTTCCTCTCCCTCATGGGGATTGGGCGGCAACGACAAAATTTCGGAAGGATAGTTTCCCGATGTGAATTCCCCATCAAGCGGCATCCTTCAGACATCAATCGTCTAGAGTCCAATTGTGTATTTCATGAATAATACCAGTCTGGGTACAGAAACCCCCTTTCCCCTTCTGAGCCCCTGAGAGCTTGGAAAGTTACCCTAGCTATCACACAACCAAGAAAGAGTTATTATCTGCCAAATCTCCGTTTTCAATGTATGCATTGTGCTAGAGGTGCAATCGACGACTATGGGCGCCAGCTGTGATGTTCGAGTTTCCGGGTTCGGGTTCATTGTGCTAGGGGCGCCTGATCGGGCCGGCGAGATGACCATGGGCCATAAGTTTACAATGAAGATATCAAATACGTGAATATTTTTCATAGGGCGATGTTGTGGCGGCCTGAAATTTACGGGACCATGATGGAGGCTGGAGAAAAGAAAGGTGTTGCTGAAAGTGAGGTCGGAGCCCGGAACCGAAAGCTCCGGCCAATGGCCCGTGCATTCAAAATTTCTAGATCTGCCAAGACAAAAGTTCGAAGATTCAAAGTTACCTGCAACATTTGGCGGTAATGATAAGTCTGTACTCTCGTTGCTAGTGCTGGCTCTCAAGTCATGCTCTAGGCTTAGTATACTACCAAATATTTCAGAAAGCCCTTCAAGATACCCATACCCGCCATGGATATACATCGATCCCGCTTCGTGCCCTTCCCACCTTCCGCGATCAACGCGCTTGCCTTTTCACATCCCGAGGCAAACGATAGCAACAATGATCCCGAGTGCTTGCGACTTGCGATTGGGCGCGCCAATGGCAATATTGAGATCTGGAACCCGGCCAACGGCGCTTGGCTGCTAGAGAAAGTGTTTTATGGGGGAAAAGACAGGAGTGTTGAAGGGCTGGTTTGGACGCAGGAACCAGATGAGAAAGACAACCAGAACAAAGTAATTCCGGGAAAATTGAGACTTTTTAGCATTGGATACTCCAGCAGCGTCACGGAATGGGACCTGGTGACTGGCTTACCCGCCCGCCACTCAGACGGCAATCACAGCGAAGTATGGTGTTTCGCAGCGCAACCACGAGTAAAGACGACTGCGAATGCGACCTCGGAGGCGGGCACAGATTCACAGAAACTTATTGCAGGTTGTGCAGACGGCACAGTGGTATTACTTTCCACCGAAAATGACGACCTCCGCTTCGAGAGATTCGTATCTCGATCGTCGACTAAGAAAGCGCGTGCCCTCAGCATAACATACAAAGATCGCCATATTGTACTTGCCGGTTTTGCGGACAGTATGATCCGGGTCTTTGACACTAGGAATGGCAATGTTCTGCGGAACATTTCTCTGGGAAGTGGGCCCCATGGCGGACCTAAAGAGATTTTAGTCTGGAAAGTAAAGTGTCTTTCAAATGGCGATTTCGTTTCCGGTGACTCTACCGGCGATATCAGAATCTATAACGGAAAAAACTACAGTCAGATGCAACGAATTTCTGGTCATGAGGCGGATATACTCGATCTCGGCGTATCTCGCGATGGCACTATGATCTTCAGCGTGGGAATGGATCGTCGCACATGTTTTTACTCGAGCAAGAAATCAGCAGCAACTCGTGGGACAGGCGGCAAGTGGCGCAAGGTTTCTCACAAGAGATACCACGAGCACGATGTGAAAGCTATGGCAACATATGAGGGTAACAAGCTGAGCATCGTTGTTTCCGGAGGTTAGTTTTTCGCCACGCAACTTCGTGACTCCGCTAACCCAAGGTTCGAATAGGTATCGACACCCAACCAGTCGTCGTTCCGCTCCGCCAGTTCGGAAAGGAGCTGAGTCGTGGGCTACCAGCATTACCTCACGCTCCTCCCTTGATCAGTGCCCCCAATGCACGTTTGATAATCAGCTGGTGGAACAGTGAAGTCCGAATTTGGAGGGTCAAGTCCCAAGATGATCGCACCGAGAGGCCCAAAGTCGTGGCTCGGTTGGCGCTGCAAGGAGATGAGAACGTTACATCAGCTTCGATAACACAAGACGGCGACCTTCTAGCCATAGCAACAGCAAACGTGGTGAAGCTGTTTCAGTTGCTCCAGCCTCCGGCTGGATCTGGAACTGGGCTGCGCATTAGAAAGATAGAGGTTCCTACCGTTGTCGGTGCTAGGCTAGTACGATTATCAGCGGACGGAAAGTGGCTCACTCTAATTACCGCATCAAACGAAGCCCTACTTCTGCGGATACTCCCTCCAGAAGATGAAAGCGACCGGCCTTTGCCGCTTGACAAGATCGTACGCTTGCAACGACAACCTCGACCGAACTCCGCTCGAGATCCGCTTAGCGGGCTCTCAGGAGAATACGCTCGCTCGATTGTTCATGCCGAATTTTCCACTGACGGAAAGGTGTTTGCAGTTGCAGATCTTGCTGGCTACGTAGATACCTGGGTCATCGAAGGACACGAAGACCCCACTGCGCCTGAAATAGAATGCGATGAGTCTGTCGAATCTGACGCAGAGGATGAGGGCGATGAAGAGGATGAAGACACCTCTCCCAAGGGACAAGTAATGTTCCTGGGGCAACGGTGGATACCTAACCCTTCAGGACACCTTCTCCCTCGACTTGACGCAACACCTGTTCTCCTTTCTTTCCAGCCAACCATAGAGCAGCCCGAAGAGCCAAAAGGCAATCCTGGTGTACATCCTACAAGGAATAACCCCCACCCCCATTCGCATGAGATACCCAATTCTCAATACCGACTCCTGGCAGTGTCTGCGGATCATCGCCTTCATCTTTTCGATGTTTTGACTGGACGATTATCTGAATGGTCGAGGCGGAATCCACCATCAAGCTATCCCACTCCATACCGTGTCCTCGATCTCCCAGCCAAGGGATGTATATGGGACACGAGTGAAGATCGACAACGATTGTGGCTCTATGGAGAGAAGTGGCTATTCATGTTTGACCTTTCCAAGGACTTTCCAATCCCCGAATCCACGGATATCGACATGGGTGACGCCGCAGACGAAACAGGTGCGACAGGATCCAAGAAGCGGAAACGGGATTTGCTCAAAGACGCTTCGCGAAAACACAACACCGGTGCCGGCGATATCATTCCAGAAAAGGAAATTCCTGTCACAAAGCTACGCAAATTCACTTCATCCCAGGCGGACGAGTCGATGAAACAAGCTTGGATTGATGCCAACGATGCACGCAAGAATGCAGCATCTGACGATGAAGAGCTTGAAGACAGCAACCAGAGCCTAGCTACCCTCCGCCGGACGAATGGCGAGTCAGAAGAGAACAACAACGCAGGCGGCGAAGTCGGAGAGGTTCTAGACCCGCGCAAAAGTAACGAACACTGGTGGCACACTTTCAAGTACCGACCCATACTAGGCGTGGTGCCAATTGGTTACGCACAAGAGTCTCAGTCTCCTGAGGTTGTGCTGGTGGAGAGGCCGCCTTGGGATTTCGATTTGCCGCCAAAGTTTGTTGGAAGTCATGAACAATAGAGTTGTTCAGTGCTTTTTTGGCGACTTGTATATAGGATAAAAAAGTTAGGTCAAGAGTGAATTGGATCTGTTTAATGATGATAGGTTTGTGCCAATGTCTGTTGATTGATCGTCGGAATACTTCCTGGTGTGTGTAACGCATAGAAAATATCCAGAATCTTGGGCCCTGTTGCAGTGGTCAATATTGAGGCTTGGAGGATTGCGGACATGTTGTGTTTGTTTGTAGTGATTGGATTTGCTAGATAATGTCCGTCTTTATGTGGCGAGACACTCCAAATATATTTTAACACAATAAATTCAAAAGGCTAGAGAGAAAGATATTCTCGGAATAACAACTTTACATTATAAAGTCTTTCCCCTTTTAATATCTTTTTAGAATATGCTGTACTTACTATACAATACAATAACCTGCCACAACTGTCGCGCGACCACCTTACTTTAGCCAGCAGTGGATGTGGAGATAGTTCATGTATCCTAACAAAATTCCGTCAACTTGTTGCTTATTATATGTTAATGCTATTCCGAAAGCTGCGCTAGAATTCGAGGCGGTTCTGTGTCTCTATGCTGATTTGAAGTCCTCTATCTAGAATGGGCAGAGAAGGAAGATCCGAGCACCTGGCTTAAAGCAGCTTAGCTGTAATTTATCGCTGCTGATACTAGCTTTCTACGCTTGACTCGCATAAAAATGACTGACTCTTAAGCTCGCGTATAGCATACTCGAGTCTATGCATGCTCGTAGAATCGTGAGATATCGTCATACACATCTTACCCGGCACGTAGTCGGCGACGCCTCGGTACCCATACGGGCCGAGACGTCACCTGACACTATACGATCCCTGAAGACTTTCACCCCTTAAGGATTCGTCCCTATCTTATAATACAAGCCCTATTTATCTCACAGCTGCTGTCCCTGTTGCAAGATCCCCTCACATATGCCGCCATAATCATGATTAGTTATACTCTAGTTAACTATATCTAACGTACTAGATAAATGCGACATTATTGATCTACCTCAATATTCTTCTTCCTGCCACTGATTTAATGTTTTAAGCAACGACTTTGTGTGAGGATGCTGTTCGCCGAAGATCCGTTTGCGCAGCTGGAAGCATGCCTCAACTAGAGAAAAGGCCTCCTTATCGCCGCCTTGGGATTTCCATGTGAAGGCAAGATTAGCCATGCTGGTCAGCGTGGAAGGATGCTCCTCCAGCTCTTCGGCCTCCTTCCACCGCCCCTGATTCCTGTACGTCGACGCTAGATTAGCCATGCTGGTTAGCGTGGAAGGATGCTCCTCCCCAAGCACCCTCTTTCTCGTCTCTATTACTTGCACCTCCAGCTCTTCGGCCTCCTTCCACCGCCCCTGATTCCTGTACGTCGACGCTAGATTAGCCACGCCAGTTAGCGTGGAAGGATGCTTCTCCCCAAGCACCCTCTTTCTCGTCTCTATCACTTGCACAAACAGCTCTTCGGCCTCCTTCCACCGCCCTTGACTCCGAAACGTCGACGCTAGATTAGCCATGCTGGTCAGCGTGTCTGGATGCTCCTCCCCGAGCACCCTCTCCCTCCCTACTAACACCCGCCGATGCAATCTTTCAGCCTTGGCGTACAGACCTTGACAATCAAGAATGTTCCCGAGAAGAAATAAAACTTTGAGGCTGCCCGTATTGTCATCATCGTCCATGCTCTGGCTTTGATAGCTCTCTAATAACCTACGCACTACCGCCTCCGCAGCTTTATACCTTCCTTGCTCGATAAGCACGCTTCCTAGCTTATAAAGCATATCTAATGTCTCCTCAGCATTGCTTAAGGATAACGTCTCCGCTTAAAAGATCTGATCTCGTAAACGCACTTCCTCATCTTCTTTATATCGCAATAGCGTATATATATTCGCCTCTGTTATACTCCAGGCGCAGTCAAAGTGAGTTTCGAGGCGTGTAAGAGATCGAGTTATGGGCGCGGGGCTTTGCCCAGTAAAGCCACTATCTTAAGGCCAGACGATGCTCGAGACTGATAGGGTGGGAGAGGATATCTATAGACTCTGCGCCGCTATAGAGACACTTCTAGGCGATAAGTCTAAGCCTACGAGCGAGTATACAGACATTACAGCTACAGGAGAACCTCGTTCGGAGATCGTGCGGCATCCTACAGCAGACGGCGTAGCTTTTATATATTAGTAAGGAATTCTTGCCACGCTTATACTTAACTTACATGCTGCTGGACTAGGCGCGTATAGAGAGCTCTCTACCACCCCTTTCCTTTTCATCCATCGCTCGATCTTCTACGGCTCTACCTAATTACCTCGCACCTTAAACACGAGCTGACCTTTGTTAGGCTCGACAAGCTTCCTTCTCTAGCGCTTCCGCACGATTGCTGCCATCTCCTCCAGCTTAATGTTCTTGTCCTTTCCCCACTAGCTAATACGCGTTCGATACTGCCGCTCGCTGCAGGTGTTTCTATGTCAGCATTGCGCTTAAACTCGCTCTACTCGGAACAAGGAGTAACATACTTAGCTTGAAAGCCATACTCCTTCTCCATAATCTGCCTTACTTCTAGCAATAGCAATCCTTATACAGTATGCAGATCCAGGATGCGGTCCTTATATGGCTCCCAGTCCTCCGCGTGAAGGGTCGGTACTTTGCGCTTTCGCGGTCGAGCTGGTGGAGCCATAGGTGATAGAGCCTCCGCTGGCACAGACATAAACTGGTCGTTGCCAGCAATCTCCGCATCGTGCTGCGCATAGCTCGAGAGCACCGTAGGCTGACTGAACGGGTACGGTGCGTGGTAGGGCAGACCTGCGACTTGTTCGTTTGGGTTGTGTCTCTGCTGGACGGAGAAGATGGCTTGATTAGTGCTATAGGCTCCATACACTTGCTGCACAGGAGGATGGCGATGACCAGGATATGATAGTCCAAAGTGAGGCTGGCTGGCTGGCGCTACGTTGGGCGGTGGGTAATTCATCGTCAGTCGTCGACAGAGGCAGATTGTCCTGTCGTCCGATGCTGCGAGGCATGCGAAGTAGAAGTAGAAGTAGAAGTAGAAGATGTCCACTCAGGAAAAGGAAAGAACGAGCGCGCGAAATGTGCCCCATGTTGCGGTCAGTAGCGCAAGGCTGTGAAGTGCTGTCGCCGGTGAAGCAAACTGCAATGCGTGGAAGGCGATTGGACACAGCTCCAAACTACTATTATTACTTGAGTGGCAGATAGCCCGCAGCTGCGCGGACACCTGTGCTCAAGCCGCCCAAGCGTTCCGCTGGAAAAGAGTTCGCCCTGGCCACGTTTGCAAACTACAATTGCTGGAGCACGCAGACGCGTCGACAAGTCGGACTTGTTGGCGGCATAGATCGTTGTATAATGCCCTCAGCTGGGCCGGCTCTACTTGAGCCATGTATGGAAGGCAGATGTTAGCAGCGATAAACAGCAAGCAGACTAGAATCAGCCCGGAAGCACGGTAGCATCTCAGAATTAAGCACAATTCTCGGAATAGCCTTACCACATATCGAGCTATAAATTAATAAACCTGTACTAAGATATATAAAAGCTCTAAGGACCTGCTACCGGCCGAAGTAAGGCGGTCGCGCGACTGTCATAATAAATTATTGTATTATATAGTAAGGATAGTATATTATCTAAATGTACAAAGAGAATACAAATTTCAGGACATAAAGTCGCTCTTCCGAGAATATATTTATCTTTAGCCAGTCGTGGAGTTTATCGTGTTGAGAAGTAGTTGTTGAGTCTCGCTACACATTGTGTCTCGCTACGCAGTGACAGACGTTATGAAAGTATCATGGTACATTCAAGAGCACTTCTACTCTAGACCAGTCTTCCTAATATGTATGTTCAATCTAGGATGATAATAGAGTTAAGATCTATACTTTCTATTCTATATCGCACCGCAGTATATGTTTGTACACCACCTTAGTTCATCACAACCCACATTCACCCCTTTTATCTATCCCGTCTATATCCCATATCATCTCCTCTACCGACCCCATCAAAATACCCCCCAATTTCTCCTCCACTTAGCCCAGGAACAGGCTTTCGACCGATATTCCCACGACTATTCCTGTTCCCCGCCCCTACAATCTCTCCAACATTCAGCGGTGTAGTAGGAATATCAATATCCACCTCCTCAAACCCATCATTCGGTGGGGTCTCACGTCGCTCCGGCTCTTCAATAATGCTCAAATCGACTCTACTCGGGTTCCTCGTTGAGACAGCTGTGTATTTCTGTTTACCGAGAGTACCTGCTTCTGATAGCGTCATAAAGGTACTTGGTGTGCCAGGTCTGGACATCATGTCCTCCGGTCTGCCGTATAATTCGCCGTCCCCGCCGAATTGCTCCCTGAACTCGGCTCGCTTTTTGAAGTTTTCGAAGTCTAGGTCTTGCTCTGTGACGATTTCAACGGGCGGGATGTCTTGTGCCCCAGTGACAATTTGGCCCGGTTGCTCGGGGTTGAGTTCAGCCATGAACATGTCGCTATATCCGATTGGGATGCTGGGCATGGCGCGATCGGTGGACCGTCTGTGGGGAGCTACAAAGATATTGCGGACTGTGTTTGATCGATGGCCGTATATTTCTTTGAGTAGATGTTGGGACCTGGCGTGTACCATAGGGGTAATGAGACGTTTGTAGAGCGCTGGGTTTCCGAAGCGCACGACGACTCTGTCGCCGCGTTTGGGCTTGGAGCTGCTATGAGGACTGCCGCCTTCAGAATCCGAAAAGGGCTCAGTGGAGTAATAAAGAAGCTTTTCGTCGAAGGAACGCTTGCAGTACCACTTAAAGGCAAAAAGGAGGAAGGGTAATGGTACCATGGCATACAGCATGTTTCCGTTTCTGACGGAGTTGATGGAGCCAACGCCTTGTGCGCCTACAACAAGAGCGATGATAGCATTTGCTAGCATAGTAGCGAAGAGGAGGCGGTTGACAAGAAAGCGCCAGAAACGGCCGCCTGACTCCGTCTTGGTGATGAAGACGTATTGGAGTAGGTACTTCTTGAAGACTGCGTCAACGCTAAGGTAGAAGGCTGTGACCGGCAGAAGAATAGGCTGCAAAGTTCCGAAGCAGAGACCAATTGTAGCGACAAACAGATAGTTGTTGTAGTAGTCTGTGTATGCGAAAGGTTGGGGTGCACTAAGCTCGATGAGTTCACGAGGAGTAGGTGAAAACCATGTACGCAGGATATAACTTCGCACAAAAGGCCAGGCTTGTACTAGATCGATAGCAGCTCCAAGATTGCGTTGCATCTGCCAGGTAAGCCAGAAGGTGGAGACGTTCAGTAGACCCGTCATGACCTTAGAGAAAAGATGGGCGGATCGAATGGCCTCCCAGACCCCTTGATCCTGTGCTGCAATGACGGAAGCAACAAATCGCCATCCAGATCCGAATACTGAGAATACGAAAAGGTTGTTGAATACAAAGAATGCGTACACTCGTGACGTAACATGTCGCTCTCTAGAGGTTTTGGAGACGTCTCCAGAATGAGTGTACAGTCGGCGAAAGACAATTGGAATCCCCATATACATGAGCGTTTGAACCAGCGGAGCCAGAACACCCTGAGCGATACCCCATCCTGTGGGATGCGCCTGCAGATTGCTCTGGAAAGAAGGCCAGACAAGACCAAGGTGGGAGAAATCAGAAAGAAAGACAGAGGTGAGGATGTTAGGGACAATAAAGGCAATCGTGAAGAGAACCATCCACAAACCATCCCAGAACATACGTGCTCGCCTGGTCGCTCGACTCATAGACAGATTCTGCCATAAGAGATCGTGGGGTTTGGGAGCAAGGTAAACGTCGCAACCGCCTGGTCCCTTCTTCCTTGAGGCATGTGCGACAGCGTGCGCGTCCTCAATATGAGTACAGCTCGCAAACCCATAAGACATGGTGTCTCTGCTATCGATGCTTTGTCGAACATCCTTGATTTCTGTCTCCAGCTTCGCGACACGGTCGGTCAGGTAGTCAATAGCATCCACTCTCCCGTTGCCATATGCTGTAGTATCCTCTTTGGCAACCTTACAGGTAGGGCGTTTGTCGGGCAACTTATTTGGGTCGTAGAGATACTTCGCCAAGTACCCTTCGAGCTGTCGAACTGCCTCATCGTGCCTTTTGATGAGCTCCGGGAGATCCTTTACGTTTCGGCCGATGGCTGTACGAGGAACATCTTCTGTTTGTTTTGCTTGGTCGACGAGCTGCACAATTCCATCATCACTTTGTGAAGATGCGGGTATATGTGTGAGCTCCAATCGGTCAGTGATTTTCATCCATCATAGATCATCAAGACTTACCAGAAGAGTTCTCGAATGGAGGCTGGATCTATAATCATTACTGTTGAAGTAGGCTCGCCTGAGCATAAAAATCTTTAGATAGTTCCACCAGATAAAGAAGCACACAGTGCCTTGGAAAAGATAAGAGCAAGCAACAAAGGCCCAGAACTTGGGACCAAATATGTACTGTGGAGTGAACTACAGATTATTAGCATAACCTATTAAGTTCTTGTCATCATTACTCACTTTCATCAGAGTAGCAATATTATCCTGCAGCATAATTAGCCCAAGCTCCCATACCTAGAAAGTGAATCGTCTCTTACCCATTGCTCATAGAAGGCTGAGCCTCCTACTACATTAACGGGAATACTGCAGAGTCGTTAACATCCCTCAACATCTAGTGCTAGAAGAATCTCATACAGTATACCACAACCAAACACAGTCAGAACCAAGAATATATTCCTAATCATTCGCATAAACCGAAGAAAGACCACTGCATCGAGTCCAATCTTATCTACCAATTCTTGTTCCTTGACATCCTTGACAGCATGGAACCAACTGAATGGTCGACGGCCAAGAGATGGCGGGGCATGTTTCTGATCGGCATGCTTCGCTCGGGGTGCATAGACCCGAGAGTTGCGTGGCCGGAGCCAGCAGAAGACGAGGAAGAGGCTTCCTGCGACCGCAAAGGACCATACGATGGCGGCGTAGATGGAGTTTTCTTGAACCTAGAGAAGACAGATCAGTCAATGCTCCTAAGAACCAGGTGGGCCAGAAGGGCTATGATGTACCTCCGCCTGGAAGGGATCTGCAATTAGATTGAGAAATTGGTCAGTGCTGTCGCTTCCCGAAGATTGTCGAAGATGCAGTCGCATATTGTAAAAGATCTCCCAGAGAGCGAATGTCGAGAAAAACAGAAACAAGAAAAGAAGAGCAGTTAAATTGACCGTGAAGAGGAAAGGAGATAGAAAGAGAAACCGAAACCCCTCGATATTCGTACTCTAGTGCAGGGATACAGCATTTCTGTTGGGAGCTAGAGATGAGTTTGCGAGATCGACCAGACACTACGTCATTTTCACTATTTAGTGTGGAGGCCACGCACTAGGCCGATGGACCTCTATCCCCATCATCATGACACTGACGTTCCTGTGTTTGGACATGTCAATCCGAAGGCGAGTAACAAAGTAGTGTAAGGTTTTTCATAAGGCTGATGCATGGTCACGGTTCATTTCAAAGTTAAAATCTACCTTGGCAGGGGCACACAAAATACAGGTTGTGGTCACCTTGATCTCCGCCAATCACAGGTTTACGGGGGAAATCCAGGCACACCTAAAGTCTAGAACATCTGTGGCTACATAGGGCCAAAGCCAACGACTGATCTTGTATTTAAATAGGGCACTAAGAGCCTGTGGTCTCTCCATGTGACGTACGCTCAAACGTAAGCCACTAAACAAATCCAGGAGAAAACGAGTGGCGACATAATTCTCTATCTACGAGTAATAGCCATAACGTAAGTCATGTATAAGGATAGGAAATATTCCACAACTTAATTTTGATGCGCAAAACTGCGACTGAACGGGAATGAACTGCCTAGAGAAAGAGCGCCTCAAGGCTCGACATCCGAAAACACAGCCGAAATTGATAAACGATATTGTCGTGATAATCATCTACAGTATTACCGTGAAAGTCATCTACAGCATAGAGAACGAAATAGAATATTCTGGTTGACTGGTCAATAGGAGGAGTTCGCAAACTCAAGCATCTCCAAGAGAAAGAAGATACTGCGGATTGCTCACTGAGTTTACGGTATGGTCGATTCGGGCGCGTTGGGAGTAAAACCGATAGAGACGTGTAGATCCCACCGCAAGTACGCTCCAGACTTCATATCCTCGAGCGCCTTTTGCTTGTAGTCATCCACTTCTTGCTCACTCCAATACCCCTCGGCTTTGATGCTCGCGAGGTTCTTGAGACCACCAAAGACTGCCCCCAAGCCAATCTGAGTGAAATCTTGACGCTGCTCGACCAGCCGATCAGTACTGAGGACGTCCTCTTCAATTTCCAGTAGACCGCCGTCGGAGAACAGCTGCCTAAAATCGGGGAAGTTATAGCCGAAGCGTTTGACGAGCGTGGTGTTGAGCTGTATCTGGGCTCGGGTGAGGTGATGCCCTCCAGTTGATTCTGGGCTCTCTCCGCGGAAGCCTCTCGCAACGAAGAAGTTGCCCTCGGTCCATTGGATTGCTCCTCCTGGCTTCAACATGGTAAGGACGTTGCGCAGCGTAGATTCCCAAACGCCTTCACCCATGGAGATGACGATTAGCCGAATGTTGACCAGATCAAACTGACCCTGCAACTCCTCAGGAATGGGTTTCTTGAAATCACCAAAGCCGAGAGTTACATTTGACGGCAGGGTGTCTGCGGGCAAGAATTGTTCTGCTGAGATGTCGTAACCATTGAATTGGTATGTTTGTGGTGAGACTTTAGCCATATCGGTAAGCCAGATGCCAGTACCCGTGCCGACATCAGCGATTCGAGCATTTTCTGGAAGGGCGTCGGCAATGGATGGGTGAAGCAGGTACCCGATGCTCCTGCAGCGTGTTACAATGCGTATTCTACCGGCACTTGCGAGGCGATTTTTCTTACTTCGTCCATACTTGATGTTGTTTCAAGAGCCGCTTCTGCTCTTCAGAAGCACGCCCTAACCAGTAAGGCTCGTCATTGGCCATTTCTGCGTCCCGGGAGTTTCGATTGTGATACAAGGGAGTTGGAGGAACGAGGTTTCCCTTCGGTCGGGTCGGCTTGTAGAGAGCGACAGGCGCGGGAGCTGCAAATGACACGTCAGTTGACCCCCTCTCGTTCGCATATGCAGCCGGGACGGGAAAAGGACGGAAAAGGTGAAGGTGATCCACAATTCGGCAACAATAGGAACTAGGGTTTTTGGGTCAATCTAGACCGGTGTTGGACTAACTACTTGCAATCATGCAGTCACCTCCTCGTTACCTGTGGACTATTGCAGCTAGTCCCATGTCAAACTGCCAACACAGTATTACAAGTAGCAAATAAGTAGTTGAGGGAGCAGTTTGTTCTCAGAAAAGGATCCAAGATGGTGGAGTCAAACTGTCCAGCTCAAGCTGACGATAAGCATATTCCGTATGGATATGTGTAACGCTTCTGGGCGTTGCTCCAACAAGATTTCCATGAGCTGCTGCAAATGCGGGGTGAAAATGGCGTGAATAGGCCCGTCTTTGCGCCTATCAATAAGTTGACCGATGACATTGGCAGCGGATGCGGCTCGGCCATCAACCACAAACTGATTCCAAACAAGACGATGCATTGTGAAAGAACAAAGGAATATGCCAATAAGTTTGCTGATACCAACAATCAAGTTCGCAAATTCTACGGGAGCAGATCACTTGACACCTGGGATTGACATCAAGCACACCAATGGTAAATTACAGATATTTAATCCACGTTTCATGGTTGCAGAAACCAATCACGCTTCATTGATGACTACTTAATTTCAAGATCTTAACGATCCTCCGTCGGAAATTCGAGGCTCCAAGTACATAACCATAGACGGGAACCACCCACAAACTAACCAGTCCAAACCGGTGGGCCTGGGGGACTGTACGACGATGCACCCTATTGACGCATGAGTTATCGAAACATGGTACCGAGAGAATAATACTTACGCTATAGATATTGACCTTGATGCCTGGATCTGTGGCCTTGTATGCACCAGGGAAAGCAACCAGAGGGCCCGGAGTTCCGTTTCCGCCTCCTGTAACGCGGATCTGGGCGCACGAGATATAGAACTGCGCTCCACCGGTGTTACTTGCTTGATGAAGAGCAATGTGTTCGATTCTAAGCAGATAATCTCCTGAAGGGGTGTTCTTCGGAATGGTCACGCTCACGGATCCCTTGTCTGAATGACGGTCAATAAACGCATTCTGAGAAAAAGAGGAATCAACTTACTCAGACTTCCCCAGCTCAGCTGTCCACCCGATGATGTTGCCTGCTCGGCGTAAATCTAAATCACGCATTAACATTCCATTTCACCCCCAAAATCTCATGCAGTACTCACCTTAGCCCAAACATTGCCCTCACCCTTAAAACTCTCCACAGTCTGTCCTGCTGGAACCTTCGCAATGTAAAATTGCAATGGGCCAGGATGGAAGATATTCGGGCTCGCTTTGAACCCTACGCTAGATCCTGCCGCCACAGTCTGGGTTTGCGAGGATCCTCCGCCAGAGGTATAGCAGCGGATCTGCACCGAGTTGACATCTGAGACACCGGCATTGGAGTTTTTGTTGTCGGTTACGCGGACGTATTGCCAGTCCGTGGTTCCAGTCAGGGCTGGAAAGGTATCTTGGTAGATGGTCAGTTGGAAGTCAAGTAATGGATGTAGCGAAGAACATAGTACAGTGTCGTGGCTTCAGGACCGCAGCATTAATTTGCTCAGCGGCCACTACGAGGCTGAGGGCTATTGAAAGCTTCATGATGAACTTAAACTGGCGTCTTCACTATCGTGCGTGATAACTCTTGAAGCCCCAGTGTCTGAACTGATCGCAACAAGGAGATTCAAGATTCCTACAACTTTCATATATATATCCCATGACCACGCGCCTATCTTGCTCGCTCTGCTTTTGCCCCGTGGGAGTAATTTAGGCATATTAAGCGGTGGTTCGGAAGGTGTACTCATTTTGCCGGAAGCGGTAATCTGAGATTAAATACAAATTGCACAACTTGGTATTTCTACCTCGCGGGGCCCCGCGACTCGGCATTCAGGCACGAGCCGAGCTCTGAAGCCGTTGGGCTGCAGAATGTGGCTTACTTATTTGTGCTATGGAAATAGATCATGTTGAACTGACTACGTGTAGATGCGCCGAGAGTGAATAGATTCGCAATCGTTGACCAAGAAAAGATCAAATGAGTATTAGGGAACTAGCGAGCGACGTCAATCACGCTATTGGAATGCTACATATAGCGCCTTGGTTTCGAGATTCCGGAGGGTTGGCCTAAGAGACTGTTAATTAATCGATGTAGGATGATCACATCAAGCATGACTGACAAAATCAACTCAAGTCACGAAACAAATTTTCTGAGTGGAAGAGAATGAGTGATGAATAATTGCGAAGTCACTGTTCCAAGACTGCACTTGTAACGCGAACGCCAGCGATCTCTAATTCTAAGGCGCATATCTGTCCATACAGATACGTGGCATGTCACGTTTCGACATGATAAAATCGAGTTTGCCCAGATTCTAGAAGTACCAACGGCATCGTCTTAGAGGGCCTTGATCTTCTTCCTGATGGCCTGGCTCTTAGCCTCCCTCGAGCCGCTTTGTGATATAGGGAAGTGTCGACCCACATCAGCGTATGGTGCTCTTCCGAACATCTGCAGATAATTCTGCCGTTTCGAGATCCACCGCGATCTGAGTCCACGTTTTTAGGTGGCAGATTTGTTGGCTAGTCCCGAAGTAGAGTTTCCGTAGTACCCGGTCTCTCTGTAGGCCATTTTGACTGCATAGGCTGCTGTTCTTTCCGTAAAGTGTCGTCCTAGCATCTTCACTTCTTCATTTCGGTCTCAAGCTCTTTGATCTCCATGTTCAGTCCTTGTACCTCGTCCTGAGCCATCATCTGCGCGCTCACTTCCAGGTCCTGAATGACGCCCTCCAAGCCTTGTACAAGAGCCGCAATCTCAGCACGTTGCGCGGTAACAGTTGAAAGAAGCTCTGTGTTGGCTTGTTGAGTCTCTGAAAGCTTCGTGTCCATCTCGGCCTGCTGCTTTTCGAGGAAGGGCATAAGGTGAGCGAGGTGTATTTCGGCCGGGGTTAATGTATGCGGTCTGCAATCACTTTGTCAACACTTTAAAACACCATGGATAGCTTGTTTGCAAAGGAAAGATCACGCACGGAACGGGAACTTCTACAGGACCCCCATTTGCGCTTGTCTCAGCGCGCTTCTTCCTCAGTTTTGCGTCCTCAATACACTGGTCTAGTGAATTGAGTAGCTTAACCACATCGCGGCGCTTCATGATGTCCTCAAAGTTGGTCTTCCATGTCCGGTCCAACTGATCGACAATTTGCCCCCGGAGATTGTCCAACACCTCCGGGCTGTATTGCGCTGCAGTGGGAAAGCAAGACTCAAAGTTCTTAGCAGAACATTTGTCCAGAGAAGCCTTGGCAGCCTGATTGAAGACATTGATCAGACCTTGCGCGCGTGGGCCAGGTGTTTCGGCGATAGGCGGCGCGGGGGTGGGAGACGGCGAGCGGGATTCGGGTTTAGTGGCAGCAGGCATACTGAATGCGAGGGATATTCCAGCGAACAAAGGTTAAGTGAGCTTGAAGAGTCGTACTGCGCGCTGTCAAATTGCAGCATTCAGAGTTGTTTTCGGTTGTGTTTACCCAACTGCTTGGGAAAACGCGCTAGACCCGCACGTGATATGGCGCACCACTGCGCGAGGGGTTCATGTTGCCCCTCCACAACGTCATCAAAAACATTTTGTTGTTTGAAAAATTTCTCTGGTGATGAACAATATCACCGTGTGGTAAAATTTGGAATTATATGAGAGGGTCCTGCTCAGGCGTTTCCTACCTTGCATTAAAGCCTGGAGCTACCTCGAACAAAAGAGCCATAACCCCGTTCTAACCACTAACTGTCTTATTCTCTTCGAGTGGTAGAAATCCCGATCCTCTGGGACATTGTGTCCCCTGGTACGACAAAGTAAATTAATCTACTCACATTTGAATTTTTGTTTGGATATTTATATGATTTTTGTTTTTGGTGCGCTAATAATATCTAGCACTTTGTCACAGAGCAATCATAGTGAATAGAAATCTCACACATGCTCCAAAAATTGAAACAAAAAACCCCGAATAGGGCGTGCTCTCATGACTAACCCCTCAATTGACTCAAGTCACTCCAAGCGCCCTTACACCCGCGTACTACGCTGACCCAAAACCCCGCAACTGCGCATGAAGAAAGAGGAGGAAGCAAGTAACCCCCCTTCCCGCTGTCATTTCCAACTTGTGAACAGTCGTACCATCTTTTTTTTCTTTGTAGCAAACATGATACGTCACTTTGCACCTTACCTTACGCTAAGCAGGTGACTCGTCTCCGCGGGGCATCTGAATAATTCGCATGAGAGAAATCGTAAAAGCGGGTACCAGTGTGACGTTTGACAGGCAAAAAGAGGGCATTCGTACCACTCTCGAGCGGCGGTTGGAACTTGGTGGGAGGTAGTCGACAGGTCGACAGAGCTGCTGAATACCCATTACCTATCGAGATAGAGTGAATAAGGGGGATGAATTTACTTGAACCAACCATATACCTTAGGCTACGCCTATAGAAATCACCATCTACTACCAATGATTGTGTATTCACGTAGAAACCCCAGATTAACAAGGAAAGCCGAGCTCAACCTTGGTACTCGTGGAACCATATCCACAGCCCATACAACCACCTCAGCTGAAATGCAAAAGCACGCCAAACATCACGGCCGCACAGCATACCTCTAATGCATATCGGGGTTTGCCTATCACTCTCAATCTCTCAATACCACAAACTCAACAAAACCCAAGCCCCCTAACAGAACACCCACCCAGCGTGACTGAAAAGCTTCTCCACAAATCTCATCTTCCTCCATTCTCATTGCTTCAATCTTACAAACCCGCAAAACAACGAACAACCAAAAATCCTTACCTACCAACAATCACGATGCTTGCCCGCCTCCTCCGCAAACTCCATATCTCCACTTCCTCTTCCAAGCACCAACACTCCGTACCACCCCACCAAACCAACTCCGCTTCTCCATACAACAATCTCTGGGCCGCCAGCTACGAAACCAAAATCCACAAATCCACCCCGAAAGCAATACGCCAAGACCCGTTCATGTACTCCCACCAAGCTTCTTCCAACCTCTTCTCCAAGTTACCCATCGAGCTGCGCGATATCATCTGGGGGATCGTCCTTGGCGGCAACACAATCCACATGTACTGGCAAAGCCGCGACACGCTGCGCGCGTTTGTTTGCGAGAGCCAAGGTAATTGCATTAGTATGGCTCATGCGCGGAATCACGGGAGAGAGTTGAAATGGGATAGTGCGTGCCTTATCAAAGAGGATGAGATTGAGCAGTATAAGGGGTGGATGGGCTTGCTGCTTGCTTGTCGTGCTATGTGAGTATTTTGAATTTCTTTTTTTTGGGAGAGGAAATATGAGTCGAAGAGATCGCTTCCTTTGTCCTCTTCGAGTTCATTCCTGAAGGAACTGAATAGAAGGACAAAGGAGGTCATTCCGCCAAGCCGATAATCGTATCATGGGACATATACTAACGCCGTCCACATCAGCCACTTTGAAGCACTCAAGATCCTCTATTCAACCAATTCTTTTGATCTATCTGATCACTGGACGAACTTCCGATACCTCCCGTGGAGCATCCCCATCAACTCCCTGTCCAACATCACCACCATAAGAGCGACATGTCACGGGGTTCCCCTGCCTTCGACTAAAACCGATTTCAAGAGTTGGAAGAGGCTCTGGGAGACACTTGCTTTGTTTACTGCGCTGAGGTCTTTGCAGATCCAAGTTATACCTTTGCGAGCAAATTCCACTGTGATACCCAACACGAGAGATGAGATGACTGAGGCGGAGGATGAGTTACTCGAGCCTGTGCAGAGTATGGAAATGCATGTCAAGGTCCAGGGACGCAGAGGAAAGTGGATACTAATTCTACCATGTGATGAGAAGAAGGACGGGCGAGGTATTGCGAAGGAATTGAAGAAAGCAGATTGGGAGATTATCAGAACCTAATCTTTTGAAAGCCTTGTAATTATCCTTAGTAACCCCCAAAAGTCTAGCTTACTGATGCTAAGTATTGAATGACAATGTGGCAGTCCAACTTGAGAGTGTAAGACGTTTGAAATGAATCAAGAACCACATGAATCAACTCCGCTACCTCGAATCGCTTCTTATTGATAACAGCCGCCTTCACCTGGAGGCAGAGAGTTTTCTTTTGAGTCAAAAGAAGTGTGGGCAAGGGGGTGTGTTTTCTGGCTGGAGTGGTATCGAGAAGGGCCTCGCTCGGTACACACATTTGGGCTAAGAGGGCACAATTCAATGCTTCCGTCCTGCAATCGTTGCTGGTAAGCCCGAGTGTTGAGACGTTGATACAATGGATGTTGCTCCGCGTCATTGTGTTCCAGGCCCACATTAGCTGGGCTCTCCTGACCGTCATTGAGGCACTCAGGATCTATGGATGCTAGCCAGTCGAGGACTCCACGCTGAGGCGAGATAGCCGGGATTGGCGAACGCGAATGTGAGTTAGCAGTAATATAAAATGAATCGTCTGACCACGACTCGGACAGTTGATTTGAAGTGTGTTCGAGAGATTCCCCTGATATTTCTCTCTCTGTCACTGGAGCTACTGGCTCCTTGCGCGTTGAACGCAGCCCTTTTTGACATGCAGTTACATCGAAACTACTGCTCTCGTGGAACGCATACCTCTCAATCGGCGGCGATGCCTTTCGTGAAACATTAGGTAATTGTGGATAGAGCACGCAATGCTCGTTACCCGATTCATGGAGCTGGCGGCTGGCATCCTCAAAGATCTGTCTCATACGAGTGGAATAGCCGGCTCTGGCCGGCGACCTTAAGAACATGGAGTCACCATGACGCCGACGAGCACTGACATTTGCGGCTCTGGAGAGCGTATATGGGTGTCTTGTTGGCGTGGTTGGTACGCTGAATTGATGTGACGAGGTTCCGCCTACGGGCGAATATTGTAGATTACCAGAGGGTGGACTTTGACGCTTTTCTTGAAACGGCCGTGAATGCTTGAATGGTGTGGTAGGTACCTGAGAGGAAACGTCGGATTCTGCCGTGTGCCTGAATTCACTAGCAGGCTGAAGTCTGGTTGCGTGGTCTGTGTGTGTTTCTTGAGCATGGTTTTGATGAACAAGTCTAATCAGACGACATACATCCGGTCTGATGAAGGTGTCGATCATTGAGCGGTATACGAACAGCTGCCGTGTCCACTGTTGCGTTTTGACGGTTGTGCGAGAATTGATCCTATACCTGCGTCTAAGTTTTGCGGCTCAACTTGGCATATGTGACACAGCGCAACGTGAGGGCTCTGTCGAGCAACTCACTTGATGGAATCGAGCCATGGAGAGACGACTAGCCACTGTTCGGCACAGCAGATGGGCGCATTGGCGGCCTTGAAGGATTCCAGCAGGTGAGAGTGTTTGCAGAAGGGACGCTAGAGGCGCAAACAATAACGCCAACAACGGCAGACAGTGGAGAATGGCTCGAGAGAAATGGTCATGGCTGGTGTGCTACAGGCGACAACTTGCAAGTACCGGCGCCTGCTGACCTTCAGGCTTCAGTTGATGGCAGTGACCGCAATTACTTACTTACTTACTGCAGTGGCCATGAAAGAAATTGGTTGTGTTTGTGTTGCGGCCCTGGCCTTCCTGGACGGTGAGGGAAGGAGCAGATTGGAGGCCGGGGGGTTGTGCTAAATTGGGAAATTAGATTAGACAGGAAGTGAGAGTACCTGGCTGTGCTATCTAAAGCTCCCACCTCAGATGAGATGCTCTGACCAGGGCGGGTGAGAGACAGCAAGATTGCAGTAGGAGGGATAGCTCATGGGCATAGTAAGCAGATGTGGAACTGGGCCAAGGAGAGCAAAATCGGTGGTACGGTGTACGGTGGTAGGTTCAATAGTCTCGCGAGGTCAGTGAATCGACGGCGTGGAAGGAGACGATATGGAAGCGGAAAGAAGCATTTGCTTTGGGTTTGGTGGGCTTGACCGCGGTACCAACCTTGTCCTCTACTTGACGTAGCCGCACCAAGACCGCGGCCAGCATATCTATCAGAGATTTGATCGAACAGCATCTCCAGCATCACACCAGGTCTGGTTGATCAATTGCTTCCATCGTGCTGCCGAATCCCAGCGCGCTCATTTTATCTCTCCACCACCACACCGCCGCGCCGTCCCGGATGATGTCAAGTCACCCGTTGCTCAATGTCGATCGTCACCTCGTTGTTGTCAACGGTAGATTGATGACAAGAGCCCATTATGGAGCCTAGCGCAACCCTTCTGCCGCCTCGCGCGCAACGGCCCTCGCGTCGCTTGCTGGCTGTCGTCTGTGCCTTTAATACAGTACAGTCCCAGGCTCCTGGGTTCATTTGGCGGTTTCGCACTGGCAAGTGGGTTGGAACCTCAGGCACTCGTCGCCGCGATCAACTGCTTCGCACACAGCGGGATCGTCCTTGTTCATGCGCAGTGAGGGGGCGCGCGGCCACAAGAGATTCAAAAGGCTGGAGAGGCTGCCGTTTGGTGCAGCTGTAGCACTGCCTGGGCCCGAAGAGGCACGCTGCGTGCGAACGAGACTGAAAGTGGCTTTGTGGGCCGGCCGCACACGACGATATCGAGTCGTAGAGGGACAATTGGGACAAGGCCAGGATTTTGGCTCCGCAGGGGCCGTGGCCATGGCAAAAAGGCACACACAGAGTCACAGACGCAGGGCCCCGCGGGCCACGCCCACCATATCCATCTCGCGACAGCTTCATGCTCCACCATACCTCGTGTTACGGCTTTAGATTGCTGACTGCTGCTGGGATGCGTCTTGCGAGGGGGATTTGTGCAGAGGGATCGATAGGCCGCGCTGCTCTCTCCACATCCGAACGGAGCAGCCAGCACATACTTGCTACGAGTACAGTACGTATGTCGTCGGCCGGCTGAGCGATCATCTTCGCCCAGCTGTGCTGTCGCTGCATTCTCGGCCAGCCCGCTCGCTCCACAAGGCCATGGCTGATGATGGGAGGCGTCGTCGCCTGTTCTTTTTCCTCGTCGTGGGCGCGGGAGCATGTGCGCAGGCCGCTACTGTCGCACCATTGCGCAGCCAATGGCAGACACTCTGGGCGTCCCCTGAGTCGTCTATCTGCGGCCGAGTCGAGATGGCGTTTTCTCGCTTCCGGGGTGTGGTTGTCTGCAAAGCCTGCAAGAAGCCTGCAAGCCAGCAAAAGTCTCTGTCCTTGTAGGAGCGGTACATTGCGGAAATACATGCTCTTGTACACAAACAGCACAGCGTCGCCGTCCGTGCGAGTGCGACCTGACCTCGACCCCAGCCTTCTTCCCCCTCCTGGCTTGACCACCGCATCGGCCCATGCTCTTCTTTCAACAGTCAGCCTTGACCCTGCTGGCTCTTTTCGCTGCTGATGAGACTGGCTTCGCTGCCTCCGCTTTTGCTCCTCCCTATCCTCACCACCACAATCCCATCCAGGTGCTGGTTTTTCAGAGAGTGCCTTTTGGCGAGCTCGACGCTCTTTACCACGCAGCCTGACTGCGCCTATACTTCTTATTCTTCTTCTTCTTCTTCTTCCCTTCGCTCCTTCGCCCTCTGGCCTTTGCTCTCCCTATCCCCCCCTTCACCCTAGCTTCCGCGACCGCCGCACCTTGGAATATATCTTCTTAACCCTTTGGCCATATTGACCGCCACTCCAACCGCGGCCTCGCCTTGCTCTATTACAATTGACGCTACATCACCAGTCCGCGTGCTCACAGCGTAGAGCCATTTCTTCCGACGGCCTTTGTTTGACCTGCAGCCACGGTAATGCTGCGATAGTGTATGTACTCGAGTCCCCTCTTGAAACCCGTATTTGGAAGTCCACTTCACCACGCTGCAACGAACAACGTTACAAACTCTCCCTACCCCCATCGCCTGTCAGGCTCCCCTGGAATCCTTAACAGCCTCTGTTATCGTTCCTCTGCACTTTATCACCTCTTCTTTTTGGAAATTCCGCCCATTGCATTGTCGCAACCCGTACTATTGGGAGTGCCCATGCACTCTTATTCGCTTCCCACCTAACCTACTGCGCACAATTCTGACTGCAAGAGGTAGCAGGTTTCTGTAATCCTAATACTGAACGCCTAGCCTTATCGCAACTATTCCTCCTGGCCTTGTCATCGCGCTGAAACTGCAGTATCGTCCACCGCTCCTAAACAAGGAATCGCTGGCTTCCGGTACCTCGACCTACCGATCCTCTATACCTCTCTGGTTCATCTCTAACCCGTACCCCTCCGTTGGCTCTCCGCCTTTCCGTGGCGTTCAGTTACCTCTTCGACAGTAGCTACATGTCAACCATCAATTTGTAATTACTGTCCAGGAACCTCTGCACAATCGTGCAACCCTTCTCCACCTCCACTCAAGGCGCACTCGAGCCCTCCGCTTTGACACTAGCGAACGCCCTATCCCTGCCCAGTGCGGGTAGTTGCGCTGTCTGAGACAGTACGAACGGACGGTGCCTGATCCACCTGGAAGTGTGAACAGCTTCTCCCATTCTTCCCCCATTTCCTGAACACCTACCGCGAATACCAGATCCGTGTCGGTCTACAGACACAAACCACCGCCACCATTCTCTCAAAGTATTCATGAGTTACGATCCCCGGCTGGCCGCCCGGCCATACGGCGTGCCAGACGATGATTATGATAGTGGCGCGAGAAAGGGTTCCGTTCGGGCAGCGCGTGAGAGATTGCAGGCCGCAAGAGTACAAGACCAGTTACCCGACCGATCGCGAATAAGAGGACTACCATCAAGACCAAACCAACTCGTATCGCAATATTCATTCCAGAACCGAGCCGAAGAACGAGATGAAGAACTTACCCCTCCGGCTCGTAGGGGAAACGGCAATTTACTTTCCCCAACACCACAATGGCCCCTTCCCAATGATGCCGACGAAATCTTGGATTCGCGCTCTGCCCCACGATCGCCAAATCGAGGACCTCCACCACAGCGACCGCCGCGACCCGTCTCAGACGAACTCCCTATTCAACAACCAACATCACCCAACTACCTTCAACCTCAATCACCAAGCTTCCTTCAACCACCATCTCCTAACTACCGAGGCTCTTCTTACAGCGATGATATGTTTTCCCCAACTTCGGCGCGTTCATCTCGACCTCTAACTACATCTTCTGCGGCGTCCGAAGCTTCTTCCTTGGGCGAGATTCCCGACTTCCCCGTTCCTCAACCACCGATGCCCACTGTACAGCCTTTACCCCGGCGAAATCCTACCTTAGGCCCACCCCCCTCATCGCGAAGAGGCCCGTCATCGTATTACACCCAGATGTCCTATGTGTCACCAATCACGGAAGAGTCAGAAACGCAATCAGACATAATCAGGTCGCATCATGGATCTTTCGCATCAAGTAATGTATTTCCCATTAATGCAGGTGATTACTATCTGGACGATGATGGCATGCGGTCAGACGACGGAGACACAATCACCAGCGATCGCGGAATGGGATCGCGTGCTAGCGATCATGATGATCAAAGCGGACTTGTCCAACAACCTGCGCTTGTTAGACAAGCAAGTTTGGGAAGGAGGACGAAGCCGTCTCTCATGACAATTAAATCTGTGGATAGTTTCGGTGAAAAGAAGGGCGCAGGAAAGGCCAATTCGAAACCCAAGGCCCCAGCTGTTGGAGCAGCAGGAATTAGCAGCGCCATATTAGCAGCAAGAGATGGGATAGGAGGTCGGGGTTCGCCTGGTCCTCCAAGCTCCTCGCTCAGCAACGGCACTGGACTGTTGGATGAGTCGTCATCCTCTAGGTCTTCTCTCGACGAGAAGTCGAGCCCTGAAGACCCAGAGAAGGCTGAATTTGCTCTTTACGCCGGCCCAGGAAAAACTTCATTTGGCGATCGCGTGGGAAAACGTCGGCCGCCAAGGATTGATGTCGATGCAGTCCGTGAAGCTGAGGCACGTGGTAGTTTGACAAGTCTTCCTGAGCTGATCCGACGGGCGACGCGATTAGCTGCTAACCTTGACCGAGGGAAAACCGCAAGCCGGTTAGGTCTGGACTTCTGGGAAGCTGGTGCCCCCGAAAAAGGCGTACGCAAGTCTGGCTCCTTGTCCGACATGCTAGCAGCTTTTCCACCGCCAGGTGAGGCCACGCCAACACGTTCTAATACACCAAACGCGAATCGCATGTCCAAATGGCCTTCGTCAGGAACTCGCGCTGGGGTTACAGATTCTGCAATGAGCGATAACAAGAGCAAGAGGAGGCGGAGATGCTGTGGGATGCCTATGTGGACCTTTGTTACCCTATTGATCGTGCTTCTGTTCCTCATTGCCGCAGCTGTCATCATTCCGATCGTTCTTATTGTACTCCCGAGGATGCGAGATACCCGGGACGCCGCCCAGAGCAATAACGGCAACGGAAGCAGTACTGGGACTGGAGACAATAATACTAGCCCACCTACAGCAGTTCCAACGTCTGGTGGCCAAAACAACCAATGTAGCGGAGTCATCACGTGCCAGAATGACGGCGTTGCTATATTTAATTCCGATCGCTCTTGCAACTGCGTTTGCATCAACGGGTTCACTGGAAGGACCTGTGGAACGGCGGGAGATGCCGGATGTACGACTACCAACATTCCAGGCACAGCGAACAACGCCACCATGGGCTCTGGCATTCCGCGCTTGCTCCAAAGCGCTACCGATGATTTCAATGTTCCCCTGGATTCACAGCGTTTGCTGTCGCTGTTTTCGACCGAGGCGCTCAGCTGTACAGCGGAAAACGCGCTCATTACCTTCAATGGCCTGGCCTCTCGCTCAGTGCGCTCACAATACATTCCCATCATTGTAGAGAAGTCGGTTGAGCCGTCGAAGACTCTCCCTCACCCTGACCTCGAACAGCGCCAGGCTATTGGTGCACCAGGAGATGCGACCAACCAGAACAACCAGAATAAAGCGGCAACGACAAGTGCCGCTGCGGAACCTACTTCAACCCAGCCAATCTCTAGCGATGTCAACGCTCTGGACTATGCGCGTATTGGAGTTCTCTTCGCATTCCAAGAAACCGGCGAACTGGATGTGGCGGCGAGAGCACAACAATCTATTCAGACTTTCCTCACCAATGAGCGCCAAGGCAACACCAACAGTAAGACCGTCAATGTGGGTCCTTTCACCATGGATCTGGCAAACTTCACAATCCGATTCCAGAATGGCACGACCATTAGTGGAAGAGACGGATCATAGGAGAGCGGCACGATCATGCTAGCACATCCAGCGTGAGATACACAACCTCATACATTCCAGTCCTTCATTCAGCTTGCTCTCCAAAAACATTTCGTCTTTCCGTTTATCTTGTACAATACACCGACGGCTCACCCTGCATCGGCCAGGCAAGAAGGGAGCATCAGCCCCGTCTTTGTTTGTTTGGCATCATTTCGTCATCATGTTTTCACAGCACCGGCGCTTTAGTGATCCCTATTTTCCCGTTTGGCGTGTATTAGCCGTCCTCAAAACACTCCCCTTTGACAGATTCCCTTTCCCGCACTTTACACTATTCCCGTCTTGAGGACGGCATCTGTTCGTATTCGCGAGTTTCTTTTTCCTTTTCTATGGACTGGATCTAATGTTTGAAATATTGATTCTCCCTTTTCTTTTCTGTTTGGTCCGAAAAATACCCCCCGTCGTTGTTGGAATGGATAGGAAGGCAATCAATTGATGGATGGATAGATGGGATACATGACGGCAGGTCTGACCGAAGGATGGAATTAAGGGGACCAGGAGACACGGAGGGAACTGAAGCTAGGCTAAGTAAAGCAAAAGCAAGGAAAGGGCGGAAATGTAGGCACACACCATGCACAACAATACTTGTGTTGTTTATAGGGCATCAAAGAAAGCTCAAAATAAATAGTGTTATCAAAGTGCAAGTATCTTGCCTGCTCTTACATGCATCTGTGATGAGACTGTGATTTAGGATTACGCTGTATTATGCTGGGTTAAAGTGGTGTAACGTACCTGACGTACTGTACCATTACGTTCTAGGTATATGCTAGTAGTAGTCTAGTGAGCAGGCACATGTACACTCTCGACTAGACTATATCACACAATGCTAAGGCAAGCCGAGCCGTAGGAGAGAAAATTGGGAAGAAGGGGTTTCAGTCTAGTGAAACAGTCACAGAGGGGAGCTGGGCCAGCGCCGGAGATGCGTGGCCGTGGTCCTCCTGGATGGACGTGTGGTGCCTTTTTCCTGTCAGGTTATGTCATGCCACCCCCGCGGATCTATATGTTGGGTGTTAAGAGGGGGATTAGTAACAGACGTGTATGTGCTTGTGTGTGTAAAGAAGTTTGGTTTGCCTGCTATTGGGTGGATGTATGTATTTAAGCAACGTTAAGTATTTGTATGTATGGCTAGCAACGCAACAACTCGCAACCAGCACCACCATTAAGACACAACAACAAGGTCATAAAGCTACCTACAGTACAAATACTTACTCAAGCACGTGCCCAAGACTCCTAGTCATCATTACACATCTAAAACCATTGTCTATTCTCAAGCTTCTGCCACCACCTCCCTTTCTCGCCCTCCTCTCTAGGCCCCACAAATTCAAGTACCGCATCCCCCTTACCAATCTTGATATCGAGATCAAATATATCATTGGCAGGTCTCCTCCCGTCTCGAATGCCGAGACAGAAACTCGCGCGCACTCTGACACCGCCGGGGCGCTCTTTAGCAACTGGGCTGAGATAGGGTCCCATGGTCTGCGCAACGCGATACGCGAGTGCACTAGGTGTAAACCGCGTCTTGAGCGCGACAGCCCAGCGGTTGAATTCCTGCGGTCTTGCGGCAGGGCTGGTGTATTCAGGCATGGTGGTTGGGTCGACGGCGGATTGGGCGGCGGGGGATGCTGGGGGTGTGACGACTACCAAGGCCGTCGATGTTGGTGATCGTGTGTCCATCCAAGACTGGATGATTTCGCTGTCACGGTAGCCGTCTCCGAACCAGGTTAGGAGCCAGAAGGATACGACGAGTTGCTCGAGGGCGTGGAATTGCCGGAGTGGGTAGAGGAGTGGGCCTGTGGAGGGTGTTGGCACGGAGAGAATTGGGCTCCCGTTATATCCGCATAGTTTGAGCTCCCGGATTGAATCGGCGTGGTGAGTGGCAAGAGTATGAAGGAAAGGGGCTTGGGGAGGCCAGCCATAGTAGGCTTCGAATTTGAAGTCGGATGGTATGGCTGGAGGATTTCTGTAAGACTCCATTATGCCATCTAGATCTTCTTCCTCTAAATTCTCCACTTCATTCGATCCCTGGCCTGGATCCAGTTGGTTGAGCTCATGCCCACCAGCACCCCAGATGTTGCCGACTGGGAAGCTGACCCCAATAAGGACAATCTTCCTTAATCGACACCAATGTAGTGCACGTAGAATTTCTCGTTTCTCGTCCCTGGGAATGCCTCCTTCCAGCTTGACTTGCTCGATTTTGCGCATGAAGGGGGCGAACTCACTGATGAATCTCCTGCGGCGTATACGCTCCTGATGTTCTTCCAGACTTCGACTGTCATCTGTGAATCGCTCACCATGTCCACAATAGTAGGAATCAAGGCGCAAGTCCTTGAGTACCATGCCTAGGTGTGCAACTAGCCTGCGAGTTCGCGCTTGCACGTCGGTAGATGGCTTGACATGTGAGTAAAACCTATCTAGAGGCCACGCTAGGCATTGAATCTTTGGATGAGCTTCAAGAAAGTCAAGGAACGTGTTCTCAAGAAGATATACACCACTGGGCAACTCGGTGTGTGGTATGACTGCATTACGGACCTGGAAGGCACGCAAACGTGGTAGTCGTAGCAAGGACAATTGCTGTAGAGTATTAAATGCAGGAAGCTCTGAGTCAGTCTCTTTTTGACGCCACAAAATCCAGTCCAAATTCAAGCTGGTCAATGTCGATGCCGAGCTCTGTAGTAAAGCGATAATGGGCTCGGGCGGAGCCATGCGAGGCGGATGGCCCTCAATCCTATTTATTGAGACGAAGTCCTCTATTTCAGGCAGCGCTTCCCATGTGTATGCATCGAATTCCTCAGCTTTCTTTCGAAGCTCATCGGGCGTCATCCTGGGCCAGCGTGCCGGCTGGTCCTCTGAGAATTCCACGGTTGTTCCAACAAAGCCTCCAGCGCCATTATGGACTGGAAAATGCTGTCCACCACGCGAAAGTCTGTATTCCATAAGCTGCATTTTGTTCCTATCTCGAGCGGATGTTGACTCCGCGCGGAGACGGCGGAAGCGAATTGACTCCAATCCTGTAGCATAGCCCGATGTTAAATATTCTGTTTCAATGTCCAGTAACGAGCAACTTTCCAACCATAGTCTACGAAGAGGTATGCGTCGCGGCCGGCAAGGGTCTAGGAAGCCCTCCAGGAGTATGCGAGTGAGATTGAGGTGACCATATATGATACGAAGGGTATGTACATTAACCAAATTGCGTATCGCGAGGCGGAGGAGAGTACCGACGCGGTGATCTTGGGATAGAGTCTCGGTGTGGAAGTACATGCGTGGGAGCTCAGTGAAAATGTTTGGTGTTGGAAGATGGCATCGATGAGTGACAATTTGCACTTTCGCAGCAATCGTAGGATTTCTATGAGAAATTAGCAATGCCACACCGTTTCCAGTAATTTGACTTACGTTGCCAAAATGTAGAGCTTTTGGATGATGGGAGTATCATCGTGCTCGTCAGGCTCCCCATGACCTCGCTCAGTCCACAATTTGTTTGTGCGCTCATTCAGATGCAACTTCCATGTATCCACAAGGCACAGGTTCTGCCATAGAACGTCTGTTGCATGTCTGTAGAAGGTTTTGGAGGCGAGTGCGGCATCCTTGAGTTCTGAGGCGGAGAGGAAAGAGACGATAAGCTGGACCAGTTCGTCGGGGAGAGATTCAATCTGGATCTATAGTTAGCAGAGCACTTCCTAAAAGCACCTTGCATGTGCGGAGGGCACAGGGCGACGTATGCTCCTGTGCAGCTGGACCAAGAAGGCAAACATACTGATAGTGAACGGTCGGACATGTCCCGCAAGGAAGAGGGGGAAGCCGATCGGGGCGATGTCATGGTGGAAGGGTTGAAGTGTACATTTAAAAAGAGTAGATAGCTGTGGGCGAGAATAAGGTACGGTTTCAGGAAAGACAATGTCGGCTTCAGTGTCGCAGTCGTGAGTGTGATGTGATGCCATGATGCACAGACGCGGCCATTTCCCCGCAGCGATCCCTGTTAATCGGTTTTCACCTCCAAACACCATGATACGCGCTCAGCTCCACCATTCCCGCAATGGATCACCACCAGCATATCATTTCGGTACTACCCGTCTACTTTTAGCCATGATTTGTATGAGTCCCCTGCAGCTCCTTCAAAAACAAAGAAAAAACCATTATTTCACTACGCCTTTTTCCGCATCATTGCCGCGTTCCTCGCTTCACGTGCTTTCTTGAAATCCGGGTCCCTTTGAAGCCTATGGCATCGATACATGCCAATGCTGGGCTTCACGTCTTCGAATCCAAACTGTGGATATAGTCCTTGCCCTAGCACTTCGGCGACGAGAGACACGTAGGCGTCTGGCGCGTTTTCGTCGACGTAGTCCACTAGGCTCTTCATGATGCCCTTGCCGATGCCCTTTCCTTGATGATCTGGGTGCACTGCAATGTCGACAATCTGGAGGAAAAGGGCTCCATCTCCTATCAGCCGACCCATGCCAACTGGAGTTTGGCCAGACCCCGGGTTTGTGTCATCAACCATGTCGTTTCGTTTGTATGCCAAAAAGCCGACATACGAGCCAGCAAGCGCCTTTGGGGCGGTTTCGAGTGGCGGGGGCGTGAGGTTTGCAACTTTCCGCAGATCATGATAGACCTGAGGGGTGGGTATTCCCTGAATAATGATGTAGGAGTTGTCCATTGGTATTGGCTGCTTGTGAGTAGTGGGAGTGTCTAGGGACTAAGGAAGACAAAGGTTGATACCCAAGATTGATTTTTGTTTGCCGCCCTTTGACCTATTTAAATGGACACATAGGCAGAAGCATGTCCAGCACGGAATGACCACCACTTACCAGATTTTAGTCCCCGGAATAATTATGCTCACTCGTGCTCTCCATTTGGTTCTTACGTCGCTGACTAACCCAAAATGCTTCCAAGGTTCGGAACAAAAACAAAAACATCGGAGTGGAACATCTGTTACAAAATCAGCACTAGTCAGCATGTTGGATGAAGCACATGCCTTCATAGAGGTATTGCAGACTCAGATGGTAGTCACAACTTCTTACCGTCGGCCTCGGGGCATCGACCGTCTATACCCGATACTGTAGTCACGAGTGTGCGCGCATGATTGATTCCTGTGCGAACACTCACGCTGACATGCCCACATAGATGATGTGCATCGTCGCGGGGGGGGGGGGGGGGGGGGGGGGGG